>OZ038498.1:68820949-68923449 GCA_964036315.1 Acanthosepion esculentum | reverse complement strand
AAGAATATTTAGCATTATGAATAAACTTAGAGCCCTTTTTATTCAGATCAGTAAAAAAAAAAAAAAAGAAAGAAAACATTTGGCTCATATGAAAAGAGGATTATTTATTTCATTGTGGCCCTGAATATTTTATTAAGTACACATATGAACTTGGGTGTACTTTAAATACATACCGCCCCTCACTAATATATATATATATATATATATATATATATATATATATATATATATAAAGTAAAGGTAATAAATCTGTTGGTATATAATCCAAGTGGACATTAGTCTAGTAATATATAAATAAATATTAAATCCAAGTGGATCAGAATTATAAATTTAACTGTGACATCTGTCGAAAAATTAATACAGAAGTATTAGCCTTGAAGGGAAGAGGTTTTATAAAATTAAACCTGGATATTAACCTTATGACATTGAATAGAGGTTAATATCCAGGTTTAATTTTATAAAACCTCTTCCCTTTAAGGCTAATACCTTCCATCCTCCCCTAACTACTGCCTTGTGCATTTCGTCTGACTGAAACATTGAAATGGATAAATTCTGTATTAATTTTTTGATAGTTGTCACAGTTAAATTTCTAATTCCAACACAAACTCAGTTTATACACCGAGTCTTCAACAGTTAAAATAGATCTATCCCAATAAATATATATAGGGTCAATTTGAGGCCACTAGGCTAATGAAATTATGGGGTCCTTATCAGATGGAGCCACTCTCCAACTCGCCCATACTTGTCATGAATACTTTTTACTTGTGATATATTTTAGCTACATTTATATAGCTTGAAGTAAACTTATTGCAAATTCTTTAAATAAACTAGAATAGTTATGTTTTCTTTTTTTTTCTTTTCTTTTTTTTTTTTTTTTTTTTTTAAGCTTTTCACCCCAAGCAAAGCTGGAAGCCACTAGCACGCAAGGGGTTACAGAAGGTTTGGAGGAAGAGCAGATAGGAGTGGTAAAGGAGAGGATATGGAGAAAGATAGTGGATCGATCAAGGCAAGGGGGTTACAGAAGATTTGGAGCGAGAGCAGATAGGAATGAAAGGGGAAAGGATGTGGAGAAGGGAAGTGGATAGATCAAGGCAACTGGAGATGTCGATTGACCTTACACTTAAATAGTTGAAGATTATATTTGTCAGGGAAACAGGAATAAGGAAGGGAGTTCCACAGGCGAGATGTGCGAGACATGAAGCTATTGGAATAGAAGAGACGTCTACATCTAACAGTTTCGACGGTGAAGGGGTGGGAACGGTATGCCAGCCTCGTAGGACGCTTAAATTCATGAGGCCTGGGAACCAGGGAAAGCAGCTCATCGGAGCAATTACCGTGAAAGTATTTGTAAAAAAGACAGAGCGAGGCAATGGTGCATCTATGAGAGAGCGACTGCAAATGAGATGACAGATCAGGGCCAATTACGTTGCATATCCGTCTCTGGATCTTATCAAGAACCCTGAGGCAAACAGCAGGGGCTTCAGACCATATATGGCAGCAATACTCCATGCAAGAGCAAATGGTTGATTTATAGATTTGGAGGATCGATTCCAGGGAGAAAAATTTCCTGTTTGTCGATAAATATATTCTTTAAGAAATACCACTATTTTACTATTTATTGCTAACCAAATTAATATATTTCAGCATAACCATACTAAAAAACAGATTTTTTATAAACAGTATTATAATAAAACAATCAAAATGAGTTTGTCATATTGATATCATTTCAGTTTATGAAACTATTTCGAAGTTATAACATCTAGAATATTAAAATCATTTATAAAAATTTCTAAGATTTAAACATTCTGAAATCAAATCAAACATGTTATCTAATTGAAACACAATGATACAAAGTAAACATTCTTTTCCTTGCTTTGTTTCCTGTAAAGTCAAATGAGTTTATCATATTGTTATCATTTAAGTTTATGAAACTACTTAGAAGTTACAACATCTAGAAAATTAAAATCATTGCTTTATAATAGCTTGAGGGGCCCTAAGCTGAAGCCTATACTAGCCTAAAGGATAATCCGACCATGTGTGTATGTGTGCAATATATGTAACCCCCAACCTTATACAAATATCATCTACATATGCATCTGAGCATTTTGTTTGAACCAGTTGAAATACTGTGTTCACTTTTCCACCCTTTAAGGATCTTCTTTGAGGTACAGGATTTAATTAATGCTATAAAAATGAACATATTTATTAAATGGAAAAAAAAATGGACAAAAAAGAATAAAATATCCAATCAATATAATTGGCTATTAAAGACAAGAAAGTATATATATATATATATATATATATATATATATATATATATATATATATATATATATATATATAAGGAGAAAAGTAAAAGAAAAACTGTGTATTAATAACAAAGAAAGAGAAAAAACTGTGTATTAATGAAAAAAGAAAAGGAAAGAAAATATATATTAATAAAAAAAAATATTTAAAAGAAGCTGACCTGTTCTTGTTCCTCTCTCTTCAGGGATCAATTGAGGAAAAAAAATCAACTGCACAAAGGGGAAACTGAGGATAAAAATACACGTTAATAATATACCAACATGTGTATATTTATAAGCTCATCACATCGAGACCCAACAATCATTCTTTTTGTTTACACAAAGAATTCTGCATAGATATTATTTACAGGCAGACTAATATCCCCATCTTTGTTATCATTATCACAACATTTGGGCTATTGTGCCCTTCATCAAGTGCTTGTCAATCTGGATTACTTTCAGGGAATTTTGAACAGCCCTTTATTTAATCCCCATGGGTAGATTGTTCTCATTACACTGTCCATGTCTTGGAATATCTTGTTTTTTATTCAATTATTACTCTCCCCATTTCCACTGAGTCTAAGTCTGCACTCCTTGACCCTATGATTGAACTCACAATTACTATTTCACCAACACTTTAACGCTTTAACATTCAACATACTCACCCCACCTCTGTAAATATCAGCTGTCATCATATATTATTGCAGAGTATACATGGGGTGGATTACACTAGGTTGAACATTGACAGCCGATATTTATGGAGTGGGTTGAACACTAGTGGATTAATTCAATAGGGTATTATCTTGGGTGTAAATAATGATAACTTCTTATCCTAGAAACTGACACAGAAAGGGTTGCATAGATTTGATAAAAATGGCATCCAAAACTTTCAAATGAAAGTTTGAATGTGAACGGGTCGACACATAAAACATACCTTTGTGACAGGCCAAAGTACATTACCAATTATTAGTAAGATGCTTGATGATTACAAATTCCAGTTGTAAAGAACATTTAGGAAAATTATGAAGTTGACCTTGACGAATGCTGGCATATGCTGAGAATTTCTCTTCTCCAGCAATTGAGTGGTCCTACCTGTTTTCAATCATACCTTCTTTGGTGCGACATTTTAGATCAGCTATGGCAAACCTTTTCTGACCAGTGGGCTGCATGAGATCATGAGGTGAGCTGCACTACTAAAGTAATATTTTTGTTGAAAGTAATGCAGTCCTTTTCACTACAGAAAATCACACACATAAGCATCTGCCTTAGTGTTGTATAAGAGTAAATGTTGTTGCCAACACTGTGGTTTGAACTTAGATCGCCAGTGAGCAACATGGGCGATTCCGTTATTAAGTAGATCACATGATCATAAAGGAAGTGAATAAATAGGAAGTAGTGGGATGACTATATGATCTCTGTTCACTCTTCTTGTTTATCCACTATTGCTATACGTTCACTCTCTCTACTACTATACAGATTACGATTCTCTTCTGATCATTATACTATTTGGCAGTTACTACTTGAACAAATGTTACTAGTACAGATATTATTGGAAAGCGTTACAATTAGTTCCGGTGTCTACAAAGTCTTCAATATAATGAACATTTTTGGAAGTGATAATGAGCTTTTGCCTGACATAGCAAAAGTGACAAGTGAAGCTGTTCAACATCACAAAACTTAGAAATGGTGGGAAAAAGTTGATATTTTTTAATTGGAGAAAAGATTTTTTTCTGCAATTTAAAAATTGAAGATTTTGTATATCACTGATGAAACTGTGATCAACACATGCTGCTGCTTGTGATTTGTTTCTAATTTATTCATTTCTTGAGAGAAAAAAATTAATATTAACATTTCTCATTTCTAAATCAAAATATTTTTACACATATGATTTTCCTTAATGAAAATGGCCAATAGTTTAAAATGCTGAGAATGTGACCTTCAACAAAAGATTACAAAATTCAAGAAATATCATACTTAATCATTGTTGATGTTATGTATGCGGTTTAGTCAAACTGTACCCACAAGGCATTAATAAGCAAGGGGGGTACTTGAGCATTTTATAGTTATTTCCCTTTGACACCAGTTTCTCTCAATCCCTTGATGTGAAAGAGAATGTGAGTGAACAAGTGAGAATGAAACAAAACATAAAACTTTAAATGTTATTTTCCTCATTTAAATTAGATGTGCAATTCAGAAGGTCAAATGGACTGCATTTAGCAGATCACACAAAGTTCAGAAAAATTTGTGAATGGGCAAGTCAAAAAATAACTAGATAAGTAAAAACAATATAAATAAAAAAGTAAAAAAAAACAAAATGAAGATACTCATCAGTATCATGTGCAGAATAAAGACAATACTTCATCATAAAACTTTAGATAACCACAGCTTTATTTGGTCCAGTCAAATATGTCCCAAGGGACTTGGAACTAATATGGTGGGTATAAAATTTAGCCAATAAATTTTTATTATAAAATTTAGCCAATAGGTACTTGTTGTCCAGAACACATACTGAAACAATTTAGTAATACCAATATTATATTTTCATGCTAATAATGCCCAATTTTAAAAAAAGAAATAAAAATAAAATCGGGACATTAAAAACCAATGTCCGTTATATATGTTTGTTTTATATATATGTATATGTGTGTAAACATGTCCGTTTTGTAGCATAAAAATTTGACATCGATAAGTGTTGTAAATCTTTTTCTTTTAAGTGACGCAACATCGTTAATATCATAAAAAGTATAGAACTTACATATATACGTATATATAGATATACACACATTTTTATCAAGGCTACACACAGTTATAGTCTTTTAACAGACACACACACACGCACAAATTAGTTGATTCACTCCCTGTTTATATCTTATGACAAGTTTTATTCACCTTGGGGGGAAAAAAAAATTCAAAGATAAAAGTTGACAAAAATTACATCAGTTTTGTCCTCAGAGGTCAATTGATAGCCTGAATATCATAATGGAAATAAATCTGATTTTTACATTACAAAATATGCCCTTTAGCCTTTCGACCAGGTTGCCAGAATTTTTAATATATGAGGAGCTAATTGTTTCAAAAAAGTGGTGTTAAAATTTTCATTATGGATTTTGCTAATCTATGGGGGAGCTGTTTCTCCTCCAGATGTGAGGGGCCATTTTGAATGTCTGATTTGTGGGTTTTTGGAAGACCATAATGTCTGGGTATTTTAGAGGGGACATGACATGGTCAAAATTAATTGAATATTGTACCTTTTTTTTTTTTTTTTAAATCATTTCAAAGCAATAATGCCACTTTCACTGAAGTAAAGCAATAATGCCACTTTCACCGAGTTTAAGAGGATATGAGAAAAAGAAAACATTATTAAGGAGAAAGAACAATAAAAGAACTGGAATTAAGATAATGATTGACATTGAATTTAAATTTTTGAAGAAAGTTGACTTTAAGCAAGAAACTGGAAGACACAAATGAGAAGTGTGAGAGAAGAAACGGTTAGCATAGAACTTATGGTTACATATAACCATTTCAATTATAAAATGATGAGACTTAGCAGCCAATCTAGTACTGCATTCATAAAGGTTTTGTTAGCAAAGAGGAAAACTCATCAGAACATATTAAAATATGAAAATATTTATAGAAAAGGCACAAGGAAGATACATTACAGCAGTGGGAAAGTGACTGAAGCTGAGATCCTAAATGCTTAAATCTCTGAAAAATTCATCTAGTACAATTGAATACTAATGACACTTTGCCAATAAATAAAATTATAAAGATTTACCAGCTTATTACATTATAAGTTATACAGACATTGTGCAAAAGTTATAGTGTGCTATATAAAATATATGTAACTGATTTTGAACTATTATATTTGATAGCATGTTTGACAGCCCCTCCCCCCAAAAAAACTTTAGCTGATAATCTTACCAGATAAAGTATCTTATCTAAAAATTGAATAATATTTAATATTAAAATTAAATATTAAAGTATCTCGAAAGTCTTACATGTTGAACAAATTGGTTTTCAAACAGAAAATTCGAGATGAAAATGCCTCGTTTATTGAACAAAATTTTGGTTCTCAAATAACCTAGTCAAACTGAGTTAACACGAATGGAATAATTTCTGAGTTGATTGCCATGTTGTATACATTTGTGTGTTGCACCGGGCTTTTCTTTTCCACTTTTATTGTACTGTGACTTTTTTCTCTAAATTGTTTCCTATTGGAAAAATAGTTTCAGTTTATGAACATTTTGGGTTACAAACGGCCTTCAGGAACGAATTAAATTTGTGAACAGAAGTTCCACTTTAACTGATTTTGAACCACTATATTTGATAACATGCTTGACACCTCCCCACAAAAAAAATTTTAGCAGGTAATCTTACCAGATAATGTATTTTATTATAATTCTGTTTGTCTCTCTCTTAGTTAGTATGACCATTACGCCCTGCCAATACCTCATAAATAATGGACTATTTTGTTTTGATCTCCTGGAAAGACAGAAAACACTTATCAGAGATGCTACTTGGTTTTCAGTAAGAAAAAGAGAGAAGATAGAAGTGTTTAATGCATTTTACAGTGAAATGGAAACAGTTATCAGTTTCAAATTTTTCTATTTGTATCCCCTTAATTCTTTAAATAAAAATCAGTATTCATATTTATAATTGTTATTGCAGTATTTTGTTAAAGTTGTTAAGCTCAAATATTTAACGTGATAGGGAAATCTCTACAGATATTTTGTGTCATAGAACTTACCTTGTGCCTATTCAGTTATTAGCTTAAGAATTAAGATTCATCAGGAAATTCAAATAGGAAAACCGTGAGATTTTCATGAGTACTTCTAGTATTTGTGAATGTGTTCTAGCTTCCAATGTCACCAGTAAGAAAAGTAGATATCTCCCTTGATTTGACAATGGCAGGTGACAATGTCTTATGACAATAGTGGGCCGTCTGAATGAATAAATCTAGAAAAGACCCCCCCAATATCACCCCTATAAAAAGAAAACAAAAACAAAAATTATCAAAGTGTATGTATGTGCAAATGATATAATTGGAAAATATATTTAAAGATTATTATAATTCTGCTTCTTCCTTCATTAATTAATTAGTTAGTTAGTTATCATGTGTGTTATGCCCGGCCATTGCCTCAGATAAATAATGGACCATTCTGTTTTGATTGCAAGGAAAGAGGGAAGAAAAAGGCATATCAGAGAGACTGTTTTGTTTTAGAAAAAGAAAGCATACAGAGAAAATAGGTGATGCGATTATGCTCTTACGTGTTTAACATCTGCTTTAGCAAAATGGAAAATTTTATCAATTTTGAATCTTTTTATTTTTACCCTCTTACTTCTGTGACACTGAGAAGTAAGAGGGTAAAAATAAAAAGATTCATAATTCTAACCAGAAAAAGGTTTAAGCCCAAAATGAAATATAAGCTGGAAGATAGATAGAATGAAAGACATTTTCCTTGGTAATGTGGAAGTGAGAAAAGGGACATCTGGATTGTCTCCCCCCCCCACACACACGGCCCCAATGAATTGGAATAATGCACCAAGAATTACTTTTTCTTATCTATCTATGCAGATGAAAACAGATTTGGGGAAATGGCTTTATCTCTTTCTTGAGAAATTAGAAAACACAAGAAGAGAGACAGACAGGAATTATATTTTCATTGACAAAAATGAATTGAGAAATGAAAACGGGGAATGAACCTGCTGTGAGGGTTGAAGTTATGAAGATCAATCATGTTGTGCCAAGAGGGTGATCTGGTATGTGTTCTTGCTGGACAGAGGTAATTCTAGGGAAGTGGAAGGGAGTCAGAGAATTGAAATTAATGATGAGAATAAACTATGCCCTTTCGCCTATGCACTTTAAAAACTAGATTTGTCACAAAGACAGTTATGCCAGCCCTGAGAGGTGGGTAGAGAATATTGAGGAAGAAGACAGAATTTAGCACCGCCTGTGTGGAGTGGTGGTGTGAGATGTGAATTGAAGCAAGTTGGAGTTAGGGGAGGAGCAATCCCTGTGACTACTCTCAAGGAGGTGGGATAAATCTCCAAATTTGGAAAATTGATCAAGAAAGCAGAAATATGGAACAGAAAAACCTTTGTGGGATTAATATGAAAATTGGGGAATCACTGAACCCTCAGAAACATTCGGGGCCCCATGCCAGTTTTGAGTTGAAGTGCATATAAGCAAATGACTTTGGGGGCTCAGAAACTTGGATTGAGAACCTCATATTGAATTCCTCTGGAATCCATGCTAGCTGCCACCAGATTTCCTGATTTCGAAGAACTTTGAACCCAGCTCCTCTAGAATTTTAGACAGGCCCAGTGTCACTATAGAGATTAATGCGGGAAGAATTTTTGTTGTACCAAGAACTATATAAACCAAATGAAGATTAACTCCACGAATCTTTTGTTTTATTTTTTGTTGTGAAAATATTTTTCTTCTTTAATATAGCACCTGCCACAGCTTGAACCAGCACTGCGATTACTATAACATTTGATCTTCCATTGCTCTGAGATCAAAAACACAATGTAGGCAGAGTTGGTGTGGATTGAAACAACCAACTTGGATCAGTGTTAGCATTGATCAGTGCAAAGTTAGCCCTGTGGTTAAAACATTGTCCTAAGACCCTGAGGACTGAATCACTAAATGTGGTTACACCACCAGGTGTAGGCAGCAGCAAAATGGGTTATATATTAATTGGTGACCATCACTAAGGATTTGACCCTGGGTTGCGGATATTAAGTAATGACTTGCATTTGTATTTATGATTGTTATTACAGTATTTAGTTAAAGTTGTTAAACTCAAATATTTAACAACAAAATAGGAAGATTTCAACAGGTATTTTATAGTCATTGAACACACAAGGAGTTTATTCTATCATTAAATTAATAATTATGATTCATTAGAAAATTAAGATTTGGAAAATCATAAATTTTTTGCAGATCCTGCTAGAAATAGGCTATTTAAAATGGCAATAAAAGAATTGTTGGTCACTGAAATTTCATGTTTCTTTTTTTATCTAGTTCAAAATTATCTGTCTATATTTCTGAAATGAGATATTATGTACACTATTTTCATTATTCTGACTATTGTCCTCATCTTTGTCGCCATATTTATTACAATATTTCGGCCGTTGTACGCTCTGGCCTTCTTTAGATGGTTGGAATGTCGAACTGAACCCCTTATTTCGCTCACTGGGATAGACTGTTCTAGTTCCACATGCCATGTTTTAATGCATGTCAGTTATCAGTTATCTCCTGTTAATTCCTCTCTCCAAGTTCTCCACTGGCTTAACTGGGTATTGAACTCACACTCTTTGGGTCCTGTCACTGGATCTAACTAACACCTTTATCCACTGTGCCATGGGTCCTTGAATTAACAGAAGATAACTGATAACTGACATTCCAACCACCTGACGAAAGATCGAGTGTACAACGGCTGAAACGTAATAAATATGGTGACAAAGATGAGGACAATAGTCTGAATAAATAGTGTAGTTCAAAATGAGTTTATTTTTGTGCATTTATTGCAAATTTATAAAATTTCAATATTTGGGTGGTCAAGTCCTGTATGATAATTCACAATCAGAGTTGAAAGGGAGATAATTCTGTTGACATTAAGGTGCTAGAAAATGAATTACGAATTTTTGTGCAAGCATTTGCAGTAGAGCATCATTTTCATGATTGTGATTTTGATCCTAGGACACTTTATCCTACAACTACCCAGCTGAACTCTATAATGCCCACTGTCCCATTTGTTTCTTTTTTTATTTGTGGACAATGGGTATTATATATTATAATTAATATCCAGTTTTTACAGTGAGCATTAATGGATTAATCTGCATTCAAAATGACTGATTTTAATCTTTTTATATTTTAATTAACATTTTAAATTTAATGATATTCGCTGATACTTCAGCGCCTCCCACCTTTTTTTTATATATATAAAATTTAAGGGTTTAATTTATTCTTTCCAGTATAATCTCTTCTATATTTTAAAACACAGTGACTGTATATCTATCGGTCATACAACCTGATCTCTCCCACTTTTTAATGAGATATATTCGCATGAAAATATCTCATTATAAGGCATTCTTCTTTGTGGTTTAACTTTTGCAAATGAAGATCTAGAAAGGGGTCTGCTGCACACTCGTTAGTGACTGACTAGTCCAATGTGGATACCAGGAGATCTGTCTGCAATAGCTGCACGGAAAGGTCTGGGATTGTTGCTGTGGTGACACAGCTGACATGGTTTTTCCTCTTAATGTTCATTCTTGGAGGAAGAGATGGCTTGATGGACAGCGAGGTGCCAGGTTTCCCAGTTTGCAGCTAGGTTAGACCCCTAATGATGGACATGATAAATGCGGACTTCTTTTTTTATTTTTTTGCATAAAGTCTATGTATTTTGGGGAGGGGGTGCCACAGTGTCCAGTAGAGAGTTCACCATATATAACAATGTTGAGGCATTCTTCTTCTTCTTCTGTGTGCCATATCCCTTCAGGACGTTGGTGATCATGGCTCTCCACAAGTTCCTATCCTTTGTAGCTCATAATAATTAGTCTTTTTTGTTACCCCTCCTAAACCTTGTTCTGCCATCCATTTACACATGCTCACTAGGTAGGTTGTGTGTTCCTCCATCCCTCTTGGCTTCAGTTTGTCCTGTGAGTATCAAATTTTCCAAACCCTCTTTCCTCATCATGTGCCCTAGATATTTCAATTCTCTCTTCCTGATGTTAAGTATAAGTATCCTTTTGTTTCCATTTTTCTCTAAAATTTCATCATTGCTGACATGTTTGATACATGGTATTCTCAGCATCCTTCTGTAGAACCGTATTTCTGTTGTTTCAAGTCTCTTCTTAATCTGTTGGGAGATTGTCCAACATTCACTGCCATATAGGAGGACTAATATTATATAACAGTTCAGTACTCTTTTTATTTCTAACAAATTTTCTAATGAAAAAAAAATTCCAGATAATTCTGTAAAACTCTGGGATTGATTTGACATTGTATAGATATTATGAAGAGGACCCCACTTCTAAAATGATAAAAAAAAATCAATATTTTTAGATGTAGACAAATTTTGTGCCTTGAAGGTCTAATGAATGCTAATCTACAAAATTTATTTCCAAAACAATGTTTCCCTATTTTATAAGTGAATCAGTCTACTTAAGTCTTCTTGCATGTGCATTGTCCCTTCAGGACATGGGCGATTATGACTCTCTACAATTTCCTGTCCTTTGTAGCTCTTAATATATTTTTGCTCTTTCATATTTTTCCTAATCCCTATTCTGCCAACCATTTACAGAAGCCCATTAGGTAAACTATGTCGTGCTTTCCTATGTCCCTCTTGCCTCCAATGTCTTGTCAGTGTCAAATTTTCCAAACCCTCTTTCCTCATTATGTGCCCTAGAAATTTCAATTCTCTCTTTCTGGTGTTAAATATGTGTCCTTTTTGTTGTCATTGTCTCTGACTTTGTTGTTGCCGACATGTTCAGTTCATGGTATTCTCAGCATCTTTCTGTAGAACCACATTTCTCTTGCTTCAAGTCTCTTCTTCATCTGTGATGAGACTGTCCAGCATTCACAGCCATATAGGAAGACTAATATTACATAAGTTTCATACTCTTTTCATTGTTTCTCACAACATTTTTCTGTTTCATAATCCTTTGCTTAGCTTTTCAAAGTTAACAAATAATTAAGGAAGATAGATTGTCTTTTATTTTTGTTGTTTCATGGTAGCTTCCTTTGGATAATTTTACTGTCAATGATTAAAAAAAAACAAAGATGAAGTGGTTACAATCTATCATGTGGTCTCCATCTTAAATGAATTAAACTGATATATTTTATCTCTCTTTCAAGTCAACACATATAGCATGTCTATTTACAAACTCATAATAATGGATCTTCAACTAGAAATAGCTTTTTTAGTATGAAGCGATAAAGAAATGTATTCAAGCTGGCAAACTGCTTGTATTGATAAACAAAAACTTATTTATTTACAAATAAAATATCAAGTAGAGTTGTTCAACAAGCACTGCAACAAGAAATAATTTTTTCATTTTATTATAGATTAAACACACTAGATCACGAATATCAAAAACATTTTTTATATTAAATTTTATAAAAGCTTATAGGTGTTATGGTGTCCAGTTTGGTATGTAAATTCATTGTAAGTTGTTGAACCTATGGAAGCCAAAACAAAATATGCTAATATTAGAACTTTTTTTTTTTTTCATATATTACAATTAAGCAATTTTATAATATACATTACAATTTCATATATTATAATTAATTATATATGATATACATTACAATTAGTTTTATAAATTAAAACATTTTTTTATCTTTTTAAATGCTAAGAAATCATATTGTATGAGCACAGTTTGTTGTGGCTTCCATAGTGGGATCAACATACAATGAATTTACATAGCAAACTGGACCCCCTATTAACTTAAATAATTAAAAAAAAAATTTATTTATGATCTGGGGCACTTAATCTATCTTTCTTCTACTATGTGCAGTGTCCCTTCAAGATGTAGGCAATCATGGCCCTTCACATCTTCTTGTCCCTTGTAGCTCTTAATGTTTTGTCTTTTTGTTATTTCTCCCAAACCCTGTTCTATCATCCATTTATTCAAGCTCATCAAGTATGTTACATGCTATTTTACTCTGTCTTGTGAGTATCAGGTTTACCAAGCCCTCCTTCATCATTACATGCCCCTGAAATTTCAACTGCCTTTTCCTGATGTTAAGTATAAGTTTCCTTTTTGTTTCCAATTTCTCCAAAACCTTGTTGTTGCTCACGTAATACGAAAAAAAAAATTCTGGTCATAATATCTATTGTGCAATTCACCCTACCAGATTTTTTTTCTTGTATTTAAATTTGACAGTTCTACTGTAAATGATTGTGGAAATGGATCTCACTATGAGGTTTTAAACATTAAATCACTAAAACTCATTTACTTCGATAATTTCTTGTCTGAAATATATTTTTGATCTATTTTTATGTTAATGCCTTAACCTAGCTTGTTATTTGGCCTTTTATTAAATATAAACAAGTTACTTAGATATAGAGCAAATGAATGTCAGACTGAAAACTGTGCAATGATTTTCTGCCTGACTTTCTGGGATGACTTATTATCAGGGTCAGATTATCTTAAAGGCTGCAGTTTAGTCATAATACTAGTTATAAAAAATCTTGTTTTTTTTTTACTATAATTTTGTTGAAATATGTGCTAATTTGGTTTGCAATAAATAGTACAATATTGGTATTTCTTAAATAATATCTTTACTGACAAACAAAATTCTAGAATTTGCAATATATGACTAAAAAAAAATATTCATGGTATGAGTGATTCAGAGGGTGGCTCCATCTGGCGTGGACTCCATTTCATTAGCCTAATGGCCCCAAAAGGTCATAATCCAGCCCTGGTTATCGTTCTTTTCATTTGGACTATTTTCCTCATCTTTGTTGTTGTCATCATCACATTTTGGCTATTTTGCCCTCCAGCTTTCTTCAGGGGTCTGTTGATGCAGATTTTGAACTGAACCCTTTATTTAATCCATGGAGATAAACTGTTGTCACTCCACTGTCCAAGTCTAGGGACATCTCGTCTTGTCCTTATTTTGTACTTTGTATTTTACAGTGAAAACGGCATGAGCAATAACTGATAAGAATAAGACAAGATATCCCTAGACATGAATGGTGAAGTGACGACAGTAGATCTTCATAAATTAAATAAAAGGTTCAGCTGGAAATTCCACAAAGGATATTTGGATCAACAGGAACGGGAAGAAGACTGAAAGGCCCAATGGTCAAAGCGTTGGGATAACAACAACAAAGATGAGGAAAATAGTCCAATTGTAAATAATGTGTAGGGACACTTTTTGTTCCAAGAAGGAACTTAAATTGATGGAATTAATCCCATAAAAGGGGTGAAGAGAAATACAAATGCTACATACAGTTTACATCAAAACATTAAAAAAACAGGGATGCTCAACATTTAGATTTTCAATGTATTTAACTTTAAGACATAAACAGGAACTATTTATGACTCAGGTTATCAACTTTATTCTTCAAAATATTACAATTTGTTCCCCAAAATGGATATTACATATATCTGAACTATATATATATATATATATATATATATATATATATATATATATATATATTGTGTGTGTGTGTGTGTGTGTGGCTGCTTATTTGGTGTTTATATATATATTACATATATAATACATTAAAAGGTTCCCTTTCTCTGCCATGCAGCAATAGCTTATAGGTAGAGTCTCTGACTGATGCCAAATTGATCAAGTTTTGATCCTGGCTTGACGCAGTCAGATGTCTAGCCATATTGATGATACAGTGAGACAGGTGTGTGTGTGTGTGTATATATATATATATATATATATATATATATAATCTGGTTGAGACAAATAATTTCTGTTTGTCAACATTATTCTTCAAAAATATAATTGGTTCTCTATACTCAGAATCAAGAAAATACAGCTGAAATTTCTTGAACATATAATGAGGAAGGAGGGCTTGGAAAACTTAACTCTCACAGGGCATACTGAGGACAAGAGAGATAGATGAGGGTAGCGAGCCACTTACCTATCATGCTTGTGTGAATGGATTGGCGGGACATGGGGGAGTGGATTAACAAAGGGAGAAAAACTGCTATGAGCTACATGAGATAGGCAATCATGGCTCTCCACAACTTCCTATGTCCTGAAGGTTTATGAAATTAATGCACTTTCAATACATTTTTGCTTTAATTTTTTTTCTTTTAATCAGTACCACATTCTTGTGTTAAAATTGTGGTCTGATCTATTGCAATTAACCCCCTTATGCATTGAGTATTGTTTTGTAAAAAATTCCTTTTATGCATTTATTCAAATTTCTTAATCTCTCAACTATGAATTTCCTGGAATATTTTTTTTTTTGTTCTATTTTGAAAATTCTTGCCTCAGCTTTTACTGTTTTTATTATTCAGTTTTGTATTGAATAAATTTCTTATCGTTTTTTAAGTAGTTGTGACAAATTTTATATTAGGATTAGACAAAGTCCTTTTCAATTGTGTGTTATGTGTCTACTATTAAAGTTATCTCCTTTTTTGGTTAATTTTTGTTAGCTTTAAAAAGCAACAACAACAGCCAAAATATCTTTTCACAGTGAAGCTATAACAGATCTAATATCATTGACAAGTCATAAAATTGAATCAGACATGCCTGGTCCTGTGAGATTCCCACTTTTGAGCAGTACTTCACCTTTGAAGAAAGTGTTGTCTGTCAACTCTAGGGACACCGCGAGGACCAGATATCTGTGTATAGCATTCTAAGTTAAATCTAACATTGTGTCATATTTGCCCTTATGGGAATGCAAATATATCCTAGGCAATTTGTTTTTATTTTTTATTAAAATGGTTTTAAACAAAATGTGTAGCCAACTTGAATTAGACTCTGTTGCTTTTCATCTACTATTTACTTGTATATTCAGTTTCTTACCTAAGATCAAAATGTAGTATCTACTCAAGAGTAAGAATCAGTTATATAGGTTTCTCAGTCAGAATGCATAATATTAAGTAGGGGAAAATGAAGTGGGAGAAGTAAGACAATGAGGATAGGAAAGTTAAATGGTAAGAATGTTTGAGAAAACACAGAAAATTAAGTGAAAGGTAGCTATATATATATATATATATATATATATATATATATAAATAAAAAAAAATGGGGTACAATTGAGTTTCATTTTTATGTAATTCATTTCTATGCTCTATAATAAATATACTGAGCTCTCTTTTGTGGAGCAGTTTTAATATTTTTTATATTAATACAATTCACTTGGATTACTTACCCATGGATTTTACATTTTATATTTGTTTACTTTTGTAAAAACAATACGCTAGATTTAGTTGTGTAACTCTACCGAGTGAAGATAGCTCTGGCTGACACCAAATTAGTTGTTTCAATCCTGGCTTGAGGCATTCGGAAGTCTAGTCGCACTGAGGAGCTGTGATACAGCAAAACATTACTGTCTGTGAATGACATTATATATATATATATATATATATATATATATATATATATATATAATACTTTTACAAACTTTGGGGTGGGTTCCTCATACCAAAGCAAGGAGAAAAGTACATATAAATCTATGACTGCAAATCCTTCATTTTGAGTTAAGTTTAAAGAAAGTTTACAATAGATGATGCTGTGCTGCCATGTAGATTAGGTTACATTTGTTATTTGTGTACATTTATGGATTGTCTGTCTTCAGTGTTTAACGTGTGTAGTAGGGAATTAACTGTGATGTGTTCCATTTAACAATGGAAACTAAATAACACACACACACTTACCAGAGACTAAATAACACACACACTAAACTAAATAACACACACACATACACTTACCATCCCCTCTCCAGGTACCAATAAAACTGCCAAACTGACCGAGGGAATTCAAACTAGTATGAATCCATCCAGCTCTTATCTCAAATGACAACTTAAAAGAGACTGTTTGACCAACACAAGGAATATTAATAAACTCATGTTAAAAAGATAAAAAAACAAATAAAAAATACAGACAAAAGTTCATTTTCTCCATCAAGACATTCATTTCTGTAGTTTACTGCTACCAGCAAGCAGAAACATTTTTTCTCCTGATGATGGCCATGTTGGCCGAAACTAGTCGAGGAATCTAAATGAAATAATAATAAAAACGTAAGAATATTAATCTACAACCCAGTATGTCTGAAGATTTTAATTAATTTTTTTAATAATTTTTATCGTTCAAAATATATATAATGCATTTGATAAATTATTGTGTATAAGATCCCTTTTGTTTTCAGAGGTAATTTTTTTTAAATTTCTGCAAGTTTCCCCAAAGTATTGTGAGGAAGAGTTCTTGCAATTTATTTTATATATACTTACTTCTGAATTATAAATCTGCACCCTGGATTTTTTCCTTGATAAAGTCCCTCAGAGGACAAAACACATTGGCTAAGACAAGCTTTCCTTTTGTCTTTATTCATATTGTCCTTTTACAGATATACACTGACATTTTTACATATATATATATTATTTTTAGTGGGTACACATGTTTGAGATATTATCCCTGTATTTGATTTTTTTTCTTAAACTATAAACTTAACAACCTTCCTAGCTTGTGAAGTCCTACTAAAGAAATATTGTGCCTTCCTATATATATATATATATATATATATATATATATATATATATAATATCAACTGCTTTAATGGATATCCAAGTTTGAAATAGATATCCTATTCTTTATTTTATTTTAAACAGTATTATATCTACCAGATTGCACGCTCGAGAAAAGTTAATAAAGAAGATATATTCTCTGGCATTGAGAAACCTAAGAGAAACCAACATTTGGTCTAGCATGCTTGAAACCACTCGGCCATGGGGAGAGTCAGGGTCCTTTTTACCTATTTAAAGAATGCACATTTCCTTGTTCAGTTATTCTTGAAAGCCCATATCTGCTCAGTTTTACCTCTGAAACATAAACAATGTAATTTCTAAAAAAAAAATGAATAGATTTATTCTTTATCTGAGATTTTTTATTATCTTAAGCATTATTTATAGTGGATACCGAAAAGATTATATATGAAAGAGAAATGTTACCCTCATATTTTGTCAGTGAAATGTAGGCGATATGTTACAAAATAATTTTTGTATTTGGTTGGATTTTTATATTCACGTGTATGTGGGGGAAAGTCTGTGGTTGTCAACTCTGTATGGGTTGGTGAAATGAAGTAAGATATTGTAGTAATCTAGTTTTGGTTAGATTTAACATGAGTAATTTTGGAAAAGGGAAATTTGTAAAATCCTCATTATTTTAGACATAAGTTAGATTCATGAATAATAGATCTGTAGAAATATGGTGATATGATGTAATGTTTTAAACGAGTGTTTATAGTTGGTAGTAATGGTATGAATATATTTTCAAAATATTTTCTCCTTATATAGGAGTTGGGTTCAAATACAGATTGGAATTTGACAGAATATTATCTCCACTTTTGTTTATAGGATATAGAATAATATCCAAACACCCACCCATTTAGTTTCTAAGGAACTGTTCTTTACAAGAACAAAGAACTTATGGCAGCAAAAGAAAAGCAGAATTAATATAGACAGGGAACAGTGGTGTTGGACCTTCAAACAAAAATAGTCATCAACTTGTCTGAGAGAATTTAAACTGAAAATTTTCCAATCTCTGCAATTCTTCAGCTAAATGACCCCTCTCCCCTCCAATGGGTAGCAGGGTGAAGGGCTTGCCCAACAACATCAACAGTTTCAATTGCCTGAGGGACAAAATTAAAGGATTTATATTGGGAACATTTAGGAGGGTGGTTAGAGTTTAGGGATTATCAGGGTTTTTAATTAATGTTTTTTTTTTTTATATACTTCTAATTCATTCAATTTCCATGCAATCTTAAATTTGTTTGATCCCGACTGCAGGTTGCCACTCTGTAATTTCATTAGTTTAGTTTTCATTTACTGCTACCCAACAAAACAGAATTACACCTCATAGACCATCGGAATGTTCACTCTTAGCTAAGAACTCCTAGCCAAAAAGGATTCCAGTCAGTTAGCATTTTCCAAACACCTCTTTTTCTGTAGAGGTAAAATTAAAAATTAATTATTTGGAGCTCATTATTCCGACATTGTTCAAACTTTTCAAATTACTTTGAACAAAGAGCTTTCTGTCACAAAAAAAAAAAAAATTATTTTTTGATATTTTGAAATCTTGGTAAAAATAGTAATAAAATAATGTATCCTCTGAAAAATTTTCAAGTACTTTTCATTTCCTTCATTTATGATAAAGAACAAATAGGAAAACATTTATCAATCTAACATGTTTCACTTTTATTAAAGCTTCATCAGAGAATGAGATATGGAAAATGAGAAGAAATATACTAATGTCAGTTAAGAGTCAAATGCACGTGAAACATAATTGACCAATGAAAATCAAACACAGAAGTAAAAATACCTGAATCTTTTTCTCTATATCTCATTCTCTGATGAAGCTTTAATAAAAGTGAAATATGTTAGATTGATAAATGTTTCCTATTTATTCTTTATCGTATTATATACATGCGTACACACACACACACAGGGGTAACAAATATAGATAAATATTTGAAAAATTATGGAGAGAGAGCAAAAGAAAGAGGATCCAGTAGAAAATATTTGTTTATTCCTTTTTCAAATATAATCCAAGTTGGTATAACATTATGATCAAAACATAGACAGGCAACAAAGGTTGGAAGGGATAAGGGGAGAGAATGAGAGGATACAGGCATGAGAGAGCGTGAATAAATTTATTTCCATGGGTTCATATACTATTTCCTTCTTTTTGTATATACATTACGCAGATGATGAATCCCTTGAACATCGTTATTGCAACATTTAATATGACTTTCCAACAAGTAATTTTCTACATAATTTAATAAGATGAGATACTAGAGCCTTATTTATTTTCTTTTAAGGAAAAGCAAACATGGTTTGGTGGTAAATGTATTTTACATAAAATTCCTGAGAATTCAGTTTCATTGTTTGTAGGTGGGTTTGTTCTCGTAATGTAGAAAACCAGCACATTGTAGATAGATTTCTGTTAGGGCAATTTGCTGTCTGTCTGTCTGTCCATTAGAATGTGTGTTCATGCTCACTTGTTTGTTACAAAAGCTGAAAAGCAATATTGTTAAAAATGAAAAGATTAGATATTGTTTCATGAAATCTTCAAATATCATTAATCTTTTCTTTTCCACTTACATCTTGAATATTTCTACACTTTAGAGAAAAAAAAAAACTATAAATTGTAAGTATATATGTTAAGAAGTCATTTAGTACTTCACCTACTAATTAGGCATTAATAGTACAAATAGAGCTAAATATAGTTGGAATTTAGCTAATTACATAAGTCTCCCATTACTTATTTGCATATAATCCATAATTCCATTACATATATATATATATATATATATATATATATATATATATATAGAAGGATGTTATATTAATCATTTTTATTAGAAACAGATCTAACAAAAGAAAAATAAAGTAACAAAAATAATAATTCTCAGAAGATCAGGCTATATATATATATATATATATATATAGCCTGGTCTTCTTTTTTTTGTAATGAGATAACCCGTTGTTATGGTAACAGGAGGTATTACTTCATGCTAATGAGTAAACCTGCTTCATGTGACTAACAGAATATGCCATTTAGAAGAAGTGGGTCAGACTGCTTGTATTTTGCTTTTTATTTAAGTTTCACTTTCTTTGCATATTTTAATGATCTAATACATACAGCAATAGAGTTAAACATTCTACATTTACTTCTATAGAAAATAAAGCAATGTAATCGTAAAACTACTTAAATGTCACCTTGTTTTTTTTTGTACTGTATACCAGACAATTAAACTAGTTATAAAATCAATTCTATAAATAGATGTTATATTAATCATTTTTATTAGAAACAGATCTAACAAAAGAAAAATAAAGTAACAAAAATAATAATTCTCAGAAGATTATATCAAAGAATTTATGGAATGAAAGAAAAAAAAAAAAAAATTGAAAGCCAAATTATTAAAAAGAAAAGAAGTGAGAGGCATTATTTTTCATGTTTTTTTTAAAGTGGGCACCTGATTTTAAAGTTATTTTACATAGAAAAGCATGTACAAAAACCATTTATGAGTTAACAGTCTTGTTGAGAACCATTCATAAAATGACCCCCCGCCAAAAAAAAAAAGTATTATTTGCAAATTTTATGATTTACTCTTCCGATTACTGATTTTCCATTTAAGATAAATCAAGTGTCATCATAACAGCAATAATCAATACCAGAACTTTTTTTTGGCAAAGTTAAACATATAAGACAAAACCAAAAAAAAAAAAAAACCTGTGACAAAAGAACATTTTCCTCCTGACACTGCTAGTCCTTTGATAATTTTTACTGTTGGGAAAAGCTATATTGAAATTTTTCATAAAACTACAACATACAAAACTGGATTTAAACATTTTTTTTTCACTGTAATAAAGAATAACTACTTCAGTTTTTCAAGAAGGGTTCAATTCACTATAATTTTGTTTGTCTTGGAAATTCTTGCCAAAAAATGTTTTTAATGTAAAAAAAAAAAAAAATTGCCTATGCTAGTCTTTGGCCCACCCACCGATGCAAGAAAAACAGAATTTTTAACCAAAAATTTTGAACATGCTAGAAAGGATTAAAAAATTTAATGAAATAATACTTTGATCTTTCTTCTAAATAATAACAAACATTTTGATGATAAAACTTTGTTTTTATCAAGTTTGGAGGCCTTTTTTTCATCATGGTATGCTTTTTTTTTTTTAAGAAAGTTTTTGAAGCTACCTAATCATTATAATCATCATAAAATGAACAATTACATTTTCAAAATCCTAAATTGATCTGTCCTCATAAATTAAAACAAATAATGTTCTAAAAATATTTTATGTGGTGAAAGCAGAGTGATCTTTATTTAAGGCCAAGTCAACCATGCATATCTCCTTGTTCCGCTGGGAGCAACATTGTCCCCCGTTTATTTTTTTTCTTTAGTTTAATTTTTCCTCCTCTTCCCTATTAAGTGACCAAAGATGTCAGTTCTCTAGTGGATGCTGGACACCTTTGATTTTTCAAGTGTGTGTTGTGTTTGGATGAATGTGTACTTGAGTGAGTGTTTGGACGAATGATTATTTAAATTTTTAAAGTCCTGCATTATTTCTGCCACATTTAAGGATTGCCAGGGATTTCATTACAAACATTGTTTTGTTTTTTGTAAATAAATTCTTATTTTCCATCGTATCTTATTCCCCACCTGCCTGACAGACAAATTGTACATATGGGGATGAGTTAGGACTTCATAGAGTGATTGAGGTATTATGGTAAGGATGTGGTATTTTGGTGCAAGGAATACTGTGTAGTTTGTTTGGGTCAATGATTGTGGCTAGATAGGTTAAAGATAAGACAGATGATGACCAGACTTCCCCATCCCAACTTTTGGCCTCATGCCAATTTTTTTTGTATTTATACAAAAAATAAATAAATATTGTTCCACTGGGAGCAAAGATTTTTAGTTTTGGTTTGCTGCAGTAGTTGGCTTAAATTTTTGCTTTTATACATTTCATAATCATCACTCGACCGTAGTTGGGATTTAGGTGTAAGCCAGGGCTACATACAGTTTTGAATTCAGAGTTACTGTCGTTGACACTCAAGGATATAGAACCAAGTCTGTCCTGCTATTTACCCATAGGTGTGAGGAAGAAGAGGATTTTATACATTTAGGATATCTTTAGCTTTTAATTAAAGTAAGATTTATTTCCTTTGGATTTGTTCTATTACTTTATGCTTTCATTGCACTTTCTTACAAAAGAAATGCGTGTCATGCAGCAAGTCGTGGGTAATTTGGTGAGCTCATTATAAAAATATAATTTAGAAAACTTGGTTACATTACTTGGAAGTTAATTTAACATTTTTCACTTAAAGTTAATATTCTTCTCTATGAAATTTTTATTCATGAAAGTGAATACATTGAAAGTAATTTATATTTTGCTTTCTGACATGAAGAAAAACTATGTTAAATTTTTATCATGTTTCTTATACTGAAAGGTAACATTTTAAAGCTTTTTCTTATTGAAAATGCTAAAAAATTTATCCCAAGAAAGAATTTTAATGTTTTAATTTTTAACATTCTTCATTTCTGTGTTTACACTGAGAAATGTATTTAAAAATGCTATTATTGTTACATAAAGTTTATTTAATATTTTTCTCTGATATTGTTATTCATAATGACAAATTTATTTTTTATTAATAATTTGGTAATTTGTTATTTTTTTTTAAGTACCTTTTAGAAAGAATATGTTGAACTTTAGTTTCATTTACTATTATTAAAACACAAAATTAGGTAACTCCCAAAGGAAAAAAAAAATACCTAAGGTTTAAAATAATTTTTCATTTTAAAATTTCAAAAACTAATTTAAATTGAATTTTTTTTTGTTTTTACTAAAATACCTGATTAGCATCCTTTCCTTTTTATATGCTTTTTCATCGCAATCTAATTCTCTTTTATTAAATAAACTTTTCTGAAACTTTAAATCAGCTAATATTTCTCAAAGTTTAATTAATCTGATTTGAAACAACTATTATTTACTTTAAGTTTTACTGCATTTTTTTATTTTATGATTCAGACCAGATAAATGAGTAACTGCTTGAACAAAAAAAAAAGAAGACATTTACATTCTCCAAGGACTGTTGCTTTTAACTAATATAAATATGAAGAGGGAAAAAATTTCAGAAAATTTCATTAATTAGGTCAGGCAGGGTGGGAGTAACAGATGTAAAAAGAAAAATGTCTCTACCAATATTTAAAAAAAAAAACACTTTCTAAAACAATTTCATTCATTTGTAAATAAGTTCTGAAATTTTCATTAAAATCTGACAATTAGTTGATTTTTTTTTAAAGAATTTCCAAATTAATGTGTTTTTTACTGAAAAAGATGCTAAAATTTCCAACCAAAATTTTGAACATGCTGGAAAGGATTAATAAAAAATACCTTGGTCTTTCTTGTTCAAGACACATATATTAATCATAAGAACTGTATGTATTTATTTATATATATATATAAGAGGGGTTAGCTTTTTGAGCCAAATTATGTTAATTTTGGTTTGCCGCACTAGTTCAAAGAAAAAAAAGAAATTAAGTGTTTGCTCCCAGTGGAACGAGATTTGAGATTGGCCTAAAGTTCTGGGTGAAATATTTTTCTAACAAGAATCTGTCTTGCATATTTATAATGTCTACCATTTGTCCTTGCTTTGAATGGTTCTGCTATATATTTAGAGATGTCTGATAAAATATAAAGAAAGTCCTGACTTCACATCTTTGCTTCAGTTGTTTTCCCACTGCCATGATGTAGCTTCCTTGTGCTCTTTTTATAAATACATTTATGGTAATTGTTCTGATGAATTCTCCTTTATGGGGCATAGAACTCGATTAGCAGCAAAGTCTCATTTTACAGTTGAAATTATGGTTACATTTAGCCATTTCTTCTTTCACCTTCTTGCTTTCCAGTCAACTTAAGTGGGTTTTTTTTATCTCATTCTCGAAAACTCAGTAATCCTTTGGTCTTAGTGGATTTATTGCCTTGCTTGATGACATTGTCTTTATTAAAGACAGTCAAGCTTATAATTACAGTCACTTGTCATTATCTGTTTATTTAAATTTTTTGTTTGTCTTCAGACATTGTGATTTTTGTTTTTTTTATAATCTTGTGAATAAATAATGTCAGAATTCAAAAATTTAAATTCTGTACTCTTGTAAAATATTACTGGTCTTTATTTGTAAATAAACAAATCCTAAATTCATATCTTAGGGTTTTATTCAAATTCTAAAAATAGGTTTTTAAAACAAAATTACCCAACTATTACCATATCGTCCCTCAGTAAATTTTCCCTGGTTCCATATTAAACTTTGCCTATTTTCAAATGTAGTGACTGCTCACCTGTTGTTTTTAATTTCCATAGTAAACATGATAAGCTAGCAGTCTTTATTCAATTCTGAATCAACAGGTATGAATAAAATTTATTTAGAAATGACATATCAGAATGGATTAATCTCATACTCTTTATTTATTTTAGAATGAAGAAGAAAAAATTGAGCTTTTTAGTAGACAGCATATTTTTACGCAAAGTCACGAACAGGGGGGAGGTGGACAAAAAAGAACAGTTAACCATTACCAGCAAAAAGAACGAAAAAAAACACACTTCACTGCTATAACAATCCAAACTGTACCACATGACACACACAAAAAAATTATATATATTCAGTAACATTTATAAACATGGACATTCAAAAGGGAACTGTTTATTTCGTTCTTTTGTTAATTAATGTTACTTTTTTTTTTGACCATTTGTTCAGTGTTTGTGTAATTGACAAATTATTACTTATTGTTTGCTTTGTTACATTAAAATTAAATTTGTCTCCCATGTAAATTACTTCTGCATATACATCTATAATATATTTTGTATTAGTAATCACTACAATATTTTTTTTTACAGACTTGATAGTTGAATTTTACTCAAAATAATTTACCAAGAATTTGAACTCATGTCAGTCATATGGTGATTTTCTAAGTATAGCTTAGACGTGGCACAAGGCCAAAAGTGAGGATCAGACTCACTATTCAGTCATTGATCTAGTGAGACAAGCTTTTTAACTATTACACTACATCAAAATGCCACTCATCTCAGTCATATGAAGTGATTGCAGATGTGGATAAATATATAAAAGTAAAAGCTACTGCTTTACAGATAACCTTTTGAAAGCAACTGATTTATACTTTATATCATGATAAACCAGTTTTCAAATAAGAATTTTAAATATAAATTAATCTAACAGGCTGAAGTTTATTTATCATTAAAACCAAAATACTGAGAGATCCTTGTACATCTAGTTTTTCTTTCTTTTTTTTTTTTCTTTTCAAAGAATCTGGAAATTATGTAACTTTTAAGATAAAGAGAAGTTATTGAATAATTTCTTCTTTGATTATTTGAAATGCCTTCAAACATGTATTCCTCTCTCTCCCCACTGAGCATACAATGACGACAGATGAAACAAACAAAGGAAATAACCTAAGATGGTTTGGGCAATGACCAGTAACGCGAAATAGGACATTTAATACATTTATCTTTGCTATCAATTTGTCTCTCAGAGGAACTGATGACAGAATGTAAGAGTTACACTCCTTGATTGAGATAGGAAGCTGCCAAGTTACTTCCCTTATTGAACAGCGCAAAACCTCGGTTAAAGTTTATTTTTGATAATTTGTGTTAAAAAATATATATTTAAAATGAATAATAAAAAAATCGATTTTTTTTTTTATTATTATTTACTTTACTTTTAAATTCCTTCCTCGTTTTTTAAATTTAGGGAATCAGGCGTGGAAGGAGGAATGGTTGGACAAACCACTTTAGGATCCTGACATTTTTTTTAAAAGCAAAGTAGGCGGGAATTGTAGTAGAGAGCCAACAAAAGAACAACAACCCCAAAACGTAGTGTATGCATTTACCGAAATGTTTAAAAACAAAACAAACGGAAAATACATTTTCTTAAATCTGGTGTGAATATTTAACAATAAACAAAGGTTGTTTGGTAAATTTTCTTTTTATGTCCCACGCTAAATATTTTAAAATTTTCCCAAATTGTCTTATTTCCGTAAATGCTGAACTCGAATTTACAATTAAATTTGAAAAAAAACCCCCAAAAAACCCCTACTGTTTTGCAGTTATCGACAAGAAAAATCGGACTTCTTGTCGTTCATTCGTCCGCCATTACTGCCATAATTTTTAGTAATTTACTGCGGGGTACTTCCGTTGGCGTAAGCAGAAATTTTGGCCTATTTACTTTTTACAGACTTTCGGTGCAGAAATTTTTTTTTTTGATAAGTGTAGTATAATTTATAACATAAAACTTTAAACGAAAACAAATTCAGTAATACAATAAAACCTGTTTTTCTGTGTAGAATAGCAATGACAAATTAAAAAAAAGAAAAAGAGCAATAAAGCATTTTTTTAATTAAAAAATAAAATAAACTAATTAGGGTTGAGGTTAGGGGTCAGGGTTACTAACCCCTAACCTTACCCTAACCTAGGGTTGGGGTCAGCCCAACACCTAGGTTAGGGGTTAGTAACCCTGACCTCTAACCTAACATTGTAATTTTTGTTGTTTTTTTTAAATTAAAATAAAAACAAAAAAAACGCTTTATTTTATTATTTAATTTGTTTTTTTTTTAATTTGTCATTTCTATTCTACACAGATTTAATTTGTTTTTGTTATAAATAAAACTATACTTATCAAAAAAAAAAAATTACATTGCTTTACGGTGGTGCGTAGTTATTTCTGCACCGAAAGTCTGTAAAAGTAGTAAATAGGCCAAAATTTCTGCTTACGCTAACGGAAGTACCCTGCAATGAATTATTAAAAATTATGGCAGTAATGGCGGACGAATGACCGACAAGAAGTCTGATTTTTTTCTTGTCGATAACTCCAAAATGGTAGTTTTTTGTTTTTTTCATAATTGTTAATTCGAGTTCAGCATGTACATTGACACGGAAATATGACGATTTTGGAAAATTTTAATAGATATTTAGCTCGGGACTTAAAAAGCAAATTTACCGGTTGTTTTACACCTTACAAAACCTGTTAACCAGGAAATGACTGGAAGAAAATTAAATTAAAAAAAAAATATCGAGCAATAATGAATGGATAGATGAAAAATTCAATGACTTCTCTTCCAACTCAGAGATTCTCAGCCATAGTTTCACATGGCAGGGGGTAAGAAATTCATTGAATTTTTAGTTTAACTATTATATTCTAAATATTTTATTAATAGATATCGTATCTAATTTTTATTTCATTCAATTTTTATTTAGTGTAAGTAACCTCGGCTATTCAATTATGTATTTTACGAAAATAATGAAATTGACAAACTTGTTGCACTAACAAAAAAAAACAAACTAACCTATTATAAGAATAAGGCAAAAAAAATATACCAAGAATACACTTTATTTTTCCTTCAAAGTACGAAAAAAAAAAATCTATAAAAAATGTTTTAAATATTCCATAAATGCTTACACTACATTTGACAGACCCAGTATTTTGGAAAATCGAGATATATTCATTCTAAGCACGGAACTTGGATTTTAAGATTTTTCAAGACTGAAATTGAAATAAGATTTAAATATTCCGAGTTGAAATATTTGCAGCTCTAAAGATAAAACATTTGTTTTACTTTTAAATAATTTTTTCTCATGGAGCAAAGCAAATTAAAGCGGTATTTGCAACAAAAGTTCTATCTAGACACTGGTAAACTGATTGCAGATGAGAATGCAGCTGAACAGATTTATCTCCCTTTATAGACTTATTCCAATCCCCTTTAGTGTTCATTTTTTTTCTTCTGTATTCAATACCTGGCCTCAATTTGGTGCATGACATTGCCTTTTAGACATGCTTCTTAAAAAATATCCAACAACATTAATATTTACCATTTAGAGAGAGAAAAAAAAAGACATGTGCCCACACATACACTTTCATAATAGTAAAAAGTACCAAAAAAAAAATTGTTTTTCAATACAGCCATAACGCACATACAAAACAAGTTATCAAAGCATGAATCGTGATTATTTGGGCTGTGTCAACACGTTTGAATCATATTGAGATGAAGCAAAAATAATTTATTGCCCCATATGAGGTATTTTCTGCTCTTATTAGAGCAAATCTGTTATTTTTCTTTGACTTCAGAGATATTATTAATGTTGCCAAGTCTTCAAGAAAAAAAAAAAAAAAAAAAAATATGAGGTCAGGCCTCCAAATAATGGTTCCTTAAAATCACAAATGCCAAAACAATTATGGAGACGAGAGATAAAGAAGCAGTTATTTATCATAAAGGTGTTTCGGCAGCAGTCTTTACTTGTACAGGGGATGTATCATCTCGTTCAGGTGAGCTTTGTCTACTGGTATCACTGTTACTGCCACCTTGATGTGTTCCAGCATTACCCATGGATTCACAGCTGGTAACATCATGTCTAGAAGTTCGAGCGGCTTCTGGATCTGGAACTGTTCCAAGAATAACATCGGCATCATTATCGACAACACCAACAGTTGTAGAAATGTTTTCTGGCATCGGAAACTGATTGCATAGTTCATTAGATCGATCATAAGAGGAAGGTTGCTGCACAAGTGTCGGGGGTGTTGCTGGTGGCGTTATCGCGGCAGCAGATGTGAGGGGCATGACTGCTGGAGGAGATGAAGAATTGAGCAAGCCCTCTGGATCAGTCATAGTTCCCTGTGATCGGCCAGAGAACAATGTGGGCTGGTCCACCGGCTCATTAAGGGATAGTTGGAAGTCACCAGTCGAGTCTAGAGTTCCACTAACATCCATGGAGGTGGAAGCTACCAGCATCGACACTGCGTCCGACACTAGGGATTCACTAGGGGCAGGATCGATTGGTTCCGGAATTGGATAGCCTTCTTCTTCATCATCAAATCCTGCCCGAGGCAGAGAAGGTCGTGAACTTGTCTGTGACCTATAAGTTGGTGGAAGTGAATTTGGATAATTCTCATTGTGATCTGGGGGGAAAACAATATGCACCCCAGTGCGAATAGTGCTAGCTCTCGATCGATATGTGGGAGGGGGTGAACTAGGCAAACTGTAGTTGTCTACGTTATTTATACTCTGTTGGTATTGCTGCATCAGCTGCTGTTGGTATTCTTGCATTGAGACATCATATGATGGTGGGGGTCGTCGGTACTGGAATTCAGGGTACATGATACCTGTAAGTATTAAAAAAAATAAAGAATCATCCAATGACTTCTTTTTTTTTTTTTTTATCAAAAGTTGAAAAATCAATTATGTATAATTACTATAAAATCACAGTGCCTTTTTTATTTATTTATTTTTTTAAACTGAAGTTCACATGGCCCAGGAAGAAATGAAGATTATGATATGGCAGAAAAATAACTATAAGACTCTAGATTATCTATCCTCCATATCCTCATTCCTCCTTTTATGTTCATATGACACACCTCATTTAGTAAATCCTACAATCATAAATATTAGATTTAAAATACAGAGATCCATTCCATTATCAAGCGATGCTAAGAATAACTTTTTAGAAATTTATTTACTTACTTTGTAAGTCCAGACAAATTTGATATTTTGAGATGTTGCGGTTAAGGAAAATTTCATCTTTTTATATTAGGAATGTTAAGATTTAACTTATTTAGAAAACTCTCTCTTTTCATATATATATATATATATATATATATATATATATATAATTGTCATCCACACAGACTGTTTCGCTGTATCACAGTTCTTCAGTGTGGTTAGACGTCCAGTTGGGTGCTTCTAGCTAGGATCGAAACCCGACTGAATTGGCGTCAGTCGGAAATTCTACCACTAAGCCGTCGGCGCACGGCAGGGATGAAGGTGAATTTTTAGCGTATTTATTTTTAGATTTAGATAAACACACAGTGATTGACAGTGACTCAATTCTGCCGAAGAATCATGCTATATATATATATACACACACACACACACACACACACTTACAGTAAGGTTGACTCTGTACAATTTTTGGGAGCCACTTGAGGTAGACACATTGTAGTGATCAGGGAAACATACTGTTGGGAGTTGGTTGCACAGAGCAGTGGTTCACAGGAAGAAGCTGTAAATTTTTATCTGAGGTTTACCTATCTATCACCCAGGATCTGGTGACTCAAATTTTGAGAACATTTAAATTGATGATTATTTAAAAATATTTTTCAATTATTAAGGTTCTTTTGGATTTGAATTTTCTTCATTTGTTAGTAAGTTATGCGCATTATCCCCTGCCATTACCTTAGATAAATAATAGACCATTCTATTTTGACTATGAGGAAAGATGGAAGAAAAAAATACTAAATATAAACAGCATTCCTCATGTGAGAAAAAGAAAGCAGCACTAATGCATTTAACATTTTTTTTTTTTTTTTTTTTTTAAGCGTATCACCCCAAGCAAGGCTGGAGGCCACTATCACGCAAGGGGTTATAGAAGGGTTGGAGGAAGAGCAGATAGGAGTGGTAAAGGAGAGGATGTGGAGAAAGAGAAAGACAGTGGGTCGATCAAGGCAAGGGGGTTACAGAAGATTTGGAGCGAGAGCAGATAGGAATGAAAGATGAAGGGAAGTGGATAGATCAAGGCAACTGGAGATGCCGATTGATGCTACACTTAAACCGTTGGAGATTGTATTTGTCAGGGAAACAGTAATAGGGAAGGGAGTTCCATAGGCGAGATGTGCGAGACATGAAGCTATTGGAGTAGAAGAGACGTCTACATAACGGTGTAGGGGTGGGAACGGGATGCCAGCCTCGTAGGACGTTTAAATTCATGAAGCCTAGGGACAAGCGAAAGCAGCTCCTCGGAGCAATTACCGTGAAAGTACTTTTAAAAAAGGCAGAGCGAGGCTACATCGCGTCTGTGAGAGAGCGACTGCAGACGAGATGACAGATCAGGGCCAATCACATTGCATATCCGTCTCTGGATCTTATCAAGAACCCTGAGGCAAACAGCAGGGGCCCCAGACCATATATGGCAGCAATACTCCATGCAAGGGCGAATGGTCGATTTATAGACTTGGAGGATCGATTCCGGGGAGAAAAATTTCCTGGCTCGGCACAGGGAACCAACTTTCCTTGCGTTGGATGATGCAACTGACTTGATGTATTGCTTCAGTGAAATGAAATGTTGGGTTGAGCTGAGTTTTCGTTACATGGATCTCCTGATCACAGCACCGACATGCAGGGAGCTTACAGGTGGTTGTGTGTGATGCAGTAAGCACCAGGAGTTACACCCTCTTTCACAATTGGCTGTTGAGAGAGGAAATTCTACTTTAACAAAATTTGCATGCAAACAATACTGGACAGGTATTAGCCAACAGTCAGCATGTGTCTGAGATTGAGAGAGCTATATAACACCAACTTTTTCTCAGTCGGGGAGAAGTGCTCTTGATGTGCAGACCGGAGTTTACATTTATTTAGAAAGCAAGACCAGATGAACACACTTTGTAAATTTTAAATCTTTTCATTTGTACCCTCTTACTTTAAATAATGACTTACATTTACGTTTGTTAAGATCAAATATTTAATAAAGCAAGAAGGAATTTTCAAGGGTATTTTATCATCATGGAACTTGCAAGGAGCTTATTCAATGAGTAAATTAAGAATTATGATTCATCAGAAAATTCAGTTGGAAAAAGCATGAAATTTTCATGAGTGTTTCTAGTCTCTATTATTGACCTTTTTAGACTGAAAAGGAAGGGGGGGGGTCAACAAGGTCAGATTGGTTTAGTACTTTCCAGAAGTGTTCTAACAATTTTACTGACTATTCCTCATTCATAACCAGTGTCTTTTCTCTTAATAGGAAGACTTGTACTGCATCTGGTTCCTGTAGCAGAATAGTAGTATGTTTGGGTAGAAATAAGTTGCCATTATGTTGTGGGAATCAACACTTTCGATATGAGTATGTACACATTGTATAGTAAATATTTATGGACCACTGGGACGTATATCCCACAAGCAATGGATATAAAACAAATGACAGTGCATTTTATTAACAAAAAGAATTATCTGTTTATATTTCTGAGATGAGGTATTTTAACTATTTACATTGTTCAAACTACTGTTCTCATTTTTACTGTCATATTCACAACGTTTCAGCCATTATATGTTCTCACCTTCTTCAAATGATGCACATAGGAATTTTAAACTGAACCTTTTATTTCATCTGCTGGGGTAGATTGTTCTAATTCCCAAGGACACATGACCCATTGAATAAAATCGTTGGTTAAAGTAATTCAGTGACTTAGCCCAAAGACTTGTGAGTTCAATACTTAGCCACAGCAGAGGTTAACAAAATTTGGAGTTGAGTTACTAAAGGGAGATAACTGAAACTGAGATATCCAGAAGAAGCATGGCACACGGAGCTAGAACAATCTACGCCGGTGGATGAAATAAAGGATTCAATTCAAAAGTCCAACATATATCACCTGAAGAAAGCCAGAGCACACAAGGGCCGAAATGTTGTGAATATGACAATAAAGATGAGGACAATAGTCTGAACAATGTAAATAGTGTAAAAAGGAAGTAAATGTGTGCGCAATTGTAATAAAAGGAAAAAGAAAACATTAAAGCTAGTTATAAGAAGAATGTGTGTGTGTGTGTGTGTGTGTGTGTGTGTGTGTGTGTGTGTGATAAGCATGTGTGTGAGTTTAAAAATCAACAGAGGACCAAAGAAGCTTGGTAATGTTCTTTATCAACATCGACTACATCAGGTGATAGAGAGAATATCATTGGGAAGCAAGAGTTAAAAATAGATGAGAGAGAGAATATCATTGCCTTGTATAGGTTTAAAGAGTGCCCCCTAACAGGCGTTTTGGCAAAGTCAAGTGGGATAACCCACAGTTCTTTCATAATTCTGGATAAAATATTTTATCATTTCTTGCAGCTGCTGCTTCTTTTCTCTTTCTACTTGACTGGACTGTTACCCATTTCCTTTTATTCCATTTGCAACTTACTTCTTTTAACTCTCATCATTTTTTTCAATTCATTATCGACTGGTTTCCAATTTTTAATGTTCCTTTCTTCATTTCCTTTGTTTCTCACTTCTTTTCTTTCATCAACAGAAATCCGTCTTTCTCATATGTTACCTCTCCTCCTGCAGAGGTTATAACTTTATGCATGCATTTCTACTGGCGTCCATGATCAGGTGCTTTTTCTGAATTCTTTCTTCTCTAGTCTCATGAAATCTGTTTGAAGTTTTCATTTTTTTTAAGAACTTATCGACTGGTTTCCAATGGGTTATACTGTTTTTGCCATTTGTAACTTCCTTAATTTCAAAGATACTTTCAATATTACACGATTGTCATCAAACTCGACATCTGCCCCACAGTAGAAATGGATGTCCTATAATAACGATTGCCACCTTTTACTCATGCACAAATTTAATTCTGTACCATTCCTTTGATATTGTCAAAGGACCTTTCAAGCAAAAATAGGTCTTGTTAGCTATTTCAGAGTTAGCAAATCCAACAGACTGAGTCAGATAAAACAAGACCATTATCCTCGACCTTGAGGGATAGTCACAATGACAATTACACCCAGGGAGATCCAAGGAATTTTATGGATATGCTTGTGGGCAAACATTGTCATTCATTTTGCTGGCTGAATCAGGTAACCCTATCACTCAGGTTAATCTATATCTGTTACAGTCCAATTAAGCATTAAAGTCTCTTAGTACAAATTTGATGTCATAGTAGACAATATGCAATGATATAGTTACTGTTAGGTTGAATCATAAGTAATTTCTGATTTTGGAAACCAATTGCAATGACAAATCCTAACAAACTATTCCTTAAATATAACACGTGATGAAAAAATGCACATTTATATGTTCAGCAGCTGCAACGTGTCTATAAAAGTTTGGTCGTAAAGTGCCCTGTACTCGTCAACAGAAAAAAAAATTTTGTTCTCCTCCATGACAACACACAACTGCTCTACTCAAACATGGTTATGTATAAAATAATGTTTAGAGTAGTAGGAAATTATATATATATATATATATATATATATATATATATAAACCCATTTTAGATTATTGCTGAAGACATTTAATCTTAAAGGAAGCTTACCTCCATGCCAGTAGCCCTCTCGACTTCGTAATATACCATGAGACCGTACATGATGGAGTATGTTATGTTCTCCAAGGCCAAAAAGCAAATGGAGAGGTTCATGTCCCCGTGGAGTGAATTTCCATCCGACGATCACAACAATTACAAGTAATAAACCAAGACCTGAAAGAGAAAACAATATATTCATATTTTGCTGGGGTACAAAAATTTCATAACAGCAAAAAAATGGACATGGTAAAGCAAAAAGAAAAAAAAAAAAATTACATTAACACAAAGTGGTAATATCTAAGTACAACACGACTGAGAAAAAAGTCGCTAAACTGTGTTTTATCAGGCCCCTCTCTTATCTGAAGGTAAGAAATATGCACAACAACTAAAATGAAAACCCAAGACCAATTGTTTTTAATCAACAATTGTTTTTTTTTTTGTTAATCATTTCATCCCAAACAAGGTGAGAATGCAGGGGTGGGGGTTACAGGGAGTTAAAGAGAATGAAAAGACATTAGCAAAGAGAAGCAAAATATAACAGTTGATCTTGTATAAAATAAAAATGAATTCAGCAAACTTCTTATTTGTTCAATTCTTTTAAATAAACTCTTCTATATGAGCAAGCTTGCCTTGATATCCTAAGTCTCTGGCCAATATGATGTTTCTGATCCAAGAGGGAGTTCTGATGCCTTGACCTCTAGGCAAACGAGACATGTACACTCAGAGTATCATGTCTGAATCATTCCTGGGTTATTTATCTCCTCATTAAGGGAACTGGAGGAAATGTTTTCTGGGCTTTGGCATTATTCACCTGATAGGATAGCCTCCTTCAAAGTTATTCATCTCTATCATCAGTAATCCCCAGTGGGACCTTTTGGTGCCATGATGGGTACTGTTACGACATTATCCCCAGGCGAGTCAACCCAGGTTATTTATGCGCGTATCTCCAATGGGTGTGTCTCACTGCCTACTAATCATCCATCAAACCAACTAAAGCAAAAATGAAACTTAGCAAATCCAACCACAAAAAAAAAAAAAAAAAAAAATTTAAGTGCCAGATATAATATCTCCTACACCAATGTAAGGGGATTTACATTTCAACTTGCCAGAAGTGGAACATCTTCAGTCTAAACCTGACCACCTCGTATTCCTGGTTGAAATGGGTATCAATGCCTCAATCCTATTGTGGGAGCTCAAAATCCTAGGCTACTCATCCAGTATAACAAAATATGACCACCTAAATTGCCATGGCCACGGACTTGGTGCTTACATCAAGGAGAGGTTTCTCTGTGGCTGGGACACAAAAAATGAGGACCCTGATCTCCTGTATATGTGCTTCTGTATGGGACTTATCCATAGTACCTCATTCATCTTTGCTCCGTATAGGCTGAAGGGTTGGTAATCTTTGATTGAATATCAGAGTATTGACAATATCCTCGGCCAGCTTTCACATAAGTGATGACTTCAATGTTCACCACAAAGAGTTATTAGTCCATTCAAACAAAACTGATGAGGAATGCAGATATTGCAGAGACTTCTCCATTGCCTATAAACTAATCCAGATCATCTGAGTCCTGGATGCGATGGGACAGTAGGTGAACCTCCTTGAACTTTTTTCTAACATCCTGCTTTGATAAATGCTTAGCCAAAGTTTTACCCCCCATAGAGACGTCAAACCATTCCCTAGTCAGTATCCAGATTGTTTCCAAACCAATGATATTCCCTGATTTACCATTTCATAGAACGGCTTTTCACTATATGAAGGCAGATTGGGACAGCTTTCAGTCCTATATGATGGAAACTCCTATGCCGATCTTCTTCAAACATGTTATTCCCAAAACTGCTGCCATAATCTCTGAATGGATCCTTTCTGGAATGGAGTGTTTTATACCCACCCCAAATTCTAGCAAAAACCAAACAGTCTGCCTTGTTTCACCCCCTGAATGTGCTGCAGCCATAGCTCACCAGAACCACTACTTCAATATCTATCACAAGGAGTGGTGTAGTCAGGCCCAAAATGGAGTACTGTTGCTATATTTTAGCAGGAGCTGCCCAGTACTCACTTTCCAGTCTTGATAGAATTGAAAAGTATCTCAGGGTCCTTGTTGGAAAATAATTATCTTCCACCCTCCAACGTCTCTCTCTCATAGGCAAGATGTGGTGAGTCTCTCACTGCTCTATCGCTATTACTATGGAAAGTGCTCAGATGAACTACATTCCATCATTCCGCCAAATCTCTTTCCAATTTATACAGTCTAAGAACATACTCTGGACATTAATGAACATCTTGTGCCGATGATATGATATATGGGCACACCTTGAACAACTCTTGATAATCAGAGATTGGCAGCTGACCTCTCTTCCAATTTAACACTAACTTCCCAGTGAGGAAAAAACTGACTGGCTACATTCAATGCCTTGAAAAGCAAACTGGTTACATTACATCACCACCAATCAGACCTAGAACTACTGCCTGTCATAATGAATGGATATCCCCTTAAGGAGGCACCGACCGCAATGTTGAACTCTTATATATGATTCATTGCTAAAGGTGCAGGTAAAATGATCAGCTCCCTATACCACTCCAGTAAGTACCTGACTCCTCATGCTATTCACTACCTTTATAAGAGCCAGATCAGGTCTAAAATGGAGCACTCTTGCCATATTTGGACAGAAGCTGCCCAGTCCTCACTTTCCAGTCTATCTATCTATATATATATATATATATATATATATATATATATATTTTTTTTTTTTTTTTTTTTTTTTTTTTCACCTCTTCAGTCTGGAATCTTTTAATCAATGGAGATTTTGGAGAATAAAATAAAAAAAAAATAAATGGAGAACAAAAGATTTCAGTCTGAAGAGATGAATATATAGATATTCGCAAAATAAATTATAACCAAAATGAATCTTTAAGGTTTTCTTCTTGATTATTATAATGCTCTGTAGTTTACATTGAGCTCTCCCTGGATTAATATCCTCCTTGGAATTATCCCTACCAGTCACAAATTGGTGTGTATATATATATATATATATATAGGGGGCTGCACAAGTAGGTATATATCAAGTATTATTACTGTATACCTAATTTTGCATCTCGTGTGTGTGCAAGGGGAAGTTTGATATTGTGTAATGGTTAGCACATTTGTCTCACTAGATCAATTATGACTGGAGGCTTCATACTTTTGGCTATGTACCAGATTTAAGCTGTGTTTAGTAAAACAACTATTTAATAAGACAGGTTTTGTTCTATGGATGGCATACAGACAAAATTTAACCTTATGCAAATTTAAAAAAAATTAAACTGATTTTTTTTGCTTTGTTTCTTTTTTTTTGTTATAAAAATTAGAAACCACAAATCCATATTTTAAATAAATAATTCTAATCAAGAGTCAATTATAGTTTCAAACATTTAATTCTTTTATTCACAAATTTCTTTTTTCTTTCACAGGTCAGAATAATTTAGCTTCACCTTACTGAAGAATGTACGCCTTGGCCCAAAGTAATATTAGTGTGCTGAAGATTCATTCAAAACAAAGCCTATTTTGTACTTTCTCTTTCATCATGTAAATACATTAAAGGAATCTGAACCAGCCAACCTTGACCCGAGTTGAAAGCAAACATCTCAAGAAATCAGTCAGCCATTTGACAGGAACCAACTATCTCCAAGTTCTAATAGCCGACATGTCAATTCTCTTCTGCATGCTTTTGATTTTACAACACCTCAAAAACATTCTAAATAATCGCTCATTTTCTCATCCTTTTTGTTGTAAAAATGTGTTGGTTGATCTATTCTCCTGCTTTCTTCAGACATAAAACCTATATGGAAATATTTTTCTTCCCCAGCTATGGGTTAAATAATAGGCCTTTTATCTGAAAAAAATCATTATCTCAAAAAAAAAAGAAAAAAATTAAAATACAAAATTTTTCAGCTTTAAATAACCCATAAAAGGTTGATAAGCCATAAAAAAACAAAATCAATCAGATAATGTCTGCTTTATGTCCAAGCAATACTGAGATGGGGAACTGCTTGGGAACATTGGATACTGTAAGCAACCTCTCACGATCCAAAATGTTTTGGCTTTAAATAACCCACCAAGGATTGATAAACAGTGATAAAAGCAATCAGTTAACACAGATCTTGTCTTTGTGGGATTAAGTAAAGATACAAAGGGAGCCCTTGCTTAGCTTTACACTAGGGGTCATCAAGTGGGGTCCAAGCAACCCCCTAAAGGTCGGTGAGAAGTTTCGGGGGGGGGGGAATAATAGTCAAAGGGTTGAATGGGGGGGGCACTGAGCTAGAGTTAGTGTATCATAGCTCTTAACTTATTTTGATGAGACTTATTTTATGCTACAGCAAGCATTGCTTGCTGATTTTCAGATAACAATCAACTTTTTTCAGTCTAACTGTAAAACAGAGTTTATAATTATGAAGGTCATTTGCCTGATTGCATCAAGTATGAGGCAATATTAGTTGATTTAATTAGTTAATACAGTTGATTAGTAGCATTTATACATTTCTGTTCATAGCATTGGTATACTTAATATATTATTTGCTTGATTTATTGGTGTTATTTAATATATTTTTTGGGGAAAATTCTGAACCTAATCCAAATTTTTTAACTTTTCATACATTTTAGTTAACATTTTAATTGCTAACATCTGGGCAAATTTTAAGGTTCAAAGATATTTTAAATGTTGCTGGCTCTGGAAGGAAGAGAAACAAAAGGGGGTCTTTGGTCGAAAAAGTTTGACCGACCCCTGCTTTACACCAACCAGTCAATGACTACCTCACACTGTATCAACTGGAAAATGTTTGCTGTAAGTTCACAAGAAAACTTAAAATGAAAATAATCATGGTAAGAAATTTAGGTGTTTTATTCAGGACTTTATTTGTTTGGTTTGAGTTGATAAGTAGGTGACACTTGGGATGACTTCTGTTTTGTTGGAGTAATATAGAATGGCAAGTTCTCCATGTTCTAAAATACCAATTTCCTTCCATGTTCTTCTGTGACAGTAAATTTCAATTTTCCGTTTTTGTTTGAAAATCGTAAAAACATGTGAAAAAACAGACTTGTATGTAAACAGTAAAATATACAAATACATAGCCAACTTATATAGGCATCTTTTATTTATTTATTTTTGCTTCAGCGATTTCTAATGATCCACAAGCATGTCCTTCCAAGTCCAATCTATGGTTTGTTGACAAAAACTGCAAAATAATTTATCGCCATCATGATAAAAATCATCACAGAAAGCTGGCTCTTCAGCTCTGTATTTTGACGAAAGTGTGCACCCACCAAGTTTGCTAGCTTTTCGTTTACTCATTGTGAAAGATAATCAAACTGGCATTAAAAAATCTAATTTAATTACTAAACAAACAACTTTCATTTTTACTACCCTTGATGACATGTGCCACGCTATTAATATGCTAATATCGCACATGGATATTTACACCGTGGTGACCAGTTTGTCCAGGTTAATATCATGAATTAAGTTATGGTGCTTGCATAGTATGGGAAAATACCTCATGTTATTTATAGAATGACATGATGCCGCAATATAGGTCATAGCACTTGCGCTGACTTTGCTGAGTATTGTGAATTTATGCAAAATAACGATTCTGTTAGGTTACAGTACAGGCATTTTATGTTTTATCGTCAGAATATTTTATTTTTTAGTAGCAAAAAATCTGTTTTCCATCATTTTTCCATCTTCTACTTTATTTCAATGGGTTTTTTTTCCATATCATAGAGAACTTGCCACACTAAGCTAATAGAACAGCTCTTCCCTCCTACCAAGTTTCTGCCCATCTCAATGTCACAACATGTGACTGGCAATACAAATGGGTGTCATCGGAATACCCCGTGAGCTGGGCTGTATTATCCTATTGGCTAGTGTATAGGCTACAATTGTGTGACACGTTTCATCCAGCTGGTTATAAAAAAAAAAAAACCTGTTATTTTCTGGTTGACACTATTTACACTTTTTGGACTGTTGCCTGCATCTATGTTATATTCAGAATGTTTCAGCCATTGTACACTCCAGCCTTCTTCAGGTGATTGAAATTTTGAACCACATGCCAATTTCTGGTGGGACTTTTCTGTCTCCATATTTTTGGTATATCAGGTCAGTACTGATCCTTCAATATTTATCTATATTTCTGAGATGAGATATTGTAACTATTTACACTATTTTATTATTTATTGCAAACCAAATTAGCTCATATTTCAACGCAACCGTAGTAAAAAAAAAAAAAAAAATATTTGTCTATATTTCTGAGATAAGCTATTGTAACTATCTACATTGTTTAGACTTGTCCTCATCTTTGTTGTCATATTCACAAAATTCCAATAAATAAATGGTTACAAGACCTCATCTCAGAAGTATAGACATTTTTTTTTTCTTACGGTAGTGTTGAAATGTGGTAATTTGATTTGCAATAAATAGTAAATGTCACTAAAATATATCACGAGTAAAAAAAAAAAAAAAAAAAAAAAAAAATTCAAGGTGATTGTGGACAAGTTTGAGGGTAGTCCCATAATTTCATTAGCCTAAGGTCCCCAAAAGGTCATAATTCAGCCCTGCCTATGAGTGTTAAATTCCTCAAGCCTTCTTTTTTTCATTGTGCCCCAGAAATTTCCACTAAGTCTTTCTGATTTTAAGCATAATTTTCTTGAAAACTTCCTTATTGCTCATCTATTCTAGCCATGTTATTCTTCATATTCATCAGTAGAAACACATTTGTAACTTCAAGTCTCTTCATCTGTGTAGAGATTGTCCAGCATTCTATTGTTATTCAGAAATAAAAACAAAATCACTTGCAGTCTCACATGTTGCTTTCCATTGGTTTATATTCAGCATCACTGTCTGACAATGAGAAATCCACTGAAGAATAATGTATTTCATTTTGATTGTCTTTTGGGACATTTGACATAATGCATAGATTAGTGTTGCTATAGTAAAAATAGTCTATTGGAATCTCATTCATTAACCATACAGTCAAACAAAATAAGTCCATCCACTGCTCAGTGCCACAAGGTAGAATCATATTGCTTAAAATAAAACCATGGAGTGAATGACATATGCACCAGGGGCAGTAAACATGTTATTAATGATGTAGGAGTTAGTCATATCATTTCCAATGTAATTGAATTGATCTTTACTGGGTGCTGTCTCAAATTTTTCCCCTAAGTTTGGGAAATACCTTCATATAAGGAGATGCTGAAAAGTTCAATGCTGACCAAAAGAGGAATGACAGAGGCCTTAAAATACTTCTTATTACTATAAATATTATTTTTAGTGGGTACATGCATAAGTGTTGCTATCCTCATTTTTTTTAAATTTATTTTATCAAACAGTGAAATTAATAACAACTGGCTAAGAATGAGAAGTCATACTAAAGAAAGATATATATGTGTGTGTGTGTGTGTGTGTGTGTGTTGTAACCTAGGCAAGGTTACTGGATAGAATAATCACATGAAGTTTGTGTCCTAAGTATTATCATTCATTACCGAACAACACATAAGATTCGCCAACGGTGCGTAGAAGTAGTAGTCAACTGTTAGAAGTGAGTCAAGTGAATTCCACAATGAAACTCCAAGTGCAAGATATCTACCAACTGCCTCACACAGTCAGATGTGGCACAAGGCCGAATTTAATGTCGGGTATCCAAGTTAGCCTCATCTGGGGATCCTTACTCCCCGGAGGCAGTGAGTTTGACCAGCACAGCTGGAGATGAATCTCCAACTGCAGGATATTTACCAACCGCCCCACACAGTCAGATGTAGCACAAGGCCAAATTTAATGTGGGGTATTTGAGCCCATAGGCTCAGACAAAAATTCCCTTTGACCCCATAAAAATGGGATCAGGTAGCTGTTTCCCAAAACGTGACTCAGCCCTTTGACATAGACTTGTCTGGGGTTCCTCTCTGCCTCCAGGCAGAGAGATTGATCGGCACAGCTGGAGATGAATCTCCAACTGCAGACCAACATACAGTATTTACTACTGCATTTATGTGAATGGGGACATACCCATTATCTTCCATAGGTATGCTACAACATATATATATATATATTTTCCACATACACCACTGAACAGAAATGTTGGCCTATCATTTCTTTAAAATTTAATAAAAATTCTGATGTTTGGTCATTCAAGTACCTCCAAATAATTCCTACCTTTCAAACTTTTAAGGTTTGTGTAGTGGTAGTCTAATCTAAATATGTGAAGAATGGAGACCATAAATAGTTTCTCTTGGACAAGAGAAGTCATATCTATTCAGTTTGTTTAACTACATACTTGAGTATTGACCACTATGATATACTACTTTACAACAATTTGGAAACAGGAAATGGCTGGAGTGAGATATGGTGATTAGGATCCCTGGTCTATGCAATCAAAATCTAAATTCTTCAAAATATCATTTTATGAGCTCTGTCATTAGCTAAATTATCTCAAGTCAGAATTGTATTCTTCATTAACTGTTTGGTCCTTTTAATTGGCTGAATTCTTTCTTATGGTTTATCAACACTTTGTGGGTTATTTAAAGCTGAAATATTTTGGATTGTAAGAATAATTTTTTTTAGCCAATAAAAATGATTTTTTTTCTAGATACAAGTCCTACTATTTTTGTTAGACTTTTTGGGATGAGGAGTTGTTGTTATTGACATTATTAATATTTGAATATTTGTCCTCATCTTTGTTGTTATCACAACTTTTCAACCATTGTACGCTCCAGCCTTCCTCAGGTGTATATTGATCTGGGCAGCCCACAGCAAATTCTCAACTGAACCCTTTATTTAATCTAGACTGTTCTCATTACACTGTTCATGTCTAGAGATATCCTAGGGTTCAGTTCAGAATTCCCTGTGGGTTACCTGAATTGATATACACTTGAGGAAGGTCAGGGAGCACAACAATTGAAACATTGTGATCACAACAACAAAGATGTGGACAATAGTACAAATATAAAGTCTAACTATTTAACTCATAGCTAGCGGGAAGGAGGTAGATTCATAACTTTCGCAAGGTTAATTGCATGTAAGTGAATGTAATGATCCTGACTAGTATTCAAGCTTAGCTCTTTGAGTTCTCATTCTGAGCTGCTATCCATTACACCACCAAGTCATTCTGAAGTGAACCAATTATCAAAATACCCTATCCAAAAAAGACCATGACCTTTCCTCCCGGTTTAGGCTTTGAATTTCTTCATCTGGAGAGAACCTGAATACTGACACTGCATACACTTGTTTGATCTCTGGATCATTGTGGTGTGACCAGGTTTCATCAACAGCAGCAAATCATTACGAAATTAGCTTGGATGTGTCCATTTGTGATTTGTTTCTGGTTGGCAATCAAACATCTTAACACATTTTGACATATCCAACAGTTCATGAAAGCCAACATATCCTCAAAATATGCACTTTTTACTTCCTCCTTTTACACTGTTATAACAACCTAATTTAGTAATCCTCTATCTTGAGTGGCTCTTTGGCCTTGTATTGGGTAAACAATAGTGTAAAAAAAAAAAAAAGAAAGGGAAAAACAGAAGGTTTTTGTATTTTGTACTCAGTTTCCCAGCCATCAGAAAACTTAGAGATGAACAGAGAACCCGTGTGTGAGAGAGAGATTCATTTTCTATGGTTTATCAAACCTTTGCTGGTTATTTAAAGCCAGAAAATATTCTTAGATAAGAATCTTTGAGATAAATAATTAACCCATAGCTTGGAGGGAGAAGAGGTGAATTCATACTTTTCCCAAGCATAACAATTCTGAGCCATTATCCATTATACCGCCCACACATTCAAGCTTATAGCACCTGGTATTCCCAAGTGGTCACCTATCTATGTACTGACTAGGCTCGACATTGCTTAACTTTGGTGATCATATGGGAACTGGTGTTTCAAGGTAATATGGCAGAGCTGAAAAGAAGTAAATAAAGAAAGGAAGAAAAAAGGGAGTAATAGAAGGAGTGGTTGAAAGATTGAAAAAGACAAGCTAAGAGTGACCAAGAATTGGGAACAATAAGAAAGAGTCAAACCTTTCAACCCCAGATACTATACCCCAACAGCCTCCTCTGTTACAAGAATCAGTGAGTAAAAGCAGTTCTTCATTTTGTTCTATTCATTTAAACCTTACAAGTTTTTCATATGTTCAACCTACTTTAACGAAGAGCCAGCATTCAGCTTCCATAAAAAAGCAAATATCCAAGGGTAACATCAAGAAAATCTGAGACGACCATGTGCACAATTGTCAACTGCCATAATCCCTCAAGAGTTTTATGCATGTGCATATTCCTTTAGGAGCAGAACATCCAGCAGCTAAAAACAGTTTCATTTTGAAACAAGCCTCTATATATTCAGAGACAGGATAATGTACTTTTTCATGATAATCATTTCACCCCAAGCAAGGTGACAAAGCCACTAAAACACAAGGGGGTTACCAAGTGTAAAAGAAACTCAGAAAAAAACATTAAGGGAAGAGGACAATAAAAGGATGGGGTTTAAGGAGACAGAAGATGATGATTGATCTTCAAAAATTTAAATGCTTTGTCAAAATTGACTGGAAAGCTTCTTGCTTTCCAGTCAATTTCTGGGAGAGAATTTCACAAGCAAGAAGTACAACAGAAAAAAAAAACTGCTGGCATAGAACATACCTAGATCTAGCAATTTCAACTGTAAAATAGTGAGACCTATCTGCCAATCCGATACTGCACTTAAATTTGTAAGGTTGTAATTTCAAAAGGGTTAAACAGGTGATTATGAAGAGCACTGGGTCATTGTTTAACCTCACTGATGTTTTTCTGAACATAGTCAAAATTAAAAGGGTATATCTACATAATTTGATAACCACAAAATCTAAACAAAAAAAACCCTCTAATTTTTGACAATAGACTTCTGTTTTTTGTTTTATTTGTTGTTGTTTCTTTGGCAAAGATAAATGGATTAACATTAGAGCTACAAGTAAAATAAGAACGGAGAAGGCAAAAAGAAACGTTTCATTTCTGCTACTAACAGTTGCCAACATAAACAAATCATCAGGCAGAGACAACTCACTAATTAGTGATAATGAATGGGCAGGAGAAATAAAAAAAGGCTTCAGTTTCTATCATTTTTCTTTAAGTCAGAAATGTTTGCTCCAATCAATAGAAAGCATTCAACAAAGAGAATGATTTTCTTTTTTAACATCTTTTAAAAGCAAGTGAGATTGGGTACAGGGGGCATAAAATAAATCTGGCATGGAACGAGAACGCAGCACAGTTTATTTTTGCTATTATAATCAGGTGATAACAAGGAAATGTTGAGAAAAGACTATTAAGTTATATACATGATAGTTCCTGGCCTTATTCTTGTCCCAAAATCTGAACAAATTATCGATTGATTTGTTTTTTTTAATGACTTATCAAGCTTTTTGAAGTTCTTTAAAGCTGAAACAGAGTTTTTTTTGGGAGATAATGATTTTCTGATACAAGCTGATAGGATAAGATATAGATTCATACTTTTTCCCTAGAGCATATTCATGTAATTGGATATAACAAACCTGTCTGGAATTTGAACCTGGCTATTGGATTTCTCATTCTGAGCCTTTATCTATTACACCACCCATACATCCAAGCTTAGAGCACCTGATATTCTCAAATGGTAGCATATTAGGTTCAGCATTGCTTAACCAGTGATGAGACAAGAACCAGTGTTTCAACATGATATAGCCATAAGCCCTGACCAAACAACCTCTTTCTTTGTCAGGCCAAGAATTTTTCAGCCCAAATATGGATTACGTGTGTGTGTGTGTGTGGCGAGTGCAAAGGATAGCAATGCAGAATGAGAGTCGAGTTCAAATTTCAGTCTATGAATATTGGGGAACAGATGATAGATGGAGCCAAATCAAGTGAATAGGGAGGGTGATCAACCAGTTCAAAGCCACAGTCGTGCGCAGCAACCATTGAAACCAAGAACTTGTTTCATCAGGGCAATGCTGCAGCACACAAAACCGCTTTTGTCAGTTTTCCTGGGTGTTTGGTGTTAATAGCCTTTCATAACTGTCTGAGCAAGTTGGCATAGTGCTCTCCATTGATAGTGTGGCCCTTTTGTAGATAGGCAATAAACAATGACTTTTGCATCCCAAAAATTTGAGACCATTACCTTCCATGTAGATGAAATGACCTTGGCCTTTTTTGGAGCAGGTGAGGAGGGGGTGTTTCTACTAAAATATTATTCTACTGAAATATGGAAGGACCATTACTGCAGATATTTATTGCCAGTAACTTGATCAGATAAATGAAGTACTGCTTTGGTAAACAGAAAAGATGTTAAACAAACCCAAGAAAAAAAATAAGATCATTAGGATGGGATGTTCTTCTGCATCATTAATACTCACCAAATTTAGCACCAATAGATTTTCATTTCTTTCACTCATCAGAACATTCAGAAAAAAAGAAGTTGAAAATAATCTTTCAAGCTCCCCCCCCCCCGAGAAAAAATGTAGAATCAAAGACTTGTTATTCCATTTGGCTTCAGTCACTGAAAATGAAGGGGATTATATTTTAAACGAATAATGTTTGACTTAAATCTGTTTTTAAACAAATTCTTATCACCCTAATATAGAGAAACTTACAGGGACAGTAATGGCATGCTCAGATGATCCACAGATTGTTCTCAGGAGTGTCAGTTACCAAGAGCAGCCAACGACAGTTAAGAATAATCCATGAGACATAACACGATTTGATATACAATATTGGGGAAGAGGAACCTCACCTACTCAACAGGGATAAATAATAAAACAACAGTGGAATATAACATAGAAAATAGTTTAATATAAAAAATTAGGTTTATTTCGAAAATGTTTAACAATAGTGATAAAGTAATAATGTAGTAAAACATTGTATCTTTTGTAATGAAACTATCTTGAAATGTTCTAAAAATATCTTGTACACTAAAAAGTAACTGTATTCTTCTCCAGCTGTCAGAAGCCAATATTTTTCATTTTTTGAATTTAGAAAATAATTTTCCTTTCCATTTTTTTTTTAAATTCAAATACAAAATAGTTAATCTTTATAAAAAAAAAAAAAGAGAAAATCTTCCATTTTGAAATTGAGCAGTCTTTGAATTTTGTTTGTCTTCTGCCTTTTGAATCAGTACAATGACATTTTAAAGGAAATTAAAAATGTTTGATGAGAAGATTTAAAGTAGGATTTTCTGACAACAACATTTCCTGTACTTATGCGATTTTTTTTTTTTTAAATCTGAAAGATTTTTGCTGAAAAATAAAAAGGAAGAAAAAATGATTACAAGGTATTTTTTTTTTTTTATTACATGTAGGTTGACTGTTTAAAGCTACTATTATTATTATTATTATTTTAGTCCTCCGAAAATCATGGAGAATTGTTTAAAAACAGTAAAATCGACCAAGCTAACTGAAACACGTCAAGCTATATGACAGTTCTGTGCAGGATACAGGTTCAATTCCTGTTGGAGGATGCATATTTTCTATGAAAATTTCTTGGACATTCAGTCCGGTAAATGTTAATACTGTTTATTATAAACAGAGCATTTACTTAAATATTTGTATCTATAAAAAGAATGTATTAGCATAAAAAATGTCTTGAAATAATTCTTCAGGCATCAATCTAGGTATCCTTCATGGAATTTCAAACTTGAACCCTTTATTTAATCTACTGAGGTTAGATTGTTCTTGTTCCACTGTCCATGTCTAGTCTTGATCTCTTTTTAGTATTGATCAGTTATTATTGTTATTTCTGTTTCTACAGAGTGTGTCTGTACAACCTGGCATAGGGATTGAACTCATAATTTTGTTTTTTAATCATTTCACTCTGAGAAAGTTAATAAAGCTACTAAGATCAAGGGGTTACCAAGTCTTAGAGAATATCAGAAATAAAATACTATTAAGGAGAGAGGATAATGAAAGAACAAGACAGAAGATAACAATTGACATTGCATTTAAAAGTTGACAGGGAAACAAGAAGCCAGAAGAGAGTTCCTTATAAGCAAGAAGTGAGATAGAAGAAACTCCTAGCATAGGACTTATGGTTACATTTAGCCATTTTAACTGTAAAAGTGCTGCGTTTATATTCATAACTCCATAGAGGAAAGCTCATCAGAACAATTACCATGTAAATATTTATAGAATTACCATGCCATCAAATCCACAAACCAACATTTTAATCTTCTAGTCCCACTGGAAGATCCTAAATCTAAAACTGGGAGCCTGCTGCTCTTACCTTGCTGTTACACTTGACTGCCTTCACCTACTGCTTCTCTTTATTCTGCTGCTGAAGCCTTTGCTGTTAAGCTACGCTTGCTGCATTTGAAACATATACAATTCTTTTTTTTTTTTTGTTATATATTATCTTGAGCATTATTTCTAGGTTACATAAAAAAATCTTTGAAAAATTGAATTAAAAAGGCCAATATAAAAATATTAATTTCTAAATAGATTTCATTTTTTTTTTCAGTAACAAATAAAACTGCTTGTAATTTACACAAAAATTCAGAAAGCTACTTGACTAATTATGAAAATTTGACTTACCACTTGTGAGATATTAAGAAAAAACATTTTGTATGTTCAAACACATCCATGGGATTAACAAAGATTTAAGAAATATGGAGGAAAATAAATTTGTTCAATTTTACACTTCAACTAAGTGGATTTTGTCTGCCAAGAAAAATGGATGTTTAAAAAAAAAACAAAAAAACATTTAAATATTTATCATTAATTATTAAATCAAATTTCTTTCCACAAGATTTGCTGTTATACAATCTTGAGCCAGACAATTTTCATATTTGGGAATTATCCAAGGACTAACCATAATTAAAATCATTTGCTTTTTTTCAAGAGGCCCAATGCTGTATTTTTACAGCACAATATTTATAAGTAATATCAAACACATTGACATGCAGTGGACCTTATAAATATTCATGGTGAGTCAGATAAATATAGACAGGATAATAATATTTGCATGATATTCAAGAGCTAATTGGAATCTTTTTATAGACAGGCAATAAAATTACTAGCAGACTTTTTAACAAAGTTAAACCATTCAGTAAACATTTTAATGTAAAACAGTGAGAAACTAAGGCTAAACACCTTTGCATACAAGTAAAATCTATATAAAGATAAAACCCAAAGAAGAATCGACACAGAAAATGGAATGAGAAGGCCAAATTCAAATAATGACTGATGCTGTTGTATTCATTTTGAAATAAGGAAAGACAAATCCATTTTGTTTTCTCTCAACAGCTGTGCTTAAATAGTGCAAATTGGGATCTCTAGCCTTGATAGGACAACAATAGAGTAGACGGTAACAGAAAATCTTTACCCTTCCCAATATCAGTCATGGCAATTCATGACTGATTGTGTCCCCCCCCCCCCCCGTAAAAAAAAAACTGTTCATTTTTCATTAGTTTCCTTTATTTAATTAGTCATATCCTGATAAGCATTTAGGCTTCTGTCAAAATTTTCATATTAATTGTTCTAATGAGCTTTTTTCTTTGGTACCTCACCTTTATGAATTTAAGCACAGTACTAGATTGGCAGTTAGGTCTCATCAATGTATGGTTGAAATAGCTAGATATAACTAAGTCATATTCTAAAATGTTCTTCTCTTGCACTTCTTGCTTGTGAAGCTCTTCTGGCCTCTTGCTTTCCAGTAAATTTTGGTCTTCAAAAATTTCAATACAATGTCAATAGTTATCTTTTGTCTTAACTATTTTATTTATCTTTCTCATCATTTTACAGTTGAAATGGTTAAATGTAACCATAAGTTTTATGCTAACAGTTTCTTCTATTGCACTTCTCGCTTGTGGAAGTCTCTTGCAGCTTCTTGCTTTCCAGTTAAGTTTGATATTCAAAGATTTAAATGCAATGTCAACCATTATCTTCCGTCTTCTTAATTCCCATTTTTTTGTCGTTTTCACTCCTTAATGTTTTTCTTATATTCCTTTACACTCCCTAACCCCTTACATATTAGTGACTTTATTGCCTTGCTTGGGGTGAAATTATAAAAGAAAAAAAAAGACAGTCTGCTCCATTGGTAATAAACATTAATGTTAGCCCCAAATACTATTTCCTGGCAGTTTTATAGAAGCTCAATTTTCATTTATATTCAAATACACATTAATCCCACTCTGACATAACTGCTTGTAGTGTCTGATGAATCAATTAAAATGATTAATGAATAAAGTTCAAAGAAAGCATTTAAAAACTGATTTTAATACATTTAGTGACACACAACACATGCACCATTTGTGATGCGTTTCATAAAGCCTCTTACAATTTTCATAGTAATTGTTTTAATGAGTTTTTTTTCTTTGGTACCTCAACTTTATAAATTTAAGCACAGTACTAGATTGGCAGTTAGGTCTCATCGATGTACAGTTGAAATAGATATACCTGTAAGTCATATTCTAAAACGTTCTTCTCTTGCACTTCACTAGTGAAGCTCTCTTGTGGCCTCTTGCTTTCCAATCAATTTTGATCTATAAAAATTTAAATACAATGTCAATAGTTATCTTTTGTCTTAATAACTATTCTTTTATTCTTTTTTTTTTAATCTCTTTCCTTAATGTTTTTCTTTATCTCTCATTCTTTCAGACTCCTTGCCTTGAATACCTTTTTGGACTTTCCTTAGCTGCATAATATGTACTACGCCTGGGCTACATACTAAAGATGCTGGGAAAATGGTTTGTTTCCTGTAGCGCTCCCATAATTATCTGACACCTCCCGTCATGCTCTATCTTTACGAGAGCCTGATCAGAACAAAAATGGATCATTGCCATCATATCTGGGCTGAAAAAGGATAAATCCCTAAACAGATTATCCACTGCACAATAGGTGTTCTTCCCCAAAATCTGGATTACCAGAATCAAACAGGAAGTGAATGATCCCTGGTGGATCAGTTGGTGTGGCGTAGGAATGTCTTGTAAGATCCAATAAGTCCTAAAACAGACTAGTAACGCTACACCACCACCGAGCAGACCCGAACTTTCACCTACCAAGATGAATGGGTCTTCCCTCAAGAACATCCCTTGTCTTGAAGGTCTACTGGGAATGAAGCTCACCCCAGACTTCAAGTGGAACTTACATATACGATCTATTGCTAAAGAGGCTTGAAAAATGTTTGGTTCCTTGTACCACTCCAGTAAATATATGACACCCTCTGCTAAGTTCTATATTTACAAGAGACAGATCAGACCAAAAGTGGAATATTTCCACCATATTAGAGCAAACTGCGAATCTCAACAGAAATCATTCAAGCTGCCTTATTTTCCACTTTACGAACACTTTCCCACAGATAGAATATCGCAAACCTCTAGCAAATCCATCACTATTTCTATGGCAATGTTCTGATGGGCTAAATTCCTTAGTTCCACCAGTTCTGACCCTCGCAGCAAAGACCTGCCGTACCACGTACACTGAGATGAATAGCTAGATATAACTAAGTTATATTCTAAAACGTTCTTCTCTTGCACTTCTCACTAGTGAAGCTCTCTTTGGGCCTCTTGCTTTCCAGTCAATTTTGATCTTCAAAAATTTAAAAGCAATGCCAACTGTTACCTTTTAAATTCCTGTTCTTTTATTGTTATCTCTCATTAATAATAACTGATGCTGTTGTATTCAGTTTGAAATAAGGAAAGATAAATCCATCTTGTCTTCTCCCACCAGCTGTGCATAAAATAGTGCAAATGGGGATCTCTAGCTTCAGTAGGACAACAACTATGAATTTAAAATAGAGTAGAAGGTAACAGAAAATCTTTACACTAGTCATGGCAATTCATGACTGACTGTGCCCCCCATGACTTTAAAAAACTATTCATTAGTTTCCTTTATTTTATTAGTCATATCCTGATAAGAATTTTGGTTTCTGTCAAAATTTTCATAGTAATTGTTCTAATGAGCTTTTTTTCTTTGGTACCTCAACTTTATGAATTTAAGCACAGTACTAGATTGGCAGTTAGGTCTCATCGATGTACAGTTGAAATAGCTAGATATAACTAAGTCATATTCTAAAACATGACTCTTGCACTTCTCGCCAGTGAAGCTCTCTTCTGTCTTCTTGTTTTCCAGTCAATTTTGATCTTCAAAAATTTAAATACAATGTCAATAGTTATTTTTGTCATAATAACTGTTCTTTTATTCTTTTTTTTTATCCCTTTTCAGACTCCTTACCTTGAATGTCTACTGGGAATCAGGCTCACCCCAATCCTAAAGTAGAATTCATATTGACCATCGAGTCTAGGCAAATGATTCTTTCCTTAGCTGCATAGTATGTCCTTCCTCAGGGCAACATACAATTTTGAACCTAGACCGGTTGCTACTCACTGCTATAGAACACAGTCTGTCCTACTATTTACCCATAGATGGGGGAGAGAGAAGAGATGGATTCATACCTTTTGCCAATCCTATTTTCCTCACTGAGAACTGCTCCACTATGCACACCTTTACACATGGAAACCACATGAACCACATATTGAGTTTCTTTCACATCCCAATCTTTCTTTAGAAAAAAAATAAATTCTCTCAGAATACCCTATAGTCTTTCAGCCCTTATTAGAAAAAAAAAGGGACTCAACCATAATCAGGATCATCGAGTCAATGGGAATGATCCTTTCCTTAGCTGCATAGTATGTGCTTCGCCAGGGCTACATACTAAAGTTGCTGGAAAAATGGTCAGTTCCTTATACCGCTACAGTAAGTACCTGACTCCTCCTGCTATGTTCCATCTTTACAAGAGCCAGATCAAACTAAATATGATCTGAAAGCTGCTCAGTCTTCACTTTCCTGTCTATCTAGAGTTCAAAAGCATCTACATGGCCTTGTGGGTGATGAAATTTTGCAAGCCTCTCACTACTTTATTGCTATTTCCATGTCAAATGACCTAGCAAGCTATATTCATTAGTTCCACCAGTCCTGACTGTCGTAGTTAAGAACCACCTTACCATGTACACAGGGGTGAATCATCCTTATTCTCCTTGTATTCATTTAGTAAGAAGGAATTTCCATTTGGACAGCCTTTTCTCAAGAACTGTTACTTTGTGGAACCGAAACGATGTTTTCCTCGAGCATTATGATCTTAACGTCTTCAAGTCTATGGTTAACTGTTATCTCTCCTACATGCACTTCTTACCCCTTCTTCATATGCTCATATAGCATTATTCAGTAATCCTCTATGTTGAGTGACTCTTGAGCCTTGTACTTGGTGAAGATTAATAAAAGAAAAAGCAAATGCTGCTCAGTCAATGAATGCCAAATATTTCCACATTATTACCATTACCGAGGAGGAAAACAGATACTATACTTTGATCACAGCCCAATGACGTGAGATTGAATCTCAAGTAGCACTGGTTGCTCAGTCAACGAATGCCAAATGTTTCCACCATCTAATATTACCATTACAATTTGCTTTGCACTTATTGGTGGCTTGTTTTTAGTCACTTTTACAATTTTCAAAGTTAAAAAAATAATTGTGAGTAACAAAGGCACATCTGACTGCTAGGAATGTTAAGACATAACTGTCTCAATAGCTAGTGAAGTGTGGAATGGGCTAGATCAAGTTTTGGTACCAAATCCAAACTTCAGTGTACAGACAAACTGAAAAAAATATCAGTTTTCAGAATCTTGGATGAGACTGCATACTGTACTTGAAATGGGGGAGCCATCTTATAGATTGAAAATTAAATTACATCATTAATAGATGGCAGGGAGTCATTCTTAGTCTGGTCACTTCAACTATTTTTTTTTTTTTTTTTGGCTTTTAATCTTTCTAACCATTAATATAAAAAATATTTGCCATTACAACCCAATTCAGTTGAAGATCTTTGATGTCAGAATCTTGACGGCATCGCACTTGACTTGGGAAGAAAGGTTGAGAGCTAACTTGGTGGCATTATCCTTAGCCTTCCTCTTCTCTCTATCATCCTTTCTGATTCTCTTTTGTACTTTATATTCTTGTCTCCATCTTTCTTGATACTATTTCTTTTTTTTTTTTTCCTTTTTTTTTTAATTTTACCTCTATGTCTATCTTATCAATAAGCAAAAGAAAGTCACTTTTCCTCGTAATGTTTTGAAGATGAAAGGAACAAATGGACATCAATCAGACTTTAGTTCTCAAATTCTGATTATGTACAAGTTTATTTGCCAGAGTAATTTCCAGCCTTTACATCAAACATTTTCTTTTTAAGGAAAAAAAGTAAATCTTTTTTCTTTGTTTCGATGTTTCATTGCATCAGTGTTTACTGTATCTGGGTATGAACAAATATGTTGTAATATGGCCTGGTATGATGCAATATTTAAAAAGCTAGCCTTATCCACCACTGTATACACAAAGTACTAAGATTGCTTTTTTTTCTTTTATAAAGTTCACACAATACAAAGCTTGACAGCCACTCAAGGTAGAGGATTACTGTTAAAATGGTAATGATGAATGAGGTGCCTGATATGAATGAAAATTGTAGTAGCAGTTGTTTGTGGACAAAGTCTCACTGTTGTAGTGACTTCCTACATTATTTGTGATGATGTCATCATTTATTATGACAGAGTAAACATTGGGTGTGTTGAAAAATTGAAAGCCAATATTTCCAGTACATGTTTGGACAGGTTGAATGCTAAAGGCTTAAGACGCATTGAAATAGTGAAAGAAGACCCCCTCCTTTAAACTAAGCAAAGTACTAAGAATTAAGAAAATTTCATTAGAAAGAAAAGAAAATACTCCTAAAATGTCATGTCATATCTATTCTCATCTACAGCTGTGAATGAACAAGATGGAGAGCTATAAATGCTGTTTTATTAATGCCACTTTTGCTCTCCAGGATTGGACATCTTTCCCCCTTGTCTTTAAATTCTGATGTCCTGCAGCTTGTAATACCACTGAAATAAAGTAAAGTTTGTATTCTTCTGAAAGATGGACCTTGAATTTCATATTCGCCATAATCAGTCTGTTTCCATTATGGCCTTTTAAATAATCTTCTTTATTGATAATATATCATGAATTTAAACAAAAATATATCAAACACCATTTCCTCATGCCCTTCAGCTTAGGGCCATATTATGGGAGGAATGTCAAAAGACAAATGTTGCTAAGAGTTACAAGGATAGGAAATTGTGGACAGCCATGGTTGCCCACATCCTGAAGGGACATGGCACATAGAAAAATAAAAATATTACGCTAATGCCATTTTTCACCTACCAAAAATTGAACTTTTTTAGTGTCTTAAATTCTAATGCCATGCTTCTTGTAATAATAATAATAGATGTTTCTTTATAAAGAAACATTAGGCATTCATTGTGTGACACTGAGCTGTTGGCCCAGGGTCAAGTCGCAGCACGAAACTGTAATATTTCTCCTACTGGCGTTTTGGGGTTGACTCATAGTTGCTGCCATCAGCCTGTGTCCCGGTCAATCATATATTATGGCAGAGTATACATTTTTTTTTTTTTAACCGTATCACCTCAAGCAAGGCTGGAGGCCACTATCACACAAGGGGTTATAGAAGGGTTGGAGGAAGAGCAGATAGGAGTGGTAAAGGAGAGGATGTAGAGAAAGACAGTGGGTCGATCAAGGCAAGGGGGTTAGAGAAGATTTGGAGCGAGAGCAGATAGGAATGAAAGGTGAAAGGATGTGGAGAAGGGAAGTGGATAGATCAAGGCAACTGGAGATGCCGATTGATGCTACACTTAAACCGTTGGAGATTGTATTTGTCAGGGAAACAGTAATAGGGAAGGGAGTTCCACAGGCGAGCTGTGCGAGACATGAAGCTATTGGAGTAGAAGAGACGTCTACATCTAACAGTTTCAACGGTGAAGGGGTGGGAACGGGATGCCAGCCTCGTATGGATTATGATGGGTTTAACATTAAGAGCCGATATTTATAGTACGAGTTTGGGCAGGTTGAAATTGTTAAAGAGGCCACCCAAAAACTTAAGCAAAGTACTAATAAATAAGATAATTTCCTTAGAAAAGCAGGAAATCACTCCTAAAATGCCATATCATATGCATCCACCTATACAACCCTGCATGAAGAAGAGATTCAAAGTGACGGAGAGATGTGACTCTCCAGACAGATGCTGAGAATGCCATGGACTAAATATGGGATCAATGGGGAATTTTTAAAGAAAACAGCAACTAAAAGGACACCAATATTTAAAATCAGAAAATAACAGTTGAAATTTCTAAGACACATTATGAGAAAAGCAGGCTTGGAAATGTTAACACTGACAGGATATATGGAAAACAGAGAGAAATAATGAGTATTGTACATAATGAGTGTGTGAATAGATGTTAGAGTGGGAACAAAAATTGGTACTAAAGAGTCAAATATTGTTTAGAACTAAAAAGGAAGTTGTGGTGAGCCATCATCATTCATGTCATGAAGGGACACAGGATATAAAAGAAAGATAATATCAGAAAATGAATGAATCAACAGAATCTGAGGGTAAAAAACAGCTGTAACCAGAAATGCTAGTTAATTCTTAGTAAACAAGGAAAGAACGAAGACAGAAAAAGGCAAAGAAATTGTAATACGCACATTCATAGATAATAATGAGTAGTGTGACTTTGTTTCTCTGTCCATAACAAGAGACTCGCCCATTATCAGGTAATATTATTAGTTTCACTATTGTGTAAAGAATGATTGATTTGTTTTCTACAACTTTTTGCAGGTTACTTAAAGCCAGAAAATATTTTTAGATTGTAAGAATTTTTTTTTTTAGGAGACAATAATGATTTAGTGATACAAGTCTTCTACCCCCAGCTATGGGTTAATTAATAAGAGGTGGATTTATACCTTTCCCAAAGGGTATTTGTGCATATAATGAACCCAACTAGGATTGGAATATGGCTCTCTGATTCTCAATTTCAAGCCATTATTCACTACACCACCTGCACATCCAAGCTTACAGCAGTCACCCACCTAGCTACTGAACAGGCTCAATGTTGCTTAAATTCGGTGATCTTATGGGAACCAGTGTTTCAATATGATGTGGCTGTAAGCTGAGCAAATAATGAGGAAATGTTAGAGTAACATGACACACATACTGCAGCACTCAAACTGAATTAGCATCCCGTTACTATAGCAACAGCCTTTTAAAAGTATATTCAAATGATAGTAAGATGGAAATTTATCAAATACACCCATGAGTTTTCTCATAGTTAATAACTATTTACTAACATACAGACTTTCTATAATTTTACGAAACATTCATTCCAAGACTTGTGGAGATAAATGAACACATTCTTTTTGCTGTTGTTGCCACAATGATTTGGCTAATAAGTTATCTAACCATCCTCAAGTATATAAGATAGAGAAAATTATTCTTAATTTATGCCCCACTGACCTTGACCTCAAAAATAAGAAAACTAACTTGGTACAGAGGCTTTTTTGACTTGAAAAGAGAGATGACAAGGAAACAAAGAAAAAAAACTTGATATGACAAGTAAACAAAAAAACTAACAAGGAAAATATTTTTGAGAAAGGGAAAAAATACCTATTTAATAGACAATTGACGCAAAAATGTTTAGTCATGTATGCATGTTTATATAATTTGACAATTTTTTCAAACCAAATTTGAATTTTGAAGTTTATATGATTTGCTTAACTTCAATGTGTGTGATTATATATATATATATATATATATATATATATATATATATATATATATATATATATATATAAAAAGAAGAGTAATACATTTCAGATGCAACAAGGAAGGTCTTCAGTGATGCACTGTCTTCATAGCCGATTTCGGGTTTTGCATCATATCGGCTCCAACAGCAACCCGACCTAATTCCACAAGATTCAGGCCGCCTCCTTGATAGCGTTTTGCTACGCACTTCGACATTGCAAAAAAGATAAATAAAATATGGCTATATATATATATACACACACAAACTAAAATAATAAGAAAGAACAGTAAGATTTATAATCCAGTGTTCTTAGTAATTATTTTTATTTTTAAAAAACAGTGCTTGATACAAAACAGTAAAGCAAAATATTATAATTATTTTCTATTTTAAAAATATGATTCCATCGCTACACCAGAATTCCCATGTTTTAAAACAGAAACTAAATGTTTAAATTTAATTATAAAATTAAATTTAAAATCCATAGTTCTGTTCTATTTTCACGTGATTTTTGGAATAAACTATTAAGAAATTTACTTCATTTATAAGCACAATTTTAATATTTTAAATTCTTAAGGTTACAGAAAATTCCATCATTTTGATAAGTGGTGGTTGCGTTTTAATTTCCCTAGACAACTTATGTATCAAATATAAGTTACTTTCAAAATCAGGTTAACACACACACTATCTGAAATTACTAAGCAAATCATAAACTTCAACAATTCAAATTTTAAACAATTGATTTAAATGTCAAAACAAAGTCCAAGTTGAGATTTTAGGTATTATCAATATGTTTTATTGAACTTAATTGATGTATTCTAAAAAGTGCTGTCTGAAGTTATTAGGCAAAACTAAATCACCTTTTGTTTCAATAAAAAGGTAATAAAATCATCAAAAATTGATCAACATCTATAATAGAACAAATAACAAATATGATAAGTCTTTGAATCCTTTACATTTTAATATAGTGACCCTTCTTTTACATAACAGCCAGTAATCTATTATCCATTGATTGTGTTATTTTTTGTTTACTTCAGCAGGTTCAATTTCTGACATGCTAGTTTTAATTGCTTCACATAGGTTTGCTTTGCTGTTATATTGTTAGCCACCTTCATATAATCTCACCTTCACAATTGACCATAGATTATCGATCGGATTCAGATCAGAACTTGATGGTGGCCATTCCATTATCTTCTCTCCTGTAAATCTTTTATACTCAAAGAATTCATGGGTAAGCTTAGATACACGAGAAGCGGCATTGTCGTGCATAAATACACATTTATTTCACTTTGAAACTGCGAGACTGAGACTTGTACCATGCAAAGTAAATCTTGTTCATAAAATCACAATAGTTAGCACTGTTCAGGTTAACTTATTTGTTGACTTTGAATGGTCCAATAATAGTTTGGTCGACAATTCCAGCCCATATCATAACACTCCTTGTTGCCTTCACTTAGCCACAGGCACATCTGAATTGGTTAAAATCTATTCTTTGGCCCATCTATCAGGTCTATCAAGTGTCACTCATCTGTGAAAAAGTCAGTTTTCATGTATTTCTTGGCCTAATTTTGACACTTTAAAATATGTTTTAGTGAGAGAAGTTTGCCTAGGAGATTTTTTTTTTTCCAATCCACAAAGTACTCTACACCTTCTGTCAGCTATTTTCTTTTGATTTCTTGATACTGTTCTGTACATGTGTTTGGGAGAGAAGTAATTCTGTTAAAAAAACATTCTCCCAAACACACGTACAGAATGGTATCAAGAAATCAAAAGAAAATGGTTGAATCCGTCAATTCAGCAATAAAACCAATATCTCCACAATAACAGTAAATTACGTAATTTCAGTTAACAGTATGAAAATAGCGTTCTCTAAATTCTTCCAGTTGCTAAGGACATTTTGTTTTGTTATTATTAGTTACTTTGTTTAATAAATTCATTTCGTTTTGCCTTGAGAAAGTCCACATTGGACGAAACATGTCGGCAACTATTATAGTTTTCCTATTGTCTTTTACATATATATATATATATATATATATATATGCACACATACATGATATATCACCTCCTTAATTGTCATGTTCCTTTAGAATATGGATGTGTGAGTGGTGTAATGGTGAGCAGCTTTGAATGAGAAATCTAGTTTGTTACATTACAATATGCACAAATAGCACTGGGAAAGATATGGGTTAAATAGTAGAATTTCAGCTATGGGTAGTAGGATTTCTATCTGGAAAAAATCATTGTTAGAAAATTAATGCAATATTCACTTGCAAAGAAGAAACAAATTATTTTTTTTATCCCCAAACTATGTTTCAGCTTTAAATAACCCACAAAGGGTTGATAAGCTGTAAAAAAAAAAACAATCAATCAACATTTCGGATATATCAAGGCTATGCACAATTTGCTTTTCACTTTACAGGATTAAAAAAAAATAATCTGTAAATTCCATGATTTTTTCTTGACAATGACTTAGCAATCCCCATTGCCAAAAAACAACTTTCTCCATGGTTTTCAGTTCATAATTTTTCTTTTTTTTAGGCAGGCACAGCAAACAAAAACTTGAAAGATCAGGCTGTCCTATTAAAACCCTCTCTAGAGATGAAAGAAATGAAGTCATTAAGGACTAAAATGATGGTGCCAAATGGGGTTTCACTTATTTTGAATAAGTCAGTCAGTTAAGTGCTATACATGATATTCACGTCTCTTTCGATTCATGACTGACTAGGAAGAAGATTTTCTCGCAGTAGGTTGCCATTTCTTTCTATGGTAGACTGATTGCCATGCAAGGCTATAGGACTTAGTCGTTCCTGCAATTCAACCCATAGATGGGGGAGAAGTGATGGATTCATACCTTTCCTAATGTTATTTGCGTGCAAGTGAATACAATGAACTCGACTGAAATTGAAACTCAGTTCTTTGATTTCTCATTCTGAGTCATTATGCACTACACTACCTATACATCCATTTTTCACTAACTACTTAACTGAAATTAAAAATGAAAATAACAATCATTTGGCTTGGTGGGTTAAAAATGTTCCTATTTTCTGGTTTTTTCTAGGAATGCAAATACATATGCTAATATGGTTGTGGTCAAAACAATCCTTTGAACTGCTTAAAATATATGATTGCACCTCCTAGAATTTGGTACTTATTATCGTATAACCTTTTGTTTCACCCAGATTTGCCTACCCTTCCACAAGAACCCCCCCTTTTTTATTTGATTGTTTACATTGAATTTATTTCTTTTGCTTTTGTAACATGAGAGAAAATGGCTTACCTCCAGGTACAAAGGGGTTCAAACACGTCTTGCATGTAAAGTATCTCAAAAAGAAAATGGCAGCTTTACAAGTCGTATATTTAAGTCTGGATTGTCTCATGAGACTAGTTTTTGCACCTATGCAAATTTGACCTGTCACTCGAGCTACAAAAAGTGCTTGACGAGGTGACATAGCAGTGTGATTTTAGGTAGCAAACAGGAGACACATGTGGTGGATATTGCTTGGGTGGCGCTGTTTTGTGAACAAAACAGATCAAGGAATTTTATTCCAAGCATGATGAAACTGACTACAATTCTGATTGACAAACAATAATTAAAAATGCGGAAAATGTTATTTTAGTACATGGAAAAAAATACTTGTAAAATTTTGTAGACATTGCTACAGTACTAAACCTAATATCATTTTTGATTTTGTCATTGCACCCCGCCCTGAAGAAGTGTTGCATGGAACAAAATAAAAAGAAAGAGTGATTGAACCATGTGCATGAACTTTCTATACCATCTCCATGATCCTTTGCTGCATCACATTTGCAACATTAGGCTGGCCACTGCCAAATCATAAAATCACTGGTTAACTTACAAGTTTTTTTTTCCCCCAAATTAAAGTTAAGAATTCCCTTTGAGTCTCACCAAAGACAATTTTTTTCTAACTTTTAGATTCTGTTTAACCTTGTGGTTGATGAATTATTTTCCACCCTACAACCCCTTTCCCACAGTCAAAATATTGCAAGCCTCTCACTATTCTATCACTATTTCCATGGTATGTATTTTGACGATCTACGTCCCTTAGTCCCACCACCCCTGAACTTTACAACTGGGATCTGCTGTGCCATATACAAAATGATGAATTATCCCGATTCCATTTGCATTCTAATAGTAAGAAGTAACTTCCATTTGGACAATTCTTCCCAAGAACAGAATCCTGGCAGGATATTTTTCCAATCACTACAAACTTGACCTCTTCAAGTCTAGGGTTAACCATTATCTTTCCTGAATAACCGCATGAACTTCATCTCTTGCCTTTTCTCATGTTCATAGAACACTACATAGTAACCCTCTACCTTGAGTGGCTCTTGGGCAGTGTTTTGGGTGAACATTATAAAAGTAATAAAATATATAAAAGTATAAAAGAAATAACATGCTGAAAGTTCTCCTGAACCTAGCCATAGGTTTTTTTTTCTATTTAGATTCTTATAATTTCAATCCAAAAATGACTGTTCTTGCATCAAGCAAGAAGAAAAAGTTTGTGTGGCCCATTTTCTTAAAGCATTGGACAAAGCTGAGCAAACTTCAAAGATGGTAGGCAAAAAATGGTGTCAAAAGCTTTTGCATCAACCTAATGTGTGTATGCGTTCCTGAGAGAAAAGGACTTATCTGAAAAGTAAAAGCAATATTCCAATTACTTTTGACAAAGAGGTGATTTGGAGGTCATAGGGAAGAGAGGGCTAAATTTGGAGGAGACTGGAAGGTTATTTAAAAGGTGAGAGTTGTAAAGGTTGTGGTAGTATGGTAGTCAAGCTGTATTATTTGTAATAGGATCTTTCTTATATGCTGCAACGTAAGTGGAGAAAATTCGCCTCTCCATGTACCCAATGACACCACATGAGGTGTGGATGTGGGTTGTGTGGAATATCCCAGGCAGTGATACAGATCAGAAAGGACAGATTGGAAGAGACACTGAAATTAAATTGAACACACGCTTTTAGGGAAATTAAAAAAAAAAAAAAAAAAAAAAAAATTGGTGGTTTGCTAAGAAAATAACGGAAATAAAATTGGGGAAAAAAAAAAACGAAGTCGAGAGAAAAAGAAACAACAGAGCAAGGAGACAAAGTCCAAAGTAAAGTTATTTTTTAATTAATAAATAAAAGTAAAAAAAAAAAATTAAAAAAAAAAAAATAAATGTCTGAGAATAGAAGAATCATTTTTTTATGAGAAAAAATTACGAGAATCCCTGAAGCCTGTGACAAACCTTCTACTTTTTGAGACATCTTGACAATTACATCCGGCTGGGTAATTTATTTTTTAGCATTATCTTTTTTCACAAAATGTTTTTAACAACATGGCAGAGACCTAAATTAAATTTTTTTTTGACACACAGATCTTTGAAGGACATGTCGAACCACCTCTCTTTCCTTCAGTACTGATGTTAGTGCGATGACAAAAACAGCTTTTATTTTTAAAACAGTGATAATGAAGTTTTATGACAAAATGACACTTTTATATAAAGGTCATCTGAAGCTAAACAACCCTTAATGTCACAAAATTACATGTACATATCATTACTAGTCTATTCTGAACATACAAAGTACATACACATCAAACGGTGTAACTTCCTTCAGAGATCTTTCTCAGGATAAATTTTGATAGCTAAAATAGTGAATAAAATAATGTACAATGGGGTTCAAAAAGTTTACAAGCTATATTTAAAATCAGATGATTATTTAAACATAAAGGGAATGACTGAAATGATGAACTGGAATCTATATAAAGGGCGTTCCAATAACTTGAACTGATTTTAAATGTGAATTAAGTTTAAGCGTCTAATGATTTTTTTTATTTTACTTTCAGATTTAACAACTTAAGTCTTTGGCAATTTCAACCATGGAAAGATAACAATCAAAAAACATGTTAAAGTTATTGAAGCCTATTATGAAAATGAACATTCAAACAGAAATGTAATGAGAAGTTCCCAGGTTGCATCATCTCTCGAAACAGCAAAGTAAATTGGCCACCATAATCATGCAACTTCATGCCTTTAGATTTCTTCCTTTGGGATCATCTCAAAAGTAACGTCTATGCTAACAACATTTCAACAGCTGAAGGATGAGATAAGGCATATTGGTGAGATTGAGGAGCAACTATGCAGAGACGTCATCAAAAGTTTTGACCATTGAGTGGAGGTGTGCCACCGGAGCCTTGGCGGACATTTGGGCAAATATTATTTTTCACACATAATTGCCATGACTTAAATAACACGATCCAATAGAGAAAGAAATAAATTTTCACCAATAACACTGATTTATTTACTGCTGACTTTGATCCGTCTTAATGAAAACACCCTTTATTAATATTTAGGTTGTTTGGAAAATAATGCCCAATTTTAGAAGAAACCTTTTGTGTTCTTGTTGCCCAAAGATATATTATTCATTCTTAATGATTAAAGTGTCCTCTGTTAATTTTATATCAAGCTCTTTCAGAATTGAATTTAAAACATTATCTTACATGTGAAAAAAAAAGAAAAGATGTGTTTACTTATTCGTATGAGTTCAAGCTTAGCCATAATGCCTCTCAAACTGTTGTGAACATTAACAGAGCATGAGTGAAGGATTCATTAAGACTGTATGGTACTGTTTATGAAGTCCCACAATGGGGATACGAGTCTTAAACATCAAGGTGGCAATCGATATCTTAAAGCAATAGTTGAACAAAACAAATATCAAAGTGTCAGAGAAATGTCTCAGACGATGACAGTGAATGCATTTCAACAATATTGGACCAATATTGATCATTGAAAGTTACAGAGTTTGACTTTTTAAACTGTTTTTGATGCTGCATCTGCAAAATTCAAATGATCCATTTCTTGATCGAATAGTGACTTGTGATGAGAAACAGATCCTTTATGATAATCGTATACAATCAGCTAAGAAGCTTGATCATGATGTAAGACCCAAATATTTTCAAAAATCAAAATTGAACCAATAGAAGATTATGGTAATTTGATGAACTTGAGCAGCTGGAAGTGTAGCTTCAACCTGTCTACTGTCCAAACCCTGCACCATCAGATTGCCACCTTTTCTGAGCCATGGTGTATTTCCTGCACAGAAGGCAGTTCAACAATGTGGATATGGTTTTGCCTCTAAAGCAGCAAAATGATACAAGTGTGGCAAAGCAACAGTAATAAGGCAAAAAGTTCACCAAGTAAGAATGGTGCTAAAACACAAAAGGGATACAGACATGTGATTGAAGCTTTCTGACTTTAAGACAAGAAAGAATAAGAATATGGCAGATGAGATTGAGAAAGGGTCTATCTTACTTGTTAGGAAAAAATCCCAGCATGCATTTGGGGAGGGGTACGTTTGTACAGTCATTCTGACTTGGATTGAAACCAACAGATCAAACAAAATACAGTGTAACCCGGATATAAGAGACCCGGATATAAGAGAGATTTTATCTGGTCCCAAATTAGAGCCTGTGTTAATATATATATAATAGACCAAACCCGGATATAAGAGAAACCCGGATATAAGAGACTTCACCGGTCCTGACAACTCTCTTATATCCGGGTTACACTGTAGTACATTGTCAGTTCACTGAAATTATTTAGTACAGTGTAACCCGGATATAAGAGAAACCCGGATATAAGAGAGATTTTATCTGGTCCCAAATTAGAGCCTGTGTTAATAAAACAAAATAGACCAAATCCGGATATAAGAGAAACCCGGATATAAGAGACTTATTCTCCGGTCCCGATAACTCTCTTTTATCCGGGTTACACTGTATTTAGTACCATTTAGTAGTTACTGTAATTCTTCTTGATTTTGTTTGCAGGAAAGTGTTACTGATACTTATGATGTAATTTTTAAAATTTCATATGCAGATATATATACAGTGTAACCCGGATATAAGAGAGTTGTCGGGACTGGAGACGAAGTCTCTTATATCCGGGTTTCTCTTATATCCGGGTTTGGTCTATTTTGTTTAGGTAAGTATGGCTCTAATTTGGGACCAGGGAAAATCTCTCTTATATCCGGGTTTCCCTTATATCCGGGTTACACTGTATGTCAAAATAATGTAAGAGCAGAGTTGAAGGTTAATTTCTTATTCTATCGCTATAGGGTTAACTTCAGTTTCTTAACTATTTAAATATTATTTAAAATTAAATTTTCTACAGGATTTAAATTTATTGTTAATTTTTTAAAAGTATTTACTTTAATCTAATCTTTAGCTGATTTTTAATGCAAGTTTATTGCAGTCATTTATTTATCTTCAGTGAGAAGAGAATCTTTCTTTTTAATGTGCCATGTCCCTTCAGGACTTAGGCAATCATGGCTCTCCACTTACCCCTATCCCTTGTAGCTCTCAATAAGTTTTGTCTCTTTGCTACTTCCTCCCAGACCGTGTTCTGTCATCCACTTGCTTAAGCCCACTGGGTATGTTATGCATTGCCTCTCCCTTGTCCATCTTTCTCTCTATTCAACCTGTGAGTATCAGATTCTCCAACCCCTCCTTTCTCATTACGTGCCCCAGAAATTTCAGCTGCCTCTTCCTGATGTTAAGTATAAGCTTTCTCCTTGTTTGCATCCCCTCCAAAACCTCATCATTGCTCACACGCTCGGTCCATGATATCCTTACCATCCTTCTGTAGAACCATACCTCTGTTGCATCAAGTCTCTTCTTCATCTTTGAGGAGACCATCCAACATTCGCTGCTGTAAAGGAGGATCCATCCCAATATGTCTTTGAATCTCAGCGTCACACTTACTGTCCTCCGTTAAAACACTTCCCAGATGTTTAAATTTCTGCACCTGCTTGATTTTAGTGTCCCCAACCTGTAAATCGCATTTTGGGCTCATCCTTTTACTGGTGACCATGCATTCTGTTTTGTAGTTTATACTTAAGCACTTCTTGCTCTCCTTTGCTACCTTCTGTAGGAGGTTTAGTAATTTCTTTTGTGTCTGCTATCAGTACTGTGTCATCTGCATATCTTATGTTGTTAAGATTGTGGCTGCCAATGATGAATCCTGGAAGGATTTCCAATTCTCTCAGAGTATGCCCCTTTCTATTTTGAGAAGAGAGTACTGATCAGAGATAAAGGATAAGAATTAGATGCCTCGAGAAGATCTGTTCTTGATAAAAAGCAACTAGAAATTAAAATTTAAGTAAATACCTTTTAAAATTAATAAAGGCAGATATTATATACATTTTTAACATTTCCGCTGCTGTAGACGTACTTATATACATTTATAAAACTTATGTTACCTGCTGTTAACGTATATATAAGTTTTCCAGACACTGTTAATGTTGGTCCCTAGTGTTTATATTAGAAACTAACTAGTGCCTTGTCCTATTTCCAAACCAGTTAGACATACTGGAGTGTACAGTAGAATGTGTTTTATGTTTTATAACAAAATGTAAATCAAAGTAAATACTAGTCCAAAATGAATAATAATGCTTGACAAGGTCTCATCTAATAAAATCAAAATACTAATGGCTGACAAGGTTTCATATGATGGAAATAAAAATAATACTGCTGCAACTAATACTACTTACATAAAATTAAAACCAAATATACTGCTGAGAGAAAGAGAGATCACTGAATGGGGGGAGAGGTGTAAATGGTTAGATTTGATCTTCTCTAAATCACTGGAATCTCTTAGAGCAACTGTTATGTTCAACCAGGCTTAATAACGAAGATAAAGAAAAAGAATCTGTGAAGAGTCATCACTGCCTACCTCCTGAGTGGTCATGGCATTAAAAAAAAGAACAAATTGAAGAAAGCTAGAAGTAGTACTTATCATGGCTGCCTGTAAAAAAGGAACAGCTCAAATTGTGAGTTATATATAAGGGTCGTATAATAACAGATGGTGGAATGCATAAGACACAGGTTGCATAGGAATAATAAAAGATGCCTTTCAGAAAAGGTACAAAGTATTAAGCAATAAGAAAATGTTTTTAGGACAAAGAAAAGAGTACTGAACTGTTATATATGGAGTAATTTTGTTCCAGATGAAAAAATGAACCCGAAACAATAGAGACGAGATCCTACCAATAAATATTAGGAATGTCATGCATAGGCATGTGAGAAACACAGAAGTTTTAATGAGCAAAGGAACTTTTTAATTGGTATCACCCCATGCAATGCAGTAAAGCCAGTAAGACACAAGGGGTTACAGGGTGTGGAAGAATTAGGAACAGGAACATTAATAATTGACATTGCATTTAAATTTTTTCAAATTAAAGTTAGCTAAAAAGCATGGAGCTGGAAGGGAGTTCCACAAGCAGGAAGTGCAAAGAATGAAATTTTTATACTATAAAGATATGGCTGAAGGTTTGTCGGGGGAAAGGGGGGGCATATAATACGAAAGAATGCTTGGAGAATTTATCTTTTCTTGTTTTGGGTACAATAATAATCTTTTGGGTACATTCTGTATACAAACTCAAAAAGATTAAAATTTATACATTTTTAACATTTCCGCTGCTGTAGACGTACTTATACACCTTTATAAAACTTACGTTACCTGCTGTTAACGTATATATAAGTTTTCCAGACACTGTTAATGTTGGTCCCTAGTGTTTATATTAGAAACTAACTAGTGCCTTGTACTATTTCCAAACCAGTTAGACATACTGGAGTGTACAGTAGAATGTGTTTTATGTCCTATTTTCATTATTTTGTGTGTTGGCATATGCTGTTTAGCTTAGTCTGTACTGTAGAATATTCACTTGAATGATAAATGATGCTCAGAAGAAATCATCAATGTTTTTATAGTCACTTATTTCCAGTAACCCCTCCCCTACAAACAAGCCAGTACAGCCAGGCAACATTGCTAGAATACTGTTTCTTAGTGATTTCTATGTTAAGATTTACATGAGGCAAACAGATTCATTTTCTTTTCAGTGCACAAGTTAGCAAGACAATTCATATAAAGTAATGAAATGCACTTTGTCTCTTTAGGATATGGTTGATCATAGCTCTCCACAACTTTTTATTCTTTGTAGCTCTTTGTGATCTTTGTACTTTTAAATAACAGTCCCACTTTCTTTTTTAGGCAGATTACTTCCCTCTGTCCTGCTTGCCTTTAATAAACTAAACATTGTTATTTTTGAGTAACATAAAAAATGTGGCAAAGAAACTTCAAATAAAGGACGTGGATAACAGAGTTTTCTGTTTTGTTTCCCTTCTGGACTTGGGCGATCGTGGCTCTCCACATCTTCTATATTTTGCTAGGTATTTTTTTTATTTTTTATAATCCTCCCAATCCATGTTCTGCTATCCATACATACAAGCTTGTTCGGTACATCGCTTGCTGTTTCACTGTGTCAAATTTTCCATGCCTTCACTCCTGTGTGTGTCCGAGAAACTTTAAATAACCCACAAAGGGTTGATAACCCATAAAACAAAAGGACCAAATGATCACCTTGAACTTTGAAAAGATGATTTGACATACAGTTATATTTGAATCTGATAAAAATTTGTCTTCTTCGAGATATTTTTTAAACTGGTTGTTCCCAATTTCTTTTTGATTGGGAAGCTTTGGAAGCTGCCAAATTATTAGAATATATATAAAGACAACTTAAAATTAAATTTCTTATTCAATAAATTAAAATTAGTTATTTTTAAGTAACACAAAATGTTGCAAAGAAACCTCAAGCAAATTTTAGGACATGGATAACACAGACTATCATTTCCTCTGCAAAAACGTGTCTCTTTATATTTTTTTTAATCATTTCACCCCAAGCAAGGTGGGAATGCCACTGATACACAGGGGATTACTGAGAGTGAAAGTGAGAGAAAAGATTAGAGTAGAGGGGGGTTAAGGAAAGGATAAAAGATGAATGGGGGGTTCAAAACAACAGAAAATAGCGATTGACATAGATTTAAAATTTTTGAAGATTGTAGTTTTCAGGGAAGCAAGTAACCAGAAGGCAGTTCCACTGGAAGTTCAAGAAAAGAAACTGTTGAAGAAGAAGAAGTAGCAGCTACATTTAACTATTTCAACAGTTAATAGGTGGGACCTAGATGCCAATCTAGTAGAACATTTAAATTCATGTAGTCAGGGAACCAGGGAAAAAGCCTGTTAGAACAATTGCTATCAAAATATTTGTAGAAAAAAAACGAGAGAAGCCACATCACGTCTGTGAGAAAGTGACTGAAGTCGAGATGACAAGTCAGGATCGATTACATTGCATATCCTTCTTTGGATTTTGTCAAGAACTGAGGTGAATAGCAGGGGCACCAGACCAGATATGCCACCAGTATACAATGTACAACCGAATGGTAGATTTGTAAATGGGCAAGATGACAAGAAAAACCTTCTGGCATGACACAATGAACCGACTTTCCTTGCAGTAGATGCAGCTATTGAGAATTTAATGTCAGCAAGAAAATTACAATTCATATAAAGGAAGGAAAATAATTTTATTCCATGTGCAGTATCCCTTCAGGAAATGGGTGATCATGTCTCCACAACTTCCTGTCTTTTGTAACCCCTTTTACAATGTTTCGTTTCATAATCCCTCCCAATCCATATTCAGCCATCCATTACTTGCCTGTTTCCCTCTCTTCCTCTTACCTTCAACATGCCCTTAAGGAGAGAGAACAGTAAAATAACAATAATTAAGACAGTAGATAACAGTTACCATTGCATTTACAGTTCTGAAGATTAAAGTTGACTAGAAATTACGGTTTCATTTAGCCATTTCAACTGTAAAATGATAGGACATTGCTGCCAATCTAGTACCGAGCTTAAATTCATAAAATCTACGTACCATAGAGGAAAGTTCATCAGAACAATTACCATGAAAGTATTTATAGAAAAGGCACAGGGAGGCTACATTATGGTGGTGGGAAAGTGACTGAAGCCAAGATGTCAGGACCAACATTTCAGATTTTTCTTTGTATGTTATCAAGAATCTCTAAATGTATATCAGGAGCACCAGACCAGATGAGGCAATAATATTTAAAGCAAGGACAAATGGTAGAATATGCAAGATTAGATTCTGGTGAGGAAAAATTGTCTAGCTCAACACAGGAAAACAACTTTCCTAGCAGCAGACGAATATAATCTTTCCACTTCATGTCACTCTCCCGGAGGTTAGCATCAGCCATATATAAAGATAACTTAAAATGCAGGAAATTATTAGTTCATTTCTTATTCAGTAAATAAAAGATACTTATTTGTGAGTAACATAGAAAATGTTGTGAAGAAACCAAGTAAAAGTGAGGACATGAATAACACAGACTCATTTCCTCTTAAATGTACAAACCTCTTTCTCTTCATATTTAATGTCAGCAAGAAAATCACAATTCATATAAAATGAGGAAACTATTAAAATAATTGTTTCTTCTTTTCTTTAGCTACTGAAGAATATTATGCTCCAATAAAAATTCAAAATCTATAAAAAAAAAGTAACTTCTCTACTTAAGTCCACAATCATTGGCTATAAAAGCCAATTCTTCAAATAATTGCAAATAACAAAGGTAATACTAATACTTTTTAGTCTTTTCTGTGTCACACATTAGTGCATCTTATGGTGAAACCAGTGTACTGTAGTAGCTAATTTGGGAGCCATTGCTCTAATAGCCAGAGTGTAGAGACATTAGCCATGGTTAAGTGTAATTGGCAGAAATACTCAACAGACAGACTTGATAAAGTTTCCAATAAGCAATAGCAAAAGAAAGAAAAAGAATAGTTTAAAATAATACTGAACAAACAATACAGAGTGTTAGGCATGGAAAACTTGATGCAGATGGAAACAGCGAGCAATGCACCTAAGCAGCTTATATGAATGGATAGCAGAAGATGGATTGGGAGGATTATAAAAAAATGAAGCCTTGCAAAATATAGGAAGATGTGGAGAGCTACGATCGCCCAAGTCCTGAAGGGAAACAGAACAGAAAACTGTGTTATCCATGTCTTAATTGAAGTTTCTTTGCTGCATTTTTTATGTTACTCAAAAATAACAATGTGTTACAAAAAATGTACTCACTCTTTAAATGACAAATGCAGTGTTTGACTTGCAAGATTAATGGTTAAAATTAAGAAATATTAATGTTTATTGACTTACAACAAAGATTAATAGTTTAAATTAAATGTTAAATGAAATTAAATGCTTGTTTATAAATACTCAAACTGATGACAAAACTCAAAAAGTGAGTACATTTTGTGGGGACACAATATATATGCAAGACCAAACTAGGCAAAGCAACAGTAATAAGTCAAATATTTCACAAAGTAAAAATCGTTTTGACATGCAAAAGGGGTAGGTTTGGTTTGGTTTGTTTTATGGCATATCAACCTCAATGGGTCATTTAATGCTGACAATTTTTTTTCCTGGTAATATTTTTGTATTTTCAAAAACGTATAGCTGGTAATATTTTTTTCAGAAACGTACAGCTGGTAATATTATTTTTCAAAAACGTACAGCTGGTAATATTATTTTTCAAAAACGTACAGCTGACAACATTATTTTTTCAAAAACGTATTATCAGAGGCCTTGCTGTCAGATGCAGTTTATTGTCTTACCCAGGATGCGGATGTAGTATATTGCCATACCCAGGATACGCAAAAGGGATAGTCAATTGTAGTATTCTGACTTCAAGACAAGAAAGAACTAAGATAATTGCAGATGAGTACTAGTCCATTTTACTGGTTTGGAAGAAATTCCAACATACATTTGTATAATTTGTGTATAATATTTTTTTTGGTGGAGGGGGATGGTTTTGCAGTCATTCCTATGGCAATTGGTACCAACACAGAGAAACTAGCACACTCCATAGTCATGCACGTCTTTTAAGTAATAAAAAGTACATTTAAAAATAAAAAATAGAGAGGGTTAAAAGGGAGAGAACCATGGATTTGAAGTCAGAATATTATCATTGATAACTCTCTCATCCAATTTGTGGACCCTAGTTAGTATAGTAAGGATATTTTTGTATGGATCAAAGCTGCAAATGTTGGGCATTTAGTGAGGATTGAACTCTCTACAATGGTTTTTAAGATAAGCAAGACATCAAATATGAGATACAAGCTGTTCTAACCAAAGTGTACATGAGCAACTATTTCTAAACACTTAATCTCATAAAACATTGTAGATTAAATTGATGCCATTACTGATGCTATGTCCTCAATAATGCTGGTTGAGTCAGCTTCAGAAATTTATTTTACTATTTCATCATTGTTTTACATACTTTAAAAATTCTACATCTAAAGTATTTTAATTGATATTACAAATTGCATTAAAATCAATCTTTAAATTTATTTTTGCAAAACGTCAATGAAACAGTAAAAGCAAAACACACAAAAACAATGACAAAAACCAAAAACTAAACAAAAATAAGGCAGAAAACATAATAAGGAAAAAGGACTTGGAAAAGTTAAACCCAGTAGTTTCCAAACTTTTTTTCTCTGTGCTGCATTTTGGGAATTAAAATTTGTTTACACCTCACTAATTTTTTAAGTAAAAAAAAAAAGGACATTTAAAAAAAAAATAAAAATAAAAAAAAAAATAAAGAGGGTTAAAGGGAGATAATCGCAGATTCAAAGTCAGAACACTATCATTAATGACTCTCTCCTCCAATTTGTGGACCTCAGTTAGGATATTCTTAATACTTGATATAAGGCAAAAATATCACAATGATAAAATCAGTCAATAATTATTTATAACTATTTTATACTGTTATGGGAACTTACCCATAATAGTAATGGACTATCCCAGTACACCATAAATACTGCGCCTCAAGAGGAAGCAGTAGTGAGAGTCAGTCAGTCAGTCAGAGACAGAGTCGCGTCAGACGATTACTGTAAGACATTGGAATAGTGATACTGGTCGAGACAACATAGTTCTCTCTAACCTAACCTGATTGTTATTACTAACACTTCTACTTCTTTTGTACATATTCTGTTTGTAATATGTCTGTGTTATTCCACACCTGTGTTCGAGTTATTCTTCATTGGTTCTACCATCACCGGGGTACAAGGAACCTGGACCATAACATATACTGAGACTCATACATGCAATTACATATGAATTTTTTAAAACTGTTTCTAAATTTTTGTCTTTCAATCATTCTGCCTCACCTGCTACCCTCTTCTGTCACACCTATTAGGTGTACTGCACTATTTAGCAACCGCTGACTTAAACCTCGCAGGGGAAGAGAGATCGGGAAAGTAGTGAGCCACTTACTTGATAAGATTGTGTAAATGGATGGCAGAATGAGGTGGAGGTAGCCTTAGCAAAGGTAGAAAAAATGCTAAATGCCACAAAGGAAAGGAAGTTGTAAAGAGCCATAACCACCTATGTTCTGAAGGTATGTGACACAGAGAAGATCACTGTCTTTCAAGGTTTCCTTCCCATTTGCATCTTTCTACAAATGTATGTATGTATGTATGTATGTATGTTGCGGCATTCACCCTGGATCGGTTAAGCCGGCTCCTTCCAAGGAATTCACCGCGTCCGGAACGAAGGCCGACCAAGCATGGCGATCCGGCGCCAATGCTGAAATGAGCGACAGCCGTTCCTGATTCCAACGGCGGTGAACTCTTGAAAGGGAGTAACAAGGGAGTTTGAACTTCACGCGCGGTCCCCACACCTCGCGTGCTATCCCAGTGGAGGGAGGAATATGCTCTTACTTGCCGCAGAATTTCCACAGATGCAGAGGCAGGAGTAACCAAGAGGCCGCCGGATGCCGGTGCAGACGCCGAATGGTTTTGAATTCAGAGTTGACCTTCTCCTAGACCAGTTGCCCTCCAAGGCTATAGAACCCAGTCTGTCCTGCTATTTTACCCATAGTTGGAGGGAGAAGAAGAGGATTCACACCTTTCCCAAGGGTGTTAGCACGTAAGTGAATGTAACGGATTCGACTGGAATTCGAACTCGGCTCTACGATTCCTCAATCCGAGCCGTTATCCATTACTCCACCGTGCCTCCTCCTTTCTACAAATGCCATCCCTTAGTCTTCATTTTCCTCAAGCTTTCTTACTTTTCCTTCTTCACTGTGCCCAACTCCTCTCTTTTGCATTTACAGATTCATGTTTACTAAAATGTTTGTCATGTCAGTTTTTCAGTCAGGAAGCGTGACCGATTCAAACTCAGAATGGTTGGGAGATCGATTAAACATAGTTCCGAGGTAAAAAAACAAAACAAAAACAAACAAAAAAATAACAACAGTTGTATAGATAAACAAGCCGAATAATAATACAAAGTGAATATTGGGCAATTTCCAAATACAGTTGGCTGCATGCATGTGCACACTTGTGTATTTTATGTGTGTGCATGTATTTGTGCCTACATCTGTGACTTCATGTATATGCATACGTTTAAGTGTGTGTTTATATATACGAGAGAGAGAGAGAGAATTAGTGGCTGAAACACAGATTTCCTATGCTCTAATGTTCATTTTATCTTCATTTTTTATCCTCTTTGTTGCTTACTCACTCCATCTGTGGGATTTTCAGTATCCTCCTGTAGAACCACATTTCTACTGCATTGTCCGTGGAAAGATTATCCAGCATTCACTGTCACATGAGAGGATGGACATGACACAGCAATCCAGCACTCTTTTTTGTCATTTCTAAAAATTGCTGTGGTTTAAAAAGAAAGCTAAAAACTGTGCAGCAGAAATATCTCCCACATAATGGCAAGACATTAGCTAAATGAAAACACCATTGCCCCCAATGTCTTACCATTATGTGGGAGGTATTTCTGAGAGGTATACGTGGGAGGTGGTATTTCTGTTGCACCATGTACTTGTGCATTCTTATTCTCAGTTTCAAGGTATAAGCCAGAATTTCCAGATTCAAGGTATAAGCCAAGATTTCCAGATTCAAGGTATAAACCAAGATTTCCAGATTCAAGGTATAAACCAAGATTTCCAGATTCAAGGTATAAACCAAGATTTCCAGATTCAAGGTATAAACCAAGATTTCCAGATTCAAGGTATAAACCAAGATTTCCAGATTCAAGGTATAAACCAAGATTTCCAGATTCAAGGTATAAACCAGAATTTTAAAGGCCAATTTTCAAGACCACCAGGCTGTCCCAATTTAGACAAATGACACAATACAATATTTTTATCACACAAAGCTAATCTCCATATCCAAAACACCTGTGAGAGAAAATACCTTTGTCTGAGGCATATGAGCTTCAATAAACAGCTTCAAAACAATGTTAACAATGACCAATATTTTCGCACTTTTCTTATGGCTTCTATACCTGACATGTAAATCAAAATGTGTCAACAACAGGTACAAGGGAAAAAGTAGGTGAAATATACATCAGTGGTGTTTATTCCTAAGCAGAAATGTATGCACCAATTCCCCTGATAAAACCTATTCTGTACAAAATTAAAAATATCTTTACTACACAATGTATTATTCATTTCAGTTGTATCATGTGCCACTTTAGGGAGACTGAATGAATTTATACATATTTCAATTAAAGCTTGAATCTATACCTTTTGTAATGAAACAGTAATCCCCACATTAAAGTTCAGCCCTTTTTTTTGTACTAATAAATAATTCTAATACATACTTTTTTGTTTGTGTTCATTATTAGAAAAGTCTGCTTTACAAATTGGTGTTTAGATGCATATTTAATAGGCTTATTTAAAAATATTTTACAATAACTGACAATGTCTGACGGCAGGTCACAAACTTTCAGTCCTCACTGTAAGTTCTTATTTTTATTCAGTAACTGCTACAAATTTTTAAATCAGAGAGGTCTTTTTTTTCCAGAATTTTTTAGCCCAATGTTAGGAGTACACAAAGAATTCAGTCAGTCAGTTCTGCACTATACGTGATACACGCTTAGGCAATCATGTATCTTTTGATACATGACTGACGAGGCAGATTTTTTTCACGCAATAGGTTGCCATTTCTTTCTGCAGTAGACCAGTCACCATCCAAGGCTACAGAACCCGGTCTGTCCTGCTATTTACCCATGACTAGAGGGGGGAGAAGAAGAGGATTCGTACCTTTCCCAAGGACATTTGCACGTAAGTGAATGTAATGGATTCGATCGGAATTTGAACTCGTCTCTCAGATCCCTTAATCCAAGCCGCTATCCATTACTCCACCATGCCTCCCAAGAATAAAAATTCTTTATTTTGGCTTAAGAGCATATCTGTTATTTGCTGATTTCAGCATATTTTTCACTTGTCCAAATAAAAAATCTAGTTTGCACACAGTAAAGAAAATTATAAATACAACATTGTCAGTCATTTTAAGAGAGAAAGAAAGAGATTGCTGCCCAAATACACAAATTTGGTTAAGGACCAATGAAAGATCTTTAAGTTTTTTTGTAACAATGAAAGTTACTTATCTCATCGGATGAAATTCCCAGGTGTAGTATGTATTCTCTACAGAAAGTAAAAATCTGAGCTGTTTCATAAGCTTGTTAATAAAGAAATCAGCTGAGTATGCAAATTTGTTATCTGACCAATTTGGTGCCGGGTATAAATCACTAGGTTTCAAGAGTTGTGACAAGCAGTTCTAAATGCTTGTGTGTCTTAGCAGCTGTTGGTGTGTTGGCAACTGTTAATTTTGAGCATTGGTGACATTGCATTTTTTTTCTTCAATTCCATTATTTTATTTCCTTTTTTCTGTATTTCAATTTATTTTCTTGGATTCCAGTACATATTTAGAGATAAACTGTTCATTGCCTAAGTACTTCTGGCTGGCTATCGATAACCCTTATCAAAAACTTTTTTTTTCTATGTCAGTTTTTTCATGTGACAGTTTTTTTAAAAAATTATTATTGAAATATGTTTGTTCCTAAATTTGATCAAATTTCCTTGATGTTGGGTTGTGTTGTTGTTTTTACAGTTTATATGATATCACACCTTTGTGCTGTTGCTGAGGATTTGTCAGATTTCTTGTGTTGGTTGGTGATATGTGATTTAATCAAGTTGTTAGATAAATGACACATGAAACAGCATGATAATGTAGTGGTTGTGAAACCAATGTATGCATTGGTTGAATTATTATTAGAGAAATATTCTGCAAGCAGACAAATAAGTTCATAGACAGCATTGGTTTGTTGAAGCTTTAATTTTTTTGTTGTCTTGGTAATAATTATACAAGGTCTGATTAAAAAGTTTTGAGATTGGTGCTATAAAAAGCAAACTACAATACATATCAATTTGGCATGAAATCTTCCGAAGTCACACACTTTATTCAGTGTTGTTTCCATTGATGGAAGAATTCCTGGCACTCCTTTTTTGGGATAGTGAGCAGCTGCCTTGTTGCATTCTCTTAGATTTCCGCAACATTTTGAATTCTTGTTCCTTTCAAGTGGGATTTGATTTTTGAAGAGGAAAAACTCACAAAGGGTGAGATCTGGAGAATATGGCGGCTGTTGAGCCTGGGGAATGTTGTTCTTGGCCAAAAATTGCTGCACAAGCCATGGTCACTGATGGAGCTTCTATGGTGTGGTAAGATTACCACACTCTACACACTTTCTTTTCAAGCACTGCTATAAACAATGGAAGTAAGTTATAACTTAGTTTGTATGTGCAACAGAGATCAAGGTCAATCTGTGTCAGGCAGCTTCACTCGGCAAACTATTACTATAGCAACATTCTCAATACATTTTGATCAGATCATGTATTGGAGGTTTTTAGTAATAAATAAGGAGTTTAATTTGTTTAATTTTGTTTCTAGGTGATATGTGACTATATATTTGGTTTCTTGTAATCTTTTTCTTCTAGTTTGCAATTATTGTGTAGTTGATACCTGTAGAATAGTTTAACAATATTTTTTAAAAATTTTTATTTTATTATTGTTTGTTTTGTTTCTTTTACTAATGTTAGTTTAATTTACAATCTCCAACGGTTTAAGTGTAGCGTCAATCGACATCTCCAGTTGCCTTGATCTATCCACTTCCCTTCTCCACATCCTTTCATTCCTATCTGCTCTCACTCCAAATCTTCTGTAACCCCCTTGCCTTGATCGACCCACCGTCTTTCCCTTTCTCCACATCCTCACCTTTACCACTCCTATCTGCTCTTCCTCCAACCCTTCTGTAACCCCATGCGTGATAGTGGCCTCCAGCCTTGCTTGGGGTGATACGCTTAAAAAAAACTATATGGTTAGAGAAATTTTTAATTAATATTTGTTTTATGCTTTTGAGTTCAGGAAATATTTAACCCACTATTTATCTGCAGAAACAGACATGCAACACTGGCTCAAATCATAACCAATGCCGGAGAGTACAGATGCATATTCAGTAGGACGGTTCAGTATTCATTAATTCATATGGGATATGGGAACAAAAGATCCATTAGGGTGACCCTAGCAATACAATGACACCAGGCACTACCTTACAATGGCTGACCATTGATCCTTAGTGATTATGACCAGAGGCATCTTGTAAGAATTCTTCGCAGTTACAGACAAGTGATACTGGCTTAGACCATATCCACATTTAATGCAGGAGGAAACACACAATCACAATTCAGTAATCATTAACTCATATGGGGTATCGGAAGATCAATGCTGATGACCTACAGAGTTCTCTCCCAGGTCCTACCCTCTTTCTACTTGTATTTATATTAATGATCTGCCTAAAAGCATACTCTGATCATTAGTGAGTATCTATGCAGATGATGCACCAATAGAACCTAGCAGTTCATCTCTCCTCGGACCTAGCGCTGGTTGCTAAATAGAGGCTTGTAAAATTCAATACAGCCAAAATTAAAGTAGTAACGTTCCACCACCGCTGAGCAGATCCTGAACTTTCACCTATCATGAGAGATGGGTGTTCTCTCAAGGAGGCTCCTTCCCTTAAATACCTATTGGGAGTCAAGCTCTCCCACAGACCTCGAGTGGAACTCATATAACTGTCTATTGTTAAAGATGCTGGAAAATGGTTGGTTCATTGTATTGCTCTAGTATTTGAATCCTCGCCTCATCTTAACAAGAGCTAGATCAGACCAAAAATGGAATATTGCTGCCATATCTGGTCTGGAGCTCCCCAGTCCTCACTTTGCAGCTTGTATCACTTTAAAAAGGACCTGACTTCTTATGCCCTGCTCTTTCTTTACAAGAGTCAGATCAAACCAAAAATGGAATATTGCTGCCATATCTGGTCTGGAGCTGCCCAATCCTCACTTTCCAGCTTGTATCACTTTAAAAAGGACCTGACTTCCTTTGCCCTGCTCTTTCTTTACAAGAGTCAGATCAAACCAAAAATGGAATATTGCTGCCATATCTGGTCTGGAGCTGCCCAATCCTCACTTTACAGCTTGTATCACTTTAAAAAGGACTTGACTTCCTTTGCCCTGCTCTTTCTTTACAAGAGTCAGATCAAACCAAAAATGGAATATTGCTGCCATATCTGGGCTGGGGCTGCTGAGCCCTCACTTGCTTGTCTCGATAGAGTTCAAAACTGTCTACATGGTTTTGTGGCTGATGAATTATTTTTTACCTTACAACCCCTTTCTTCACTGCTGAAATGTCACAAGCTTCTCGCTGCTCTATTGCTATTTCCATGGCATATGTTCTAAGAAGCTACATTCCTTAGTCCCACCACCTCTGACCTTTACAACTGGGACCTGCCATGCCACAGACACAATAGTGAATCTTCCCCATTCTCTTCTTATTCCATTAATAATAAAATTCCCTCAGACAGCCTGATTCTCAAGAACTGCTGCTTTGTGGAATAGATTGCCAACAGGATATTTTCCTAATCATTACAATATTGAGCTCTTCAAGTCTGGGGTTAAGTGTTATCTTTCCTGCATAACCCCATGAACTTCACTTCTTCCCCTTTCTAATGCTCATGCAACACCACACAGTAACCCTCTACCTTGAGTGGTTCTTTGGCCTGGCATTAGATGAATATTTGTATAAAACAATATAGGAGCAGAAAACTAGTCAGGGTGATCCTGTTAACACAATGACACCAGACAATGTCTCCCTTCATTGAACCCTGGAAGACTTGAAATGTGCAGCATGGGCCTATAAGTCAGTTTCAGTGATTTTGGTATGGTACTGACACCATGACACCATAGAGCCCAGTTATCAACTAGGCACTGTGGAAGTTGGTAGTGCTTCTATAACGATGTTGGGTGTGTTTAAATGGCATGGTCTGACTGAACATGTCATTGAAGAGTAACTAGTCTGTCTCACTCTTCGTGACTCTATTGCATACATTCATGGACCCCCAACAAAAAAGCTTATTTAAGCAAGATAACACACAATGTCATCAGGTACTAGGTGCTCTGAATTGGTTAGAGGAGCATTCAGGAGACTTTCAATGAATTTTGTGGCCAACAAGTTCAATTGACAAGAGCTGAAATAAGCAGTTATGGGATGTAGCAGTGAAGTCTTTACACAATATCCAGCATCTACGAGGGAGCTGGAGACAGCATTCAAGATAGATTTTGTCTGCAGAGGTGTAGACAGCGTATTCTGAAGCCCCCAACCAACAAGGGTGATTTCAAGATAGGAATTATTAACATTTCCAGAGGTCTTCTAACCACTTTTGGAATTGATGTCAAGTATCCAGTAATGCATGAATTCCAGGTATGAAAATACAAATTAGCAGATACAGACACTGAAAATTTCAATATGTGATGTCTTCTGCCATATCACTTCAAGACATTGGTGATCATGGCCCTTCACAACTTCCTGCTCTTTATAGCTCTTAGTAAATGTTGATTTTGCTCTCTCTCTCCTAAACCTTGTTCTATCATCCATTCACTCAAGCTCATTAGGTAGGTTATGTGCTGTTTTACTCTGATAAATGGTGAAGAACAAAATGTATATTTATTATCAGTATGAATTCTAGCATAGATCAAGCACTGTTTTATTGCCACCAGCACTCACTGTGCATTACTTTATCACACACACACACACACATTATATAATAATATTTTTAGTTTTTAAAAATATGATTCCTTCGCTACGTAAGAGTTCTCATGTTTCAAAAGCGAGAGCCGAGACCCCTAACATAATTTTTCAAGTTATGTAGAGTTAAGGTGCCTGGACCTGCTTCCTTGTCAAGCGAGTACACCTTAACTCTACATAACTTGAAAAATTATGTTAGGGGTCTCGGCTCTCGCTTTTGAAACATGAGAACTCTTATGTAGCAAAGGAATCATATTTTTAAAAACTAAAAATATTATTATAATATAAGCTCTACTTCTGTATGGAGCACTCTTTTTGAAAATAAAGCTAAATACTAAGGAACACCGGATTATCTACCTAACGTGTTCTTTCCTATTTTTCTGAATACATATATATATATATATATATATATATATATATACATATATATATATATATATATATATATATATATATATATATATATATATATATATATATATATAAAAAGCTTGTGTTTAGTGGATACATGTTTGGATAGATATCCTGTTTTTTTAAACAAAGATATCAATATCAACTGGCTGAGAGATTGAGAGTCCTACTAAAGAAAATGTACCTCTCAACAGTAGGGTTCTCTAGGCTGTTTGACCATTAAGTTTTCTGTTAAAAAAAAATGTTTACTCAAACATGTGTACCCATTAAATATAATGTTTATAATACTAAATGTCTCATTAAGATTTCATTGATTGCATTTATATACATCTTTCTCTCTCTTTAGAGAGAGAGACAGAGAAAGATGTATATAAGTAAAAAAAAAAAAAAAAGAGAAAGAAAATCAACTTGCATTAATGAAAAGTATAAACGAGAAATATAAACAGTCATTTGCTTATACACCTGACAAGTGGATGGAGTGATTTCTGGAGAGTGTCTACAAAACTCCGAAGATGGGTTGCTGAAGGTAACATCAATCAGCTAAGTAACAAATTGTATATATATATACATATATATATTCGGTTTATACATTATTTTTATAGATACAATTTATTTAAGTAAAAGCTCTGTTTTTAATTAAACAGTATTAATTACATTTACTGGCCTGAATTGAGAAATTTTGTAGAAAATATGCTTTTCCCAACAGGAATCAAATCTGTATTCCTACATAGAAACACCGTCATTTGATCTGATGTGCTATACCATTTAGCTACAGAGAAGTGTCTGCTTAGTAAAGTCCAATTTACTGTTTATAAACACCCAATCTTCAATGATTTTTCCCGATTGATCATTTCTGCTCACGAAATGTATCAATGTAAACAATTACAACATATAATGAAATGGATTAAATCCGATAATTATTTAATATGTTTTCTGTTTATATGATATTTTTATAGATACAATTTATTTAAGTAAATAATAGTGACATTTAAGAGTGTTAGTGTGTCAATTTGAGGACAGTGCACAGGATTCGGAAAGAGTTGGATGATATATCCAGTTAACATCACGGTGCTAGGAGTGATCACTGGAGATGGCAATATTATGCCTCCATTGATCTTCTCGCAGGAACTCAGACTCAACATGGAGACCTACATCAAGTTCCTTGAGAAGGTAGTCCTGCCCTGTGTTAAGAGAGTGGCTGCTGGAAGACTTTACGTCTAGCAACAGGATTCTGCATCATGCCACATAAGCAAGAGTACTCAGTCATGGCTGTCAGGCAATTTCTGTGACCAAATCACTCCTTACATCAGGCCACTTAACTCCCCAGACTGCAACCCCTCCTCAATTATTATGTGTGGGGCGCAGTTGAGCAGGAGAACAACAAAACTCCTTGTAACACCAAAGATGGACTGAAGGCAAGGATTATGGCAGCATTCACCAACTTAAACAAGGAGACTGTCCTGAAGAGTTGCAGGAGATGCCAAAATCGTCTGGCTGTGGTTAAAGCTAATGATGATTTTATTGAATAAATTTACCCTTTAGTATTTCAAGATATTTTTGTGTAATTTTGGTAAATATATCTGTTAAAATGAGATGTGTTATTTTCATGTTTTGCCATTTAGAAGACAATTTCACCCTGTAGATTATATATATATATATATATATATATATATATATATATATATATGAGATGTAGGTGCTAAGAAAAATTAGCTGCATGTGCAGAGTGACAAAGTAGAATTAGCAAAGTTTAAATTTTAGTTGAGATTGGTTACTGTAAGAAAGGCATATATCCACTTCTCCCTGCACTGTTCCATTTAATAAGCAACCCTGCCACCCAAAAAGCAAGTAACAATTATAGGAAGTAACGTGTCTAGGGGAAAAAAATAAAATAGGAGAACAAGTAATATTTTCATTTAATAAGTGAAAATAATTACATCTTCACTATTGAAAAATAAATTAAAAAATATTAATATCAGTGTGAAAGACTATCTCAAAGTTTAGATTACCTTTCTCAGGCTGCAATTCATATGACTCTTAGGTTTACTGGCCAATTAAAAAAAATAAAAAAATTGGCCATTCACCATAAGGAAGTACAAGTCAATATTAACTCTGCCTAGCAAGAGTGATAGGAGAAGAAAAATAAATAAAAATGATATTTAATAGGCAGCTCAACTTTGATCTTTTCTTAAAATACCCGATATATGAGTGGAAGAGGTTATTTACACATTAAAAACATCAGAAAATAAATAAACCAATCTTCAAAACAAAAAAAGGAAATTAAAAACATTCTTCAAGTATTATTATTATTATTATTTAATATGAAAGTTAAACTTCAAACCAGGTTGTCTGATTATACTCTGGGAAAAATTTAATAAAATTTTAATGAAGAATTCTTTGTTGGATAAAAGACTTCCTGGGGCATTTTCAGAAAACACCCCCCCCCCCAAAAAAAACACAATTATGATTAATAACAAGTTTGTGGTGTTTGGATTAGAAAGTGATGTCAATGGAAAAACTGTAGGCATTGATGGATGTGGATAAGAGGTGGGAGTTAAAAAAAAAAAAAAAAATTGAAGTTTTTATTTCCATGGGGCTGGAAACTAAAAGCAATAAATTTAGAAAATAAAAAAATGTTTCAGAAAATTACAAATTTAATAGAGTAGTTTAAGAAATAGGAGTTGGTTGGGAGAAAAAAATGAACCCGTAAAGAGGAGGGGGGATGACAGAATTTTCCTTGACATTCAGATGATAATGGAAGAAAAAAATGACCAGAGGGAGAAAAAGAAAGAGATGATGGGAGGAGGAAGAAGAATAACAAGGAGAACAGAGAGGAAACCTGCAGGGAAGTTGGGTGAAGAAAAAGCAAATATGACAAAGGACAAAAATGTGCAAAAAAGAAAAACAAAATTAAGAAGTAAAACAGAAACCTTCTTCCTAAAAGTAAAAAGTCTTCATTTGATAAACATAAAAAGACCAATATTAACTGCTACCTGTAACCAATATTGCAGCCATGTTCATTCAGACTACATCAACAACCAAGAAAAATGTAATTCCTATAACTCTCAAAGAATTCTATGATTTGTAAAAGATATTAAAAGAATGAAATCGAGAGCAGAGTTGGAGAGAGAAAAAAATACCCTAATTTTCTTTTAATAGCATTCTATTGACTGAATTACTTGTCAATTACAAATTTAAAAAAAAGGCAAAAGATATTTGGTTAATTTTAAATAATGAAATTTAAAATAAGAATAAAATTGGAAATGAGAATGCAAAGTGAATATTTTTTTAATGAAAAAAAATCAATTTTTTTTAATCAAATTCAAAAAAATGGATAAATAGAGCAGACTTCAAACAAAATGGCTGCTTTATAGTCAAAATTAGAACAAATATTTCATAATTAAATCAATAAAAATAAGCAAATAGAATTTATATAAAATGGTCTCCTGAGCTTCCTTAATCTAACTGTATTTACAATTTTAACTCCACTTTGGGAGGGATAATCAATTGTCAACTGGTTCTCATGCTGACAATAAAAGCAGGGATTCTGTTCTTAAAATTCCAAACAATATTTGGTTTGGTTCTGAGCAGGTGAAAATTAATTTTAAAAAACAAAAAAGAACTAACAACAAAATATAAATGAAGTAAATTCCTTTAATTATATTCCTAATAAAAATATTCAAGAAAAAAAAAATCATATTTAGGCAAGTACAAATTCAAATAAAAAGTTTGAATTTGATTAAACAATTTCATTAATAATTTTTGGTTATTTTATCTTCCATCTCATTGTTTTTCGTCTCAATCTGCAGGGCATTTTATATTCTGCAACTTAAGTAATATGGTGTTGAAATAAAAGGGGTGTAACAATGACTACTACATAAAAAAGAAAACTTAAAGAAAAGGGAAAACATCTTGTATTGTTATTGCCAATGCTATTATTTTTTTTTGTTATTTTAGGTTTTTAATTATCTAAAAGATTTTTCTTATTAAACCATTTAAAAAGAATTTTTTAAAAATATTCATGAAGTGTTTAATAATTGAGATCCAGTGAATTTTTATGCACAAATAAATTTTTAGGTGTGGGACAAAAATGTCCTAACTATATTTGTGGTAATCACATAGTTATCTCCCTTGAATAAAGAACTCTCCTCGTATAAACCACTATAAATAGTATTTTATTTTTATAATGGTATACATTGCTCTCCTGTGTCTTATTACAGTATTATCATGCAACAAACAAACTGCAATTAAATAGACTGCAGTTATTAATATCTTTTCCTTGGGTTTATTTTGGATTGAAAGGATTAAGAGTTGCATCAAAAGCATTATATGAAATGAAAGACTTTTCCCTCCTCATTCCTGACCTAATAATATCTTCGCATTACTAAGACTGAAAAATGGTATTATTCTTTCTTGACTTAGGCCATTTTAGTAGTGGGGATGGGGAAAAATTGTTAAAATGGACTTTTAGCATCTCTTTTGTATTGAATGGTTAAAGAAAGAAAAAACCCCCCAAAAAACAAAAAAACCCAAAAAAAACAATCATATATTTATCAACCCCCCAACTTGGTCCCCCATAGTGTACCTGCTACTTGGTAATTGAATATTGCCGCCATATCTGGTCTGGTGCATCTGCTTTATATCTATAGATTCTTGACAAATTTCAAATGAAGAATCAGTTATCCTATCCGACTTTGCATCTTAGCTTTAGTTGTTTCCCCACTGCTGCAATGTCACAGGGTGGTTCAAAAGTCTTGTTGCTCTGACATAATATAATTTTCTATTTCAGATGGCTGACACGAGCTCCTACTGTTTGAAAGAGAGGGTTAGAGTGACAAGACTTTCGGACCACCCTGTAGATTCCCTTCGACTGTTTTATAAATACTTTCATGATAATTGTTCTGATGAGCTTTCGTTGTTGCTACCCTGACTTTGTGAATTTAAGCACACGATTAAATTGGCAGTTAGGTCTCATAATTTTACTGCTGAAATTGTTAGTTTTAACTATAACTTGTTCCTCAGTGTACATGCTACTTGGTAATTGAATATTGCTGCCATATCTGGACTGGTGCATCAGCCTTGTATCTAGAGATTCTTGACAAATTTCCAAAGGAGAATCTGCAATGTTATAAGTCCTGACCTTGTATCTGGGCTTCAGTCAATTTCCCACTGCAGTAACAGAGTCCTTTTGCCTCTTTTATAAATACTTTCATGATAATTGTTCTGATGAGATGTCCGTGTTGCTACCCCGACTTCACAGATTTAAGTGCAGTACTAGATTAGCAATTAGGTCTCATTTCATTGTTGATATTGCTAGGTGTAATCATAAGATCTATGCTAATAGTTTTTTTCTCCTAGACTTTTCATTTGTGGAACTCTCTTCCAGCTTCCTGCTTTTCAACTATAATCTACAAAAATTTAAACGCAATGTCAAATCATCATTTTCTGTCTCTTTGTATCCTGTTCCTCTATTGTCCTCTCCGTTTCTTTCACTCCCAGTAACCCCTTAGTGGCCTTTATTGCCTTGCTTGGGGTGAAATGATTTTTAAATAAAAAAATCAGTGCAAGGAACAAACAATACATTATGTTGAATGATTATTAAATCATCAAAGTTTTTCAGTTGCATTCGAAGTGCCTTGGTACAGTTAGCAGTTACAACTCTTAATAAAGGCTGCAAGTGTCTCATTTTTAGAAAGAAGGTATCTTCTTGCCATTAATAGAGATGTTCTTTCATCTTGCATTCTGAAGGCAGGAGGCTCATTTATTCTGAGGGATAATGAACTATAAATGTGTGGGTGGTGCAATGGATAACGGTTTGGAATTAGAAATCAGAGAGGTTAGGAAAGGTATGAATCAAGCTTTTCTCTTCCTGGCCTTTTTTTTTTTTTTTTAATACAATGATATTCACCCTGTACAGTCTCAAGAGCCACTTAAGGTGGAGGGTTACAGAGTAAGAGACACAGTTTATTCTAAATTTAATTTATGGTTGCTTAGTTCGAAAGCTTTTATATATTTAATTTTATTATTATCATATATTTCCTTATTACTAGAGTTATTAGATAATCTTGGACTGAACTATGTAAATTATCTACAATGTTATGAGGATGGTTTGATTCTTTACTGATGTATCTATGGTTATATAGATCTTTGGTGTATGGTTTGTAATAACCAGTATTCAAGTCCAAGGTCACATTGAGAAAGTTGATCACTTTAGCATTGGTAGCAGTGGTAATATTTAGCTTGTGATCTTTGAAAAATTTTATCAGTTCCTTTCTCAACTGGTTTATATTTCTTGTGATTGTTTTATGGAGAATTACACCATCATCTCTACTGAGTCTGGTGTCCTTAATGTTGAAAATAAATCTTAGTCACCACAATAACAAGATTCCAACAATTTCACATGCTTCTGCTGAATCTCATGCTTCCATAGCAATGTTAAATTCTTTGTTCTTTCTTTTGGTCCACAGATAACCACTATGGAATAATATAGGTTTTTTTGTGCCTGCTTTATGATTTTGGTTTCATGATTGCTAATAGGACAGTAATAATTTGCTAAATTGGTAGCAGAGATTATCAAATTCTTGGTGATGGATGGATAAAAGTCACAAATATCCAAATTTGTTTGTGGTTTTAACTATGATGAATGCCTGTTTTTTGTGGAATTTGTAAATCCTATCCCTATTGATGCTATTTTCTCAGTTGTTGGTGCTTTTTATAAAATTTATTAACTTTGTTAATAGCTTGGTGGTACATTTCCACATCAATTTTTTTTTTTGTGAAATAGTCCAAGTTAATTGCTTCCGAGTGTCTATATTTCTGAGATGAGGTATTATGTACAGTATTTACATTAGTCGGACTATTGTCCTCATCTTTGTCGCCATATTTATAATAACGTTTCGGCCGTTGTACGCTCCAGCCTTCTTCAGGTGGTTGGAATTTCGAACCGAACCCTTTATTTCGATCACTGGGGTAGACTGTTCTAGTTCCACGAGCCATGTTTGATGGATGTCAGTTATCGGTTATCTCCTCAAGGACACATGGCACAGTGGATAAAGGCGCTGGTTAGATCCAGTGACAGACCCAAAGAGTGTGAGTTCAATACCCGGTTAAGGCAGTGGAGAACTTTCAGAGGGAAAATTAGCAGGTTTCAGGTGGTTGGAATTTCGAACCAAACCCTTTATTTCGATCACTGGGGTAGACTGTTCTAGTTCCACGTGCCATGTTTGATGGATATCAGTTATCAGTTATCTCCTGCTAATTTTCCCTCTGAAAGTTCTCCACTGCCTTAACCGGGTATTGAACTCACACTCTTTGGGTCTGTCACTGGATCTAACCAACGCCTTTATCCACTGTGCCATGTGCCCTTGAGGAGATAACCGATAACTGACATCCATCAAACATGGCTCGTGGAACTAGAACAGTCTACCCCAGTGATCGAAATAAAGGGTTCGGTTCGAAATTCCAACCACCTGAAGAAGGCCGGAGCGTACAACGGCCGAAACGTTGTGACAAATATGGCGACAAAGATGAGGACAATAGTCCGACTAATGTAAATACTGTTAATTGCTTCCATATTCCAATAATGGTTAGGATACAAAGTATAAATGCTTTTATTACACCTATAACAGTGCTCAACTAAAAGGAGCAAAATACAAATATATCTCACATAATACTGGTTTTAATAAAACTGCTCAATGTAATAACACAGAGCAATATTAATAAATATAAAAATAAATATACATATTATCTTTCATTGGTAGCACAACTGCCTGTTTATTTTAGATGCCAAATATATTTTTTTAGATAATAAACTGTAACCCTCTTATAATATTTGACTGTACCAACATGGTGGTAACCAGATATTTTTATTAAAATTATGTAACAGTCTATACTCTGTCTGTACCTGAAGATTGTGTTGTGCATGAAACTCCAAGTTGTGAAGGATGATTAGGTTTTGGAGATAGACCCCCATAACCATATATATTCTGATACTATGTTACCCAGGGTACCCAGATAAATATATTTCATTTTGATTAAAGGAGGGCTCCGGGAAGCACAAAACCCACACTGAAAATTTTTTCGCTCTTTGATTTAAATTAAATAAGGGAATGATTCCTATCCAAAATATAGAAGGACAAAGCCAGACGATGGAGGTCACATCGGCAAGATCATTTTGATGAAAGGGGGACTCTGGGGGGGCACTAACCTCACACTGAAAATTTTTTCCCTTTGATTTAAATTAAATTTAAATAAGGGAATGATTCCTATCCAAAATATAGGAAGGGCAAACCCAGAAGATGGAGGTCATATTGGCAAAATCATTGAGTAATATTGAAATGCATCATTTTTCTCTACAAATTATGATTTAAAATCAATCATTATTTTCTTATTAAAAAATATGTGACATGTAGCAAGGTGTGGGTAATTTGGCTTATATATATATGAGAGAGAATTTCAATAAGGGTATAAACAGATTTATTTTGCCTTGGTTGAAATGATTGCTTATAAAAGCTGAGCTGATCATAAAAGTGAACAACACAAACAAATATGAGCTCCTTTCCCACGAATTTAAACATTGCTAGCCCTTATTCCTTTTTGTTTTTCATGGTAGATGTTTGGGAGAACTACATACCATGGCACCATCAGTCCAAACCTTTACAGCTAGGACTCATTATGCCACATACATGGAGTTGACTCATCCTCATTCCCTTCATATTCCATTGGTAAGGAGGAAGTTCATCTCAGATAGCTTCTTTCCAAGAACTATTTTTATTGAGTTTATTTATGCATTTCACACCAAAAGTTTCTTGTGCTTATCACAGAGGATCAAGTCACAGCAAAGCTTTCCTGGTCATTATTACCAATCCTAAGACTGCCAGTGTCAGGAAAATCTCAAGTCTTTCTCAATCTCCAATTCCTTCAGCTTAATTTATCACTCCTTTGAAATGGTTCCTAGTATCCTAGCGTTTAGGATGATTCAAAATGGAAGTATGAGCTAGTTTTCAAAGCCATTTATATATTTTTGGGGATCTGCCAGGTGAAAATATTTTATCCATTCAGGATTTCTTCTTTTGATCAAGTTTATTTATTTATACATTTCCCACCAAAGGTGTGACTACTCCGGAAAGCAGAATGCTTCATTTCAGCACTTAACTGCTTTGGTTCAGCAACCAGTTGTCATATTTGAATATTGCTGACATATATGGTCTGGTTCTCCTTCTACATATTTAGAGATTCTTGATGTTCAAAAGATGGAGGCACAGTGTTGTAATGGATAGTGGCTCGGATTGAGGAATTAAGTTTGAATTCCAGTTGAATCCATTTCATTCATTTACATGTTAATACCTTTAGGAAAGGTATGAATCCTCTTCTCCCCCAGCTACGGGTAAATAGCAGGACAGACTGGGTTCTATAGTCTTGGATCGCAACTGGTCTACCACAGAAAGAAATGGCAACCTACTGTGGGAAAAAAATCTGCCTTATCAGTCAGGTATCGAAAGATATATGATCGCCTAAGCATGTATCATGCATGGCACATAACTGATGTCCATAGAAGAATCTGCAATGTTATTGGTCCTGGGCTGGCATCTTGGCTTTAATTACTATTCCACTGCTGTAACAGCTTCCCTGTGCCTTTTCTATAGATATTTTCATGATAATTCTGATGACCTTTCCTCTATGGTACCTTAACTTTATGAATTTAAGCACAGTACTAGATTGGCAGTTAGGTCTCATCATTTTACAGTTGAAATAGCTAGATAGAACTTTAATCATATTCTAAAACTTTTTTCTCTTGCACTTCTTGCTTGTGAAGCTCTTCTGGCCTCTTGCTTTCCAGTAAATTTTGGTCTTCAAAAATTTCAATACAATGTCAATAGTTTTATCTTTTGTCTTAACTATTTTATTTATCTTTCTCATCATTTTACAGTTGAAATGGTTAAATGTAACCATAAGTTTTATGCTAACAGTTTCTTCTATTGCACTTCTCGCTTGTGGAAGTCTCTTGCAGCTTCTTGCTTTCCAGTTAAGTTTGATATTCAAAGATTTAAATGCAATGTCAACCATTATCTTCCGTCTTCTTAATTCCCATTTTTTTGTCGTTTTCACTCCTTAATGTTTTTCTTATATTCCTTTACACTCCCTAACCCCTTACATATTAGTGGCTTTATTGCCTTGCTTGGGGTGAAATTATAAAAGAAGAAAAAAAAGACAGTCTGCTCCATTGGTAATAAACATTAATGTTGGCCCCAAATACTATTTCCTGGCAGTTTTATAGAAGCTCAATTTTCATTTATATTCAAATACACATTAATCCCACTCTGACATAACTGCTTGTAGTGTCTGATGAATCAATTTAAATGATTAATGAATAAAGTTCAAAGAAAGTATTTAAAAACTGATTTTAATACATTTAGTGACACACAACACATGCACCATTTGTGATGCGTTTCATAAAGCCTCTTACAAGAATCTGTGGCCATGGTTGTTATTTTATTTCTCTAACAATAAAAACTATGTTGTTATTACTTTTTCCCTTGATTTGTAGAACTCTAATAAAAAAAAAAATTAAAAAATGTCCATGATGCACAAATTCATTACATGACACTATGAAGATGTGAGACAATGAGCGTCTGGCCATGATCAGGAAACCCACAGAAATGGTCTGTGAAAGACTTTATCTAGGTTTGAAGTTTCATGACCAGCAGTACGTCTGCGAGTGAAATCTTCAAAGTAACCATCCACTAGAGCACATAATGAGGAAAGAAGGCTTTGAAGATTTGACACTCACAGGACAGATGGAAGGCAAGCAGAAAACAATGCATAACCTAATGAGCATGATAATATAAATGGATGGTAGAACAGGGTCTAGAAGAGATAACAAAAAGACAAAATTAATATAAAGCACTACATAGGACAGGAAATTGTGGAGAGCCATGATTGCCAACGTCCTGAAAGGATGCAGCATATAGAGGAAAAAGTATCTAAAGAAATTAATTAAATGACTGTCAATTACATTTTATGACCATCCAAAATATGGTCAACTTCCTTTTTTCTCTAATGAACAATTTGAAAACCTATCGTAATTATTTTGATTGTGTTTTCAATAAAAACACAATCATTTGTTTTCAGTTGGCAAAATTCAAAATTAAAAAGAAAAGTGACTACCAATTGGTTAATTGCTGCCTTAGAAGTAGTTTCACACAACACCCCAAGTTGCTACAAAACCAAAACATAAAATTAAAACTCAAATCGGATGCAGTTTACCGTCATACCCATGGATGCGGATGCAGTTTACCGTCACACCCATGGATGAGGATGCAGTTTACCGTCACACCCATGGACGAGGATGCAGTTTACCGTCACACCCATGGACGTGGATGCAGTTTACCATCATACCCATGGATGAGGATGCAGTTTACCGTCATACCCATGGATGTGGATGCAGTTTACCGTCACACCCATGGATGTGGATGCAGTTTACCGTCACACCCATGGATGTGGATGCAGTTTACCGTCACACCCATGGATGTGGATGCAGTTTACCGTCACACCCATGGATGAGGATGCAGTTTACCGTCACACCCATGGATGAGGATGCAGTTTACCGTCACACCCATGGATGTGGATGCAGTTTATCGTCATACCCATGAACTCAGATGTAGTTTATCATCATACCCAGGACATGGGCTAAACTGGGAGTTCACTATTTGCCCATAGCTGGGACCTTAACAGGTGCTACCACCCCGGGTCAGGGTTGACCTGGGAACACCAGCAATTAAGAGGTGGTTCCATGCTCCTCAAAACCTCCTGATCAGAGGCCTTGCTGTTGGATGCAGTTTAACATCCTACCAGGATGAGGAGGTTTTGAGGAATGTGGAACAGTACATAGAAGAAATAAATAATAAAATAAAAAACTTTTGGGATGGTTCCACTCTGTTGCAATTAGATCTCATTCCGATTCATTCTGCATGCTGCCTGGATGTGTACGCCTCAGAGGCAGAAAATGAAATAACAAAAGTCATTTTCTGCGCATTAGGCTCCATGCATCACATCTGGTCTACAAAGCGAGCTCTGGCAGTGGCCAATTGCAAACATTCCTGCGAGTAAAAAATATGACCCTGGGGACTACCAGACCCACTTAAAAGCAGGCTCTGAGAATGAGCAGAACAGTTCTGACCTGGCACAGCCACCAACCATCAGGCCGAGTGCTGCTACTGCTGTCATGACCTTGTCACCTTGAAAACAGATTTGCAGACCAGCTGTCATGCAGAGCACTACTAATGCCACTAGTGCCACCTTCATCGCCACCATGCAACATGAACGCACATATCAACGATTGTTACCAGTCCCTGGCTTGACCAACCACTATCCAGCTTTGACTCAAAACATCTCAACCGAGATATACAGCTTTGACTCCTCCCAGCTACAAGCCTTCATTGATACCAAACCCCGCTGTCACCTCAGCCTACTTTGTCTTGTTTACAAGGCATTCCCTTCACAGTTGACACCAGCAACCTTCGTTTCACAGAACAGGCCTACCAACCCCTGCCGTCACCTCGGTCTACCTCAACCTACCTCAACTCATTTACAAGACATTCCCTTCACAGTCGACTCCAGCAACCTCTGCTCCACAGAACAGGTCTACCAACCCCTGCCATCACCTTGGCCTACCTTGACTCGTTTACAAGGCATTCCCATCACAGTCGACACTGCAACCTCTGTTCCATGGAACAGGGCTACCAAGACCATGCCGATATCACCCCCAATTAAACACAAAGGTCTACCAACTGACAAGACAACCTACCACTGTGATCTCGATCAACCAAATATGCACCAACCACATCCCGTAACCTCAGCCATGCTGGCATAAGAAATGGTTCAACTCCTGACACTACGCTTACACCAGATCACTATTATTGTACTCTCTACCAACAATAAATGTTGTTTCACTCTAATCCTCATTATTCCTTTCTCTCACTACCAAATGCTTAATATAACAGGGTCAAGTGTTACATGAATGGAAGTTTGAGAATTCCAGTCATTGGCTATAGGAAGGGTGCATTCTAAAATAGCAGTCAGTAATGAGTCATCTGTGGATATGTAGAGAGAGTAGTAGTCAGTGATGGACAGAGGGGCAATCAGACTTCTCACTGGCCAAAGAAAAGGTCTGGTAGTCTGTCACAAGACAAGTAGTAGTAACGATATTCTGAATCTCTCTTATCTACTCCACAAGACTGTGCCAGGTGAAACACTTATTAAAGAACTCAATATATTGGAAACAGAATTCATGTTTCCTTTTATATTCTCTTTCTTTTGTGAACATACACTGGGCCTTTGTTTGCACCAATGAAAAGACGTGGATATCACGGTGTCTAGTCAGTGAAAACTGTGGGCTAGGGTGATACAAGGGTCTTGTGCCCCCCAATCTATGATATGCTCCCCAACTCTATATCAATTTTCATATAAAATACAATTTTTATTGTCATCTAATTATGTACAATAATGGATCATATGCAATATAGGTGAACAATTCAACTAGAAAATAAATACAATGTTTCTAAATACAAATTAGAGACCTGTCATAATTGATGCCATCTTAAATAAATCAACAATGTTTTGTGGCAATTTGTAAGATCAGCTTGAGATTTTTCTTATTAAAAAGTTGAATAATTTTAATACATTTCAACATTATGGATAAAAATAGTGACTTTTAATGAATTTTTTTCGAGACTTAGCATGAGCAAAACAAATTCATAGATTTGGGTGAGAAAACAAAAACAAAAAAACAAAACCCCAGAATTATATCGAAACCTGTAAAATTTTTTTCATCTTTTAATAGTCAGTTGTGCTTAGTTTAATTTGTAGTATATATAAATGTAGGTAGGAAAAAAGGAAAAATTCTCTCCTATTCAAATAAATGTTTTAGTTCATCAAATGAATAAATAAAAAAAATATACAACCTGACAGCAATGTGTTATCCACACAGAAACTTACCTGAAAAAGTAAAAGAAAAATTTGTTTACAATTTGAAAGACAAACAAAATTGTACAATAATCAAAACAATTTGAGTTCTTTCTCAGTGGAATTTTTTTTTTTTAATCATTAATAAATAAGTCACTAATATGAAAGGGGTTACTGAGTGTTAGAGAATGAGAAAACTATATTATTAAAGGACAGAGGACAATAAAAGAGCCTGAATTAAGAAGATAGTAGGTAATGCTTGACATTGATTTTCAAAAATTTAAGTTGACTGGAAAGCAAGAAGGTGGAAGAGAGTACCACAAGGGAAAAGTGCAATAGATGAAACTGTTAGCATAGAACTTAGAGTTACATCTAGCCATTTCAACTGTAAAATGATGAGATGAGACATTGCCGCCAACTTAGTACTACACTTATATTCATAAATCTAGATATAATTGAGGAAAAACAATTACCATGAAAGTATAGAAAAGGCACAGGGAAGCTACATTACAGCAGTGGGAAGGAGACTGAAGCAAAGATGTCAGGTCAAGACCAAAAACGTTGGAGATTCTTTGGATTTTTCAAAAATCTCTAAATATATAACAGGATCATCAGACCAGATGTGGCAGCAATATTCAAAGCATGGACGAATGGTAGACTTATAAATATGTAAGATAGATTCTGGCAAGAAAAATGTCTATCATGACACAGTGAATCAATTTCCCTAGCTGCAGACTCAGCAACTGATTCAATATATTCTTTCCACTTCATTTCAGTGGAAAACGTTAGTCGAGAAGGTGCAATGAGTCAGCCATGGTGATAAGTTCTCTCAGACAATTAATGAGAACAGTTTCATTTTGGAGGCATTAAAATTAACAAGTCATTCCTCCCCCCCTTGACAAATATATGCCTAAAAATTATTATCCACTATATGATCATTTGAACAAAAGACCCTTCCTTTTGACTAAGCATACAGACCTATTGTAAAAATTCAATTATTTAGACAAAACAAAAAAACAGTTTGGTATTCAATAAATGTATTTTTTTTATTATTAACTTTTTTCCTCATCTGAGGTACAGTTTTTGAATTTAATTTTTAATATTTTCAAAACACAGTTTTTATGAGACTGTCATTTTGTTTTTATTTTACTTATTTGAAATATACTTTGTAGAGTAAATTATCTAACAAAAGTTTCGAATATTAAAGTATTGATAATCTAGCCAACCTCAGATAAGTGAAAATCATGGCAAGTCTATAATAGGTGGTAAGATTCTGCTGTGTGTGTATATACATTTACTCACAAATATGGTTTATTTGAAAATATCTAGTCTCAGCTTTGTCGCTATTATCATAACATTTTGGTTGTTCAGCTCTCCATCCCTCTTCAGGTCTGTTTTGATCTAGGTAACCTTTATTCAATTTATAGAGGGTAGAGGAGATTGTCGAGGTCTTGCTCTTATTTAATACTGTTTAGTATGGATTTAGTACTGTTTAGTATGGATTTAGTACTGTTTAGTATGGATTTAGTACTGTTCAGTTACTGCTGTTTCCACAGAGTTTAGGTCTGTAGTACCTGGCCCAGAAATTGAGGCTTATGGCCATATGTTGAAATACCAGTTCTTGTATGATCAACAAAATTAAGCAACAAGTGTAGTCAGTACCTGGATGGGGTGACCGCTTGGGAATACCATGTTTTATAAGCTTGAACGTGCAGGTGGTGTAATGGATAATGGCTTGGAATTGTTAATTAGAGAGCCAAGTTCCAATTCCAGTCAGGTTCGTTACATTTATTTATGTGAAAATACCCTTGGGAATGGTATGAATCCACCTCTATTATCACAACATTTAAGTGTTAATTACTAGGTTTTGTATTAGTAAATCATTTTTTATTTCCAAAAAAATATTTACAATCTAAAAATAGTTCTTGGATTTAAATAAGCTGGAAAAGATTTACAAGCCATAAAAAAATCCATTAATCAATTAAAAACCAAAATTTAAACTATTATACTGCCAAATTCACTAACCAATTCCTTAATCCACCCGACTATTTCTGTTTTTGAGTTCTTTACTCCATTATCCATACTTTCCAAGTCAGATTGGTCATATCAGATGTCAGAGATTAAAGTGTTGGATTACAATAATTTTGACTCATTAAAACTTTGGATCGCCTGGGCAACATGGATTGTCATTGTATCCTCCAGGTGACACAGATTAATAGAAAAACAAAGAGTAAATGGGAAAAACTTCATTTCAAGTTTTGGTGGAATCCAATTATTAGGATATTATTAATAATAAGTAAGGGTGTAAGACTGCAGCTAGATACACAAGCTGAATTTTGATCTCAAAATTTCACCCAATAATATTTGATCAATGTTTACCATGGTTTGCTGGAAAGAAAAAAAGGAAGAAAGAAAAAAGAAAAGAAAGAAAGAAAAAAGAAAGAAAGAAAGAAAAAAGAAAGAAAGAAGAAGAAAGAAGAAGAAAAAGAAAGAAAGAAAGAAGAAGAAAGAAGAAAGAAGAAAGAAGAAGAAAGAAGAAAGAAGAAGAAAGAAGAAGGAAGAAGAAGAAAGAAGAAAGAAGAAGAAAGAAGAAAGAAGAAGAAAGAAGAAGAAAGAAAGAAGAAGAAAGAAAGAAGAAAGAAAGAAAGAAGAAGAAAGAAAGAAGAAGAAAGAAAGAAGAAGAAGAAAGAAAAAAAGAAGAAGAAAGAAAGAAGAAGAAGAAAGAAGAAGAAGAAAGAAAGAAGAAGAAGAAAGAAAGAAGAAGAAAGAAAGAAGAAGAAAGAAAGAAGAAAGAAAGAAGAAGAAGAAAGAAAGAAGAAGAAGAAAGAAAGAAGAAGAAGAAAGAAAGAAGAAGAAGAAAGAAAGAAGAAGAAGAAAGAAAGAAGAAGGAAGAAAGAAAAAGGAAGAAAGAAAAAGGAAGAAAGAAAAAGGAAGAAAGAAAAAGGAAGAAAGAAAAAGGAAGGAAGAAAGAAAAGACAAGAAAAAAGAAAAGGAAAGAAGGAAAGGAAAAAGTAAGAAGGAAAGAAAAAAGTAAGAAAGAAAAAAGAAAGAAAGAAAGAAAAAAGTAAGAAAAAGTAAGAAAAAGACTGAGACAGACACACAAGAGATTCAGAAAGAAAAGAAAAAAATATAGGTTGTATTTTACATGACTATATGACTTTACTGGTTTAGAAATAACACGAAACACCAGTTGGTTTATAACAAATACTAGTGACCAACATTTTACAGTATCTTGAAAACATATGTACATTGACAGCAGGTAATATAAGTTTTGTAAATATGTACATGAAAAATGTATATATATATTCTGACAGCAAGTAATTTAAGTTTTTTTTTTTTTTACAATGATATGCACTCTATGCAAAAGCCACTTGAGGTAGAGGATGGCATAGGGAAAAAGCTTTAGAAAGGAGCAGAAAGCCAGTCCTGGAAACAAGGTATAAACCTCTACTCCTGTCCAAAAGACTGGTGAGGAGTGTGAACCAGATGATAGGTTAACCTATCTACTCCTATTTAGAAAAGAAAAGTTGATTCAATAGTAAATAAAAGTTTAGAGTTTTAAGTGGAACCATTAGAAGTATAGAGTTGAAGTAGACTTTTGAGAGAACCGGAAACCCAATCCTAAACAGGAATCTACAAAATTTATATATATATATATATATGTATGTATGTATATGTATGTATATGTGTGTGTGTGTGTGTGTGTTAACAACAGCAGAAGTTTTAATATACCAGTGAATTAAGTAGATTGACATGAAAGCAGAGTTATTCCTCTCCTCTTGCATAATTTATTGCTACTGATATTACTATAGAAATACATTGTAAATGATGAAAGGGATTGTCAGTGGTCAAGAATTAAAGCAAGCAGTCATTATTGGCAGAATAAGGCAATTATGTGTATAATAATCATAGCATTTCATTTTGACCTTGAGAGCACCAAAAAGCTACAAATAAGTTATTAAATTACAATCCGTCAATCAAACAAGGCCAATTTCAAACAAAACCCGTTTAACTGGTTTGCTTCTCCCGATACCTCACCAAAGCACTAGGTTACATTCAAATGTTATTTGTTAGTTCAAATACTCAACAAGAATGGTAGATTTTAGAAAAAAAAAATCACTTTGTCCTTTATAGCTAACTGCATTGTACTCATAAAATAAAGAAAACATAAAATTTTTTTGTGTTCAAGACTTCCTGAATATTAAATATTATTGTTTCCCCATTGAATAATTTATGATTTTTACATCACCAGAAGAATAACAAGATTTTGTGAGGCTGGAAAATGTTACTATGTATACACATAGCATTTTCTATAAGCTGACCAATGAAGAACTGTCACTTTTTGTTTTACAATCTAAGGTTTCATATGATGTCAAAGCAATTTGGATTTACCTCCCTTGACTACAAATTCTGGTGAGAAGTGATAGTCATGAAAATAGAGTTTGCTTTTTAAATGATTAGAAATAAAAATGTCCGAAGAAAGCTAATAGAGGGGGGGGGGGAAAGAAAAAGAAAAAGAAAAAGAAAAAGAAAAAAAGAAATGAAAAGCATTGTATTAGTAACTTTGTCTCACTGAACAGTTATGTAACATTAAAAATACCCACTTGAAGTCAAATAATACCATCGGACTATTTTTAATGTCAATTTTTGTCATCCATAATTAACTAGGGCACTTGGTGGTGCAATTGTTAGCTAGCTAGATCAATTATAACAGAATACGGTGTTCAGTTCTCACTGGGTGCTCCACACTTTCAGCCTTGTGTCACATCTAAGCTACACACAGAAAATCAATTTGGGCAATTTGATTTGGTATAATGCTTAGCAAGCTTGTCTCATTAGATCAATTATAACTGAATAGTAAGTTTGATCCTCACTGGGTGTCCTATGTTTTTAGCCTTGTGCCACATCTAGGCTATGCTTAGAAAATAATTTTTGGTACTTTGATGTGGTGTAATTCTTGGCAAGCTAGTCTTGCTAAATCAATTATGGCTGAATAGTAAATTTGAGCCTCACAGGGTGCTCTACATTTTCGGCCTTGTGCCACATCTAAACTACTTAGAAAACCACTATCTATAATTAATTTGGATTTTTGCTATCACTGATATCCATCATTTTAAAAATAAAGATTTTTTTTTTAAATTCCGGATTTAATAGAAATTAATTACTATTTAACTATAAACCCCCAAAATTGTTTACTTTTAACTTTGTCAAGTATACTTTTGTTTACAGCACGTCTGTTAGCTGCCAACTTGGTTGCAAAGGTCAAGTGGGCATCGATTTAGCTTTCCTTGCTCAGGTGATGAAAAGAATGACTCGGATGACAACTAAAATTTATATGGATTTCTAAAAATGACAGAATCCGATTTTTTTTTACTAATTGTTCCCCCAAGAGACTCAAGATGGAGCGTTACTGAATGAGGTGGATGTATGAATGCAAGAGGAGGTAAGACGTGCAGATTATGAGGATATGTAGGAATGATAATAGTTGACCTTAGACTTGGAGGAGGATAAAATAGCAGTGGTCAGAGAAGCATCCTCTCACAGGTCTGTTCCAAAAAGAAGTCGGTCTCAGGAAGAAGCTGTCCAAATGGAACTTCCTTCCATTAGAATATGAAGAGCACAAGGATGATTTGTCCTGGTGCATGTGACATGGCAGATCTTGGATGTGAATGTCTGAACTGGAAGAACCAAGCAATCAGAACATTTACATGGGAATAGTGACAGAGTAATGAAATAATTGTGACATTTCATCTATGGAAAAGAGGTTACATAGTAGAAAATAATTCATCACCCACAAGGCCGTGTTGATGATTTTAAACTCTATCAAGTCTATATATTCCCAGTATTAAAACGTTGTTATAGTGAATAAAAAAAGATATCATGGTTGCTGGCTTATAATTGGATAAAGTCTGAAGAATTGACTGAAAATCATTGTTGGGGAGGCGAGGAAGCAGAAGCATCAGTATGTTTGTTTTTTTTTGTTTTTTGTTTACAATCAAGGCAGTAAAACCACTGACACACAAGGGGTTACTGGGTGTGGAAGAATTAGAAACAGAGACTCTGATAAGGAGCAAGAATAAAAGAAGAGTAATCA
>OZ038498.1:68793449-68808449 GCA_964036315.1 Acanthosepion esculentum | reverse complement strand
GAGAGATAGGCAGCATGGATGGGAAAGAGAGAGAGAGAGATAGGCAGCATGGATGGGAAAGAGAGAGAGAGAGATAGGCAGCATGGATGGGAAAGAGAGAGAGAGAGATAGGCAGCATGGATGGGAAAGAGAGAGAGAGAGATAGGCAGCATGGATGGGAAAGAGAGAGAGAGAGATAGGCAGCATGGATGGGAAAGAGAGAGAGAGAGATAGGCAGCATGGATGGGAAAGAGAGAGAGAGAGATAGGCAGCATGGATGGGAAAGAGAGAGAGAGAGATAGGCAGCATGGATGGGAAAGAGAGAGAGAGAGATAGGCAGCATGGATGGGAAAGAGAGAGAGAGAGATAGGCAGCATGGATGGGAAAGAGAGAGAGAGAGATAGGCAGCATGGATGGGAAAGAGAGAGAGAGAGATAGGCAGCATGGATGGGAAAGAGAGAGAGAGAGATAGGCAGCATGGATGGGAAAGAGAGAGAGAGAGATAGGCAGCATGGATGGGAAAGAGAGAGAGAGAGAGATAGGCAGCATGGATGGGAAAGAGAGAGAGAGAGATAGGCAGCATGGATGGGAAAGAGAGAGAGAGAGATAGGCAGCATGGATGGGAAAGAGAGAGAGAGAGATAGGCAGCATGGATGGGAAAGAGAGAGAGAGAGATAGGCAGCATGGATGGGAAAGAGAGAGAGAGAGAGAGATAGGCAGCATGGATGGGAAAGAGAGAGAGAGAGAGAGATAGGCAGCATGGATGGGAAAGAGAGAGAGAGAGAGAGATAGGCAGCATGGATGGGAAAGAGAGAGAGAGAGAGAGATAGGCAGCATGGATGGGAAAGAGAGAGAGAGAGAGAGATAGGCAGCATGGATGGGAAAGAGAGAGAGAGAGAGAGATAGGCAGCATGGATGGGAAAGAGAGAGAGAGAGAGAGATAGGCAGCATGGATGGGAAAGAGAGAGAGAGAGAGATAGGCAGCATGGATGGGAAAGAGAGAGAGAGAGAGATAGGCAGCATGGATGGGAAAGAGAGAGAGAGAGAGATAGGCAGCATGGATGGGAAAGAGAGAGAGAGAGATAGGCAGCATGGATGGGAAAGAGAGAGAGAGAGATAGGCAGCATGGATGGGAAAGAGAGAGAGAGAGAGATAGGCAGCATGGATGGGAAAGAGAGAGAGAGAGAGAAAGACAGGCAGCATGGATGGGAAAGAGAGAGAGAGAGAGAAAGACAGGCAGCATGGATGGGAAAGAGAGAGAGAGATAGGCAGCATGGATGGGAAAGAGAGAGAGAGAGAGAGATAGGCAGCATGGATGGGAAAGAGAGAGAGAGAGAGATAGGCAGCATGGATGGGAAAGAGAGAGAGAGAGAGAGATAGGCAGCATGGATGGGAAAGAGAGAGAGAGAGAGAGATAGGCAGCATGGATGGGAAAGAGAGAGAGAGAGATAGGCAGCATGGATGGGAAAGAGAGAGAGAGAGATAGGCAGCATGGATGGGAAAGAGAGAGAGAGAGATAGGCAGCATGGATGGGAAAGAGAGAGAGAGAGATAGGCAGCATGGATGGGAAAGAGAGAGAGAGAGATAGGCAGCATGGATGGGAAAGAGAGAGAGAGAGATAGGCAGCATGGATGGGAAAGAGAGAGAGAGAGATAGGCAGCATGGATGGGAAAGAGAGAGAGAGAGATAGGCAGCATGGATGGGAAAGAGAGAGAGAGAGATAGGCAGCATGGATGGGAAAGAGAGAGAGAGAGATAGGCAGCATGGATGGGAAAGAGAGAGAGAGAGATAGGCAGCATGGATGGGAAAGAGAGAGAGAGAGATAGGCAGCATGGATGGGAAAGAGAGAGAGAGAGATAGGCAGCATGGATGGGAAAGAGAGAGAGAGAGATAGGCAGCATGGATGGGAAAGAGAGAGAGAGAGATAGGCAGCATGGATGGGAAAGAGAGAGAGAGAGAGATAGGCAGCATGGATGGGAAAGAGAGAGAGAGAGATAGGCAGCATGGATGGGAAAGAGAGAGAGAGAGATAGGCAGCATGGATGGGAAAGAGAGAGAGAGAGATAGGCAGCATGGATGGGAAAGAGAGAGAGAGAGATAGGCAGCATGGATGGGAAAGAGAGAGAGAGAGAGAGATAGGCAGCATGGATGGGAAAGAGAGAGAGAGAGAGAGATAGGCAGCATGGATGGGAAAGAGAGAGAGAGAGAGAGATAGGCAGCATGGATGGGAAAGAGAGAGAGAGAGAGAGATAGGCAGCATGGATGGGAAAGAGAGAGAGAGAGAGAGATAGGCAGCATGGATGGGAAAGAGAGAGAGAGAGAGAGATAGGCAGCATGGATGGGAAAGAGAGAGAGAGAGAGAGATAGGCAGCATGGATGGGAAAGAGAGAGAGAGAGAGATAGGCAGCATGGATGGGAAAGAGAGAGAGAGAGAGATAGGCAGCATGGATGGGAAAGAGAGAGAGAGAGAGATAGGCAGCATGGATGGGAAAGAGAGAGAGAGAGATAGGCAGCATGGATGGGAAAGAGAGAGAGAGAGATAGGCAGCATGGATGGGAAAGAGAGAGAGAGAGAGATAGGCAGCATGGATGGGAAAGAGAGAGAGAGAGAGAAAGACAGGCAGCATGGATGGGAAAGAGAGAGAGAGAGAGAAAGACAGGCAGCATGGATGGGAAAGAGAGAGAGAGATAGGCAGCATGGATGGGAAAGAGAGAGAGAGAGAGAGATAGGCAGCATGGATGGGAAAGAGAGAGAGAGAGAGATAGGCAGCATGGATGGGAAAGAGAGAGAGAGAGAGAGATAGGCAGCATGGATGGGAAAGAGAGAGAGAGAGAGAGATAGGCAGCATGGATGGGAAAGAGAGAGAGAGAGATAGGCAGCATGGATGGGAAAGAGAGAGAGAGAGAGATAGGCAGCATGGATGGGAAAGAGAGAGAGAGAGAGATAGGCAGCATGGATGGGAAAGAGAGAGAGAGAGAGATAGGCAGCATGGATGGGAAAGAGAGAGAGAGAGAAAGACAGGCAGCATGGATGGGAAAGAGTGGGTTGCATTGATGGGGAGGGAAGAACCTGCATGGAGACAATGGAGAGAGAGAGAGAGAGATAGCCTCCATATAGAGAAGAGAAGGAAGGAGAGAGAGAGAGATATTACATTGAAAGAGTAATATTTTGGTTTAGGGAGAGAAATGAGTTATTGTAGAAAAGCTGGTGTTGCATGTTATGACAGCAATCAAGGAAAAAGAGTAATGAGAGAGAAACTTAATTCTACGTTTTAGGCATTGGAGGCGGATGTAAAACAGATGATCACAAAAAAAAGAGATGAGGGAAGAAAAGCTCTAAAAAAGTGTCAAAAGGAAAGGAAAATTCCGGAGGAAGAGAAAGAAGAAGAAATATGGAAACCAAATAGAATCTCTTGAAATTGGTGACAAAGAATGGAATCAAGGCCGAGAAAACTGAAAATGGCAACTGAGGAAGAAAGACAAGACAAGAAATCATGTCCAATTAACAAGGGAAGGAAGAATAACAAAAACAAAATGAAAGAATAAAGTTAAAAAAATACAAAAAAGAAAATCAGCTTCCATGACACAGTATTAAAAGAAGGTACTAGCTATTTGGTATCTTACATTAAAGTTGACAATGCACTCCATGTGGATATGGGGAAGTTAGTAAGCTGTGCTAATTGAACAGATTCACAAATAGGGGGTATACAGATATAAAAGGACAGAAAGATGAATGGATTTTTAAAAAAATTTTTTTTTTTTAAAGAAAAGTTTAGGGGGTTAATAATCTGAAGGAATGTAGACAAAATCTGAAAGGTCACTTAATTCATACACGGGAAGAAGAGAACAAAGGAAAGTTTGTCTTGATGCATTTGGCAATAAAAGCAAGTTCGAATGAGGGTGGGGGATTGGCAGCAGCAGGAGAAAAATAGGAAGAGTGTGACAAGGACATTAACGAGAATTTCTTTTTTTTTTTTATTAAAAATGTGACATTTAAAGCCAAATGTGCTAAGATTTTGTCACAAGTCTGAGAATATTTTCTAATAAAAAAAATAGACCAGAAAACCGAGCTCTGTCTTGTAAAATATTCATCAGGCTAACAGAAAAAAAATTTAGATGCTTTCTCATATACAGGGTGACCCCCCAAAAACGGGAATTTTTGAAGTGCGTATTGCCAGACATGAGCAAGTGGCAACACTGCGAGACAGCGACCTTGAGCAAGTAAACATTTCGCCATTGAATGAAATTCACAGTATCCCAGCTGAGATGTTGCAGCAGTCAATGAGGAATCTCAACAGCAGATTTCAAGAATGCATTCGTACAGGAGGACGCCATCTACAGGACGTAATTTTTAAAAAATGAAAATTTCATCATTGTTTCTTAAATGGCATGTTTTAAGGTTTCAATTACTATAAATTAAATATTTTTCTTCCATCACTCTTGGTTTTATTGGATTGTTAAAAAGTTCCCATTTTTTGGGGTCACCCTGTATATACATATATATATTCAATATTGGTGATAGAGCTTTTGCAGATATAGTTTAAAACTTAATATGTGTGCGTGATGGCTGTCACCTCATTAAATGAGTATGATAATCAGACAAGTTTTTATATATATATATATATATATATATATATATGTGTGTGTGTGTGTGTGTGTGTGTGTGTGTGTGTGTGTGCAAATATATAGAAAAATAGGGAAGAACACGTTAGGTTAATAATCCGAAGTTCTTTAGCATTTTTGTTTTTAAAAAACAGTGCTAAAATTATAGCCTAAATTATAATTATTTTTTAAAAATATGATTCCATCGCTACATAAGAGTTTTCATGTTTCAAAGACAGGAGCTAAAAACTTCAGTTTAATTATAAAAATTAAATTGAATTAAAGTATCAAGCCCCGTTTCATCTTCAAGCAAAATTTTTGGAATAACTAATCTTGAAATTTACGCAGCTTTATAAGCATATTCATTTGTAATATTAATTACTATGGAAATGGCTGAAGCAATTATTTCAATAAGGGGTGTAAGGGTTAACATTGTATCAACATATTAGTTACTTTTGGAAAGAGGTCAAGTCAAGGTGAAGATGAAACTGGTCTTGATACTTTAAACAGGGACTAAAAACTTCAATTTAATTTTTTTAGTCCCTGTTTTTTAAACATAAGAGCTCTTATGCAGCAATGGATTCATATTTTTTAAAAATTATATATATATATTATATATATAGTACTAGTATGAAATTCCAAGTCATCATGTTTTAGTATACCAGCCTTGTTTAAATTTGTGATCATGCTAGATTGTGCCTTTTCTTTCAGAAAGTCTAAGAATCACTCATCAAAGTTGAAGTACAAACAACAATTTGATTCTGTGTGCTGAACAAACAAATGTGCCTGAGCAGGCAACTGCAACAGAGATTAGCTAGCCATCTTAGCAGACTGGTATACTCAGATATAAACTGGCAACCATACATACCCACTGAAAAAAGGGGAGAGAGATACTAGTGTATGTTCCAAGATCCTGAGTACATAGCAAACTCTGTATCTACTATTTCTTCTGAAACACATGAAAAAGTTTAAATTAGAAATTAAGTGATTAACAACAACTTATAGTAAAACTCATCAATTCTTATAAATATACTGAATAAAAGCCTTGTGATGCATAGAAGATTCATTTTTTTCAATAAATCTTATAAAGCCCAAATAAGAGATTAGCAACAAAAACTAAGGATAAAATAGAATAATTCTAATTAGAAAGACTTGCAAAAATTTTAGTCTTCCTATTTAAATTTTCTGATGAATCAATTTTTAAGCATTTCACCCCAAGCAAAGCAGGAGTGCAACTAGCATGCAAGGGGTTACAGAGGGTAGAAAACAAGAGTAAAGAGGCGTGTTTGGGAAGAGGATAAAGAGAAGGACAGGGGAACAAGATCAAGGTATCAGAAGATGAAGATTGACATTACACTTGAATATTTGAAGATTATAGTTATCAGGGAAGAATGTAAGAGGAAGAGAATTCCACAGACGGGAAGTGCAAGAGAAGCTGTTTGAGTAGAAGAGACAGTTACATTTAACCATTATGACAGTGAAAGGGTGGAACCAAGATGCCAACCTAGTGGCTTGCTTAAATTCATGCAGTCTGGGAACTAAAGAAAGCAACTCGTCCAAACAGTTGCCATGAAAATACTTATAGAAGAGTCAGAGGGAAGCCATAGCACATCTGTGAGAAAGTGACTGTAGACTGGATGCCAGATCAGAACCTATCACATTGAATAAGGTCATAGCGAGTTTTACAACAGAATATCTGTCGAAATTCCTATCATTAAATATTTGAGCTTAACAAAATATTGCAACAACAAATCATAAAAATGAATGTTGGTTGTTATTTTAAGAATTGGGTACAAATGAGAAGATTTGAATTTGACAACTTTTTCCATTTCACTGCAAAAGCCATTAAACACTTCTATCTTCTTTATTTCTGTCTTTCATTTTCTCAATGAAATCAAGTAATGTCTTTTCCCCTCTTTCCATGCTATCAAAACAGAATAATCCATTATTTATGAGTTATTGGCAGATGTTAAATACTTTTACCTTTCATTATGTTATTTTCTTCCTAGGTAAATCCACATCTTACTGACATTTCTCTGAATAATAATTTAAAAATAATTCAGCACACAATGTTATTTTATTTAATTTATGGTAATTGGATTTTTGGCGATTACTTACTGGTTTCTGTAAAAAATTCAATACTGTGCATCTGAAAAATGGTGCTTTTTACCACAGTCAACATCACTTCTCAGCCTTTTGGCCGAGATCAAAAGTGTAGTATCTGTTCTTATCAGCTTAATCTGATTTTCTCTCCACTTCTATCTTTGATTTTCTCACTGAAACCAAGTAGTATCTTTTCTCCTCTTTCCATGTGATCAAAATGTAGAATAGTCCATTATTTCTGAACTATGTATAAGATGTAATGGTCACACTAACTAATGAAAGGAGGGATATAAACAATTATAATAGGATATATAAAGATAAGTTATGCAATGGATAGAAAATTGGTTCTTACTTTAGATATTAATATTACTATACAACTGTTTTCTTTTTAAGTACAGAGCTTATGTTTTTCACTTAAAGGAAAGTAATGCTTCAGTTTTTCATTTGTCTAAGAGATGCTGCTTGAATACCAGTATTGCCATTTTTGCATTTTTGGAAGCATTATAAAGCAAAACTCATCAACTGTTTATTTTTCTGGGCAACTAAAACCATGGATAAAGTGGAGGTTTTCACATCTAGATTATTATTCATTTCAATTGCTTAACATGAAACGTGTATTCTTTGAAAACATTCTTTGTGGAAAAACTTCCTAAACTGTTAACTTTTGAGTTTATCAAAGTCATCAGTCTGTTGGTGAAAGGAAAACTTTTTCAAAGCATAATTCATGTCGGCCAGAGATTAATAAAATAGATTATCTTGTGAAGGAAGGAAGAAGGGACTAGTGGCTATATAGTACTGCTCAACAACTTTCACTTATACAAAACCGTTTCAATCCACTTCGTAATTACCACGTAACCTCCGGTTATTCATCAAGCTTGTCTTTCAACCACAATTCTCAGTTCACTTACAAATGCAGCCAGTCATATTTCGTAAGAGGTAGGTAGTTTGCACAGACATATGAGCATGTGTCTACGCCTAAAGAACAAAAACTAACAAAGTTCAATCCACTCTTCATGGCCAAATCCAAATCCAGGGTCTTCTCACTTCTGTTGGAGGAACCCCGCCCTGATTGATCATGTCTTCAGGGGGTGTAGCTGCACTCACCATGCTTAGTTAATTGCAGGTTGGTAAGACTATTTAAGCTATAGTCGAGGAGTTCATCCGCCCTTTGACAGTTTGTTTTTTTATGGTGGAAGGGGTTCCACTTACTCTCATCACCGGTTTAGTTGCTGACAACTCAGGTCTTGAACTCATAATTGGCTATTTCGTAACCTGCTATTTACACATGGCTGCAGGGATTCATACCTTTCACAAGGGAAAAATGAATGTCACTCCCTGATTCCTCAGTCTGAACCACTATCCATTACTCTACCATGCCTCTTCATAGCAATATACACAAAACTTTTTCCTAGGTTTTGAGACTGAAGTCCAATGTTGGTAAACCTGTTCTACAGCCGTAACAATAAGTTCCTCATATTTCTGGTCTGTGATCCTAATAAGGAGTGGAGATGATTGAAACACTGTAGAAAAAGAATCTATCAATAAACTGGAAAAGATTTTTTTGTTTGAAAGTCAGGTGCTGCCAATATTTTCTTATTCTGGAAATTAAGTTTTATTTTTTTGCAGAAACTGTTAAGTAACTGGCATCGTCATTCTGACATGTTGTATAGCCCATGAGAAATATAAAAGTTGAGTATAATGTTATTTGTCATACAGAGTAAAAGTAAAACAGGACTAAAACTTGCATATGTAGAATTGCTTTTTATTTAACATTCGATTTTGTTAATTTAGTGTTGATGAGTCGGTGAAAATCTTTGGGGGCATTCTTCAAACATGGATTATTCTTCTTGTGACGGTACAAGAGATTCTGTACTGCTGCTTCTCTAGTTGGTTTTTACGTATTTGTAATTTGATTTTTTTTCCCCCACATGTGCAAAAATCTGGATCTGATGGGGTTAGTCACTGACATTGGGTGAACTGTGGATCTCTAACATCCTCACTCCACCTGACAATGAGATCATACCCAAAATCAACTCGTCAATGCAACAGCGATCTGATGTCATGCCAAGTTCAAAATCTATTTTGGTATGATCTAGATTGAGCCATACTACAGAAAACTATGCAGTTGAGAGAAAAAAATTGTTACCTCTATATTAGCCATAATGCAAAGTAAAGTCAACAAGAAAAGCTAATAACAGGGCTTCTATTTCAAACATGGGCATCTACTAGAAATAAAGTTTGAAATAATAAAAGTATCAGATTAAAAATAAATCCATTAATTCTTTATGTTTTGGATATGAAATTGAGCAGTTATAGGCTTTTGAGAAAATCTGAGTGAGGTAATGTGCATTCCTTAAAAGGGTAAACAGAACCTGGCTTGACTGTGAAGTTATCTGTGGCTGCATGGTCTAAAGCATGCCAGATCAAATGCTAGTTTCTCCTATGCGGTCTTGAACTCTGCTGGAGAGTACATTTTCTTTATTAAGTTTTCTTGAGTGTACAGACTGGTGGATACACACGGTTTTTAAAAAAACCAAAAAAAAACAAAAAACGGGGCATCTATTTCAAACATGGGTATCCATTAAAAATAATTTCTGAAGTAATAAAAATATATAAAAAGGTAGACGAACATATTTGTTAATCATCTTTTCAAAAAAACTGAATGCACTAACAATCCACTGAGTATTAAGGAATTTTTTTTTTTTTTTTTTATTGATTCTAGATTTTCTTCTGGAAGGCAAAATGAACTTGAAGAAATGAAAGGGAGAAAGACGAAGAGAAGCTCATCATTTGGCCAAGTGTTTCTTCAATCAATTTCTCTACTTAACCAAATTCATGGAAAGATTTTAAATGAAATTATTCTATGCCTTATCCAATTATCCTCTCTAAAAATCTATCTCCTAATCTTAATTATATTATCTATTTTCAGTGAAATATTTTACCTATTTATATATAAACACGCACACACACACGATATACACTACCTGTCAAAAGTGAGAGACTTAGTCATATATGGATCAAGAATTTGCCTTGAATGAGAGCTCTCTGCCGAAAATCAATATGTCATGCTTCAACACTTCTGCCAAGGATCCATCTACTTGGTTGTCAGATAAATTCATTTGGTTTTTATTTTCAAATATTTGAATTAACATGCAAAATGTTTTTAAGATAGGGATCTTTTTTTTTCTTTTTTTTTTTTTTTTTGAATCAAGTTCACCCCAAGTAAGGCATTAAAGCCACCGAGATAATAGGTGTTAGTGGGCGTGGAAGAATGAGAAAACAGAAACACCACTGAGAAGCAAGTGCATAAGAGTAATCAGGAGGACAGTAGATAGATATTTACATTGGATTTAAATTTTTGAAGATTAAAGTTGGCTGGAAAGCCTGGAGCCGGAAGGAAGTTCCACAAGCGAGAAGTGCATGAAAAGAAAACAGGAACATAGAACTCACAGTATTTTTTGAAACTCTGTTCTTCGACTTTTATCATTTCAAAAATATGATGGAGTGCCGACTAGACAAAAACAAGAATTTTTGGCACTTGCTTCTCTTTGCTTTTAATTAAGGTTCCAAAGCTACTAAAGCTGGCTGAGACATATTTACTGTGCATGGAGAATGTGCCATTACAGAGAGAACTGCAAGAAATTGTTTTCACACTTGAAGGAGAACTTCACAGATTTATCACATTGTGGTGTACCTGTTCAGTTCAATGAGGGTAGATTGAAAAAGCCTATCCACAAAGATCTCCAGTATCTGTGTATATTTCTGAGATGAGGTATTACGTACACTATTTACATTATTCGGGCTATTGTCCTCATGTTGCCATATTTATTACATTTCAAACTGAACCCATTATTAAGGACACATGGTACAGTGGATAAAGGCGTTGGTTAGATCCAGTGACAGGACCGAAAGAGTGTGAGTTCAATACCCAGTTAAGGCAGTGGAGAACTCGGAGAGGCGGATTAACAGGAGATAACTGATAACTGACATCCATTAGACATGGCATGTGGAACTAGAACAGTCTACCCCAGCGAGTGAAATAAAGGGTTCAGTTCGACATTCCAACCACCTGACAATGGCCAGAGCATACAACGACCGAAACGTTGTGATAAATATGGCAACAAAGACGAGGACAATAGTTCGAATAATGTAAATAGTGTACAAAGATCTTCATCAGTTGGCTCAGTGGATGGGATGCTTTTCTTGACAGAGAATAAATTGACAAAATTGTTGATGAATAATAGAATTAAAAAAAATGTCCAACTCAATAGCATCTGTGCACTGAAATGTTTATATAAAAATAATTTTTCTTATTACTGTAGACTGCTCAGTCACGTAGGACTTCATGACAAAGCAAAGCTCAATTACCTTTATAAAGAAAATATGATCTATAAGGGGGATGCCGTTTCAAACCATACTGAAGGGCACATTTCCTTTATAAAAGACTCTTGAAAAACCCAGGTCAACAGATAAAAATTGCAATGTTTAAATGTTGTCTTTGTTCAAAATAGCTGAGAGTTAGGAAGGCTGTAGTTAGAGTGTATTGAACAAACAGAAGACCAGACAGAAGAAACAAAGAGGTTTATTAAATACTCACACATAGAACGAAAAAACTTGAGTAAATCAACTACTCCTCAAATCCTACTCTAATGTGGCTACTTGCCATATTTATAAGTAGGAGCAGTCCATTGTCATAGTAGGGAAGAGCAGGAAATATGCTGAGTCCTCCTCTACAACATTAAAAGAATATCTACTTAAACATGTGTATCCACTAAATTTAATAATATATATATATATATAAAAAGAAATATACTCTTAAGGTGTGCTATATTTATGGGATAAAGTGCTCAATATCAGAGATAGAGTGTGTGTAAATATATATATATATATCTCAGAGATAGAGTGTGTGTAAATATATATATATATATATATATATCAGAGATAGAGTGTGTGTAAATATATATATATATATATATATCTCAGAGATAGAGTGTGTGTAAATATATATCTCAGAGATAGAGTGTGTGTAATATATATATATATATATATATATATATATATATATATATATATATATATCTCAGAGATAGAGTGTGTGTAAATATATATATATCTCAGAGATAGAGTGTGTGTAAATATATATATATCTCAGAGATAGAGTGTGTGTAAATATATATATATATATAGAGAGAGAGAGAGAGAGACACACACAAAGAATAATAAGAGTAAAAAATGTCAGATTATAAATAAAAATTCATTAATTCCGTTTTTTGTTAGAAAAAAAACAATTAGAATTAGAAAAAAGAGGGCTTAGAGAATTTGACACTTACAGGGCACATTGAAGGTAAGATAGACAATTAGAAATAGAGCGTAACCTACCTAATAATAAGCTGATGTAAATGAATGGCAGAAAAGCACCAGGGAGAGATGGTGAAAAGACAAATCTTACTCAAAGCTACAAAGGATAGGAAGTTGCGGAGAGCCATGATTGCTCATATCCTGAGAGAGCATAACATGTAGAAGAATGAAGTAGAATGTTAAAACTGACTAAAACAACTCCAATATAATTGATCAGCCAAAACGCTGCAGTGAAAACAAAATAAAACAAAATTAATAATGAAGGTTGGACATATGACAGGACAGAAACCCTGGTTCATAAATGCAAAATTGATCTTTTATTTGATGAGTCATGGTTGGTGAGAGCTTCTGAGAAGGAAGGGAATGTAGTGGAGAGAATGGCTAAAGAACAGAAATGTCATTTTGATATTAGACACGACCTAAACCTTATGCATTTTGAGTCAAACAGAAACAAAAAACGGTAAATGAGGAACATTGTCTGCATTGAGTATTGGTATGTGAATTTATATCAGCAGTGCATTCAATTATATTCAAACACTTGTGGCAGAATATGATGGGGTAGGAACAAGGGGTGGAGTTGAAAGCAGAGATAATGAGGTGTAGGGAGGCAAAGAAGTGAAACATGTCTTCAAGGGAGACTCTTAATTGGAAAGAGAGAGAGAGAGAAAAAAAAAAGGGACAAAAACTCATCTAATTTGACAAGTTCAGTATCATTAGGTTCCCCCCAAAACCAAGCCCTTAAAAATTTTAGGAAAATGATAGACAGAAAACAATATTAACAAAGTATATCTCATTACTGATTTTTAAAATCATATGGTATAACAAAATATGGATTTATGGCACAGAGATATCATAATGGGTCATATCATGCCAATACAATTAGTAATATTCCATCATCACTGAGCAGCAGAATTTTCTCCAGTCATGATGAATGGTTGTACTCTCAATGAAGCTGCTTGCAGGGAATATCTGTTGAGACTGAAACTCACATACGACATCAATTGGATATGGAGATATATATATATATATATATATATATATATATATAAATAAATAAAATCTATCACTAAAGATGCTGGAGAAATGGACAATTCCTTATACTGCTCCAAAAATTACCTGATTCCTCTATATTTACAAAAGTCAGATAAAATAAAAAAAATGAAGTATTGCTGTTATATTTGGGCTGGAACTACCCAAGTGTCACTTTCTGGCCTTGACATAGTTCAAAAACATTTATTTGGCCATGTGGGTGACAAATTATTTTCAAACTTGCAGCCACTTTACCTACAAATGAAATGTCTATTGCTACTCTATCACTATTTCCATGGCAACTGTTCAGACAAGATACATTCCCGAGTTCCACCAGTTCAAACCTTTACAGCTAAGACATCTTACAGGATTGAATCATGCTCATTCCCTTCATATTCCATTGTTAAGAAGGAAGTTCCACTCAGACAGCCTCTTCCCAAGAACAACTACTTGGTGGAAGAGACTCTCAGTGGAATGCATCCCTGATAACTAAATTCTTAACCTCTTCAGGTTTAGGGTCAATTGTTATCTATCCTACATATTCTCATAATATGGACTCCTGACTTCCTCTTTTACACCCTTTGTATTGGGTGAACAATACAAGAAATCCCTTTTAATAAGTTAAAAGTTTTTATTGCATATGCAATCTTCTAAGCAACATCTTCAACACCAATGTGTTTTTTTATTGCTGTGGATGAAATGGATGCTGAGAACGTCTTGGCCTGACAAGAAAATGCCAAAAGAAAACCTTGAGTGTATAATGCAAATATTTAGTGACAAGTGCCTATCATATTTAATGGTCCAAGAAGCAGTCTGACTTGGGAGGTCTTCAACAATATCAACTTGTCGGATACACATATACATCTATATATATATATATATATATATATATATATATATATATATATATATATATATATATATGTATATATGTATATGTAAGCAAATGTGTGGATGTAGATCTGACGGTATGATGAAAATGTGGAAAAGACAAAGCAAAATCCGAATATGTGAGTTTACTGTTTTTTTATTTTGTTTTTGTTTTTGTTATTCTGTCAACGTCAGACGATTCGGTCAAATGGACCTTCTTCAGGACATGGTTAATGGAGACATATTTATATTAGATTTAAGTTAGATGAAGAGACGATATATACAGGACTAATCAGAAACAGAAAAACTGAAATTCTAAAGTCAGAGTATTCTTTCTTGGAGTCGGATACGCTGGCGTCACGTGGTCGGCGCTGCGAAAACCTGCTCCCAGGGAAGAGATTTTTTTTTAAGTGGAAAGTGGGGGGGACCTATTTAAAACTATAGCTTATCGGTACATTTGTCATGCATTAATCTTACTAGACAACTTGATATGTTAAATATATATATATATATATGTTAAATATATATATATATATATATATATATATATATATATATATTCACAAAGCAAAATAATCCTTCAGTCATTTATGTGCCATGTATGATACATGCTTAGGCGATCATATATCTTTCAATACATGACTGACAAGGCAGATTTTTTTCCTGCAGTATGTTGCCATTTCTTTCTGCAGTAGACCAGTTGCCATACAAGGCTATAGAACCTGGTCTGTCCTGCTATTTACCCAGAGCTGGGGGGGAGAAGTGGATTCATACCTTTCCCCAAGGGTATTAGCATGCAAATGAATGTAATGGATTCGACTGGAATTCAAACTTGGCTCTCCGACTCCTCAATCGGATCTGCTATCCCTTACTCCACGGATGTAATAGAGAAATCATACCACATGACAAAGAGAAAGAAGAATAGAACAATCAAGAGTTCTAAGCTCAAAGCCTCTAAAAAGAAATATAAACAAATTTGGCAACTCAAAACTCAGGAGATGCACTCATTTCAAAAGGTCTCTACTTTGGCAGCTGGAGATTTAAAAGGAACAGTCTTTAAT
>OZ038498.1:68730949-68788449 GCA_964036315.1 Acanthosepion esculentum | reverse complement strand
GTTTGAAGTAATAAAAATATAATATGTTATTCTGCTTTCACAATTGAATACATGGTAGATGATACTCTGCTTTTGTGAATATACACGTTTGTGTGGATATAATTACAAGAGGCAGTGATATATGTGTTTTATGTTGTAGTTTTGTTGAAGTTATATTTTGGAATACAGTTTGATTTCTTTAAGAAATTGTACAATATATGGATTAATGTCAGGAAAGAGATCTTTCATGTTGGTTGATTGATTGATTGATTTTGTTTAATGACATATCAATCACTATGGTTTATTTAATGCTTAAATCTAAATATTTTGAACACAATTTTATGGTCATTCTACTATAATACAATTTTATGGTCATTCTACTATAATACAATTTTATGGTCATTCTACTATAAAATGTATTGTTGGTCATTCTACTATAAAATGGTTTGCTAGTAATTTTTACTATAAATAGGTATTTTTATACTTTTATAGTGTTTTGTTTTTGTTTGAAAGCTTACTATTTGCCCATAGCTGGGGTCCTAACAGGTGCTACCACCCTGGATCAGAGTGGCCCTGGGAACAAAAGCAATTAAAAGGTGGATCCATGCTCTCCAAAACCTCCAATCTTCTGATCAGAGGTCTTGCTGCCAGATGTAGCTTATCATCATACATTGGGTCAGTTTCATGCCTCAAATTTATTTTCAAATCAAGTCTGAAGATTGCTCTGCCTCTTATATTGAGCACTCTTATCATTCATTTATTCAGTTAGCCCATTTTGCACCACTGTGGCCATCACTCCTGTCCACCTTACAATTGTGGTTCATGGTGGTATTTAAGGCAGAATAGTGCAATCACTTACCGCTTCCTTTTACACCAGAGATGTTGAGGCTAACCTGTCCCTTGTCACAGAAGTTAAAGAGGCAAGACCTACAAGTCCATAAGTTGTTTGAGTATAGTTTTCCTTCTCCTAGACTGATGATCGTATATGGAGGCTGTGCACATGAACTCTTTCTTGGCTGTACTGACAAGTATAGCAAAGAAAACGGCAAATTATCTTGTCAGACCAAGCGACAGTGTGTCACGTGTATCCTATGATGGAAAATGTGGTGAAAAAGAAAGATACTTGCTGGAAAAAAGGGCACGTAATCTGCATGATATGCTGAAGACAGAATATTCAAATTAGAAACAAGTAAGTTGTAGGAGTCGCCATAAAATTATTTTGGATATGCTAATATGGTGCATCCTGTCCCAGTTGTCGATGAATGAAAAATAATGTTCGGTTAATAAAAGCAGTTGGTGTTCTCGAATCGGGGATCAAAGACAAAATCTGTGTATTTTGGCTATTGTGTTCGTCAGTTAGTGAGTTATTTTTCTGACTGGCATCGTGACTTAGTACCTGTGAATCAAGATTTTGACATTTCTGTCTGCCCCCTGATATTCGAGTCTGAACTTACAGTGATTTGTTCTCTTTGTTGTGGAAGTAATCTGCGACAAATATCTCCTTTGCAATCCAAGAACTCGTACAACAGGATACAAAGGAATACTGGACATTACTTTTGGGGACAGCTTATTTTTCTCACTGGCATTGTGACTTGTGACACAGTACCTGTGAATCAAGATTTCGACATTTTTGTCTGCCCCCTGATATTCGAGTCTGAACTTACAGTGATTTGTTCTCTTTGTTGTGGAAGCAATCTGCGACAAATATCTCCTTTGCAATCCAAGAACTCGTACAACAGGATACAAAGGAATACTGGACATTACTTTTGGGGACAGCTTGGCTACAGGAGTTGGTGGAAAGTTACCAATGTTGACAGGTAACAGCCTTCAGGGTTCCACTACGGGTTTTCTGTCTGAATTAACTTACATAGCCTTTTCCATGTTTTGGATATGACTGAAAGACAGCAGAGATTTAAAACCAGGGTTTTCCTTCCTCTAGATCGACTGCCTTTCTGGAATGTCAAGCTCCATTTTTCTGAACTTCTATGAATATAGCAATTCTTTTCAGAGTTACCTGATTCAATAAGAATTTTTCAAACCACCAGAGTGCATGTGTGTGTGTGTGTGTATACACATTTTGTAACAGATATTACACTGACCCCCACCAAAAGTGCAAGTGACACTATAATCCTGGTTCATAAATAAATAATCCTATTATTTTTGACAGTATGCTAGTGATTTTAACCCATTAATGTTCATCATAAAATCTTATTAATTATAGGTTTCGACCTAGGATTCAGTAATGCCCACAGTCTCCTGTGCTGAAAATGTGACAGTGTGCACTGATGGCTTAAAAAAAATAAGACTTTGTTCTTTTATTATATAACAGATTGTCAGGTTTTGGGGTTATCAATTCAGGAAATAGAATTGAAAAAAAAAATGTTCCCTAATTTCAATTGAGAGTGTTTTTAGGATGGTGTGCACTAATGCTTTGAGAAAAGTCATGAACTTATAGCCAGATTAAATAAATTGTATTGCATTTCAAATGTTATTTTTTATTTCAATAAAAGGTTTCATATCCAAATTTTAGTTTAGTTTTTATTTGTTAATTTTTTTTGGTTACAGAAGTTACATTATTTCTTTTTTTTTTAAATTTATTTAGAAAAAAAATGTGTGCTTAGAATATGAGGCTGGGTAAAGCAATCTAAAGGAAAGGAATTATATGATATACAGAAAACATTTTGATGCCAAAATATTTATAAAATTTTAGCAAGATATTTCAATTTGCTATTTCTCAGGGAACTTTATTTTTCAGAATTAGATTTTTTATTACATTTTTTTTTTTTAAAGAAAATTCACTTAAACATTTTTCAAATTATTAAAGGTTAATTGAAAGTGGGTTTTTCCGCAACTTTAAATACCATTTGGATAATTTTTAATCCCTTTTTATCCTCTTGGGACATTTGGTATTTAGAGCAGTTGTTAATCTTTATAAATAATCCAAACTGTTACATAATACCGGTGGAACATTTTTGTTCAATCCCAACAAAATTAAAAATACATTGGATTTATGTTTAGTCCCTATTCAAAGTTATCAACTGTTTTTTTTTTTTTTAAATGTTTATACAAAATTCAGAATGAATGAGTTAACCTCTAAAATTAACATTTCTTACAATATGGTCTCTTAGTTTACACTTCTAATATCTCTACCTAAACTCTGAAAATTGATATACTAATTGCTTTTTTTAATTTAACTTTTTCTAATTTTTTAATTTTTTAAATTTTTTTTTAACAGGAGTAGATAGATTCACCTATTGCCTGGTCCACACTTCTTCCCCATCTTTTGAACAGAAGTAAAGCTTTATCCTATGTTTCCTGTTTAGGATCGGGTTTCTGATTCCTTCCAAATTCCTGTCTTTCATTGCCAGTATCTTAGTGGTATTATCAACTTGCTTGGTGTGAATTGACTAAAAAATAAATAAATAAATAAAAAAATATGATCATAAATTGATAAATTTAGAAAAAAAAACATTTCTGAATGTTTTCATGTAATTTTCACCATTTTTCATGATCAGTGGATCAGGCTTCTCCTGATTGTCAAATAGCTCTCATTATAAATTGCCATCAACATTGTCTTACTCTCAGCACTGTTGTGTGTTGCTTGTTGTTTTTGGATTTAAATGGTCTATTTGGCAATTTCTCAGCAGGGACCCCAATGCTGCATCACAGATTGAATGAATGACAAACAAGTTTCTCCTTTCTACTCATTTCTGTTTCTTTTTTACTATTTCACAGTGGATATAATAAGCATCCTAAACAAAAGAGAGCAGCTACTTCTCATCACCATATTGTGGCTGACCTCACTCTGATGAAGCCACAGTGTTCTAATAAATCTGATAGCAGAGAGGCATTTTCACTCTTCTATTGCTGCAACAGTACTGACCATTTTCACATGTTTTTGGTCTTATATTAAAAACTTGACAATCCATCAATGTCAAGATTCCATGCCCATGGTTTTCAACCCCCCCCCCACTCAGTTTAGGTTGTCAAAGTCCTGATAAGTACAGTAGGAGTTTCCATTTTTGGTTAGCCTATGCATTCTCTAACAGTATTATTGAAATCAAAATCAATGAGATTAAATCTATTTCCTCTCCTTCCAATTCAATGTAAGAACCAAGAAGTAGCATTGTCAGTGGCCAAGAAAGAATGTCTGCATGGTCTATGTCTATATCTTGTAATGGTTTTGAAATTCAATAATCAATTGATTAAAAAAAAGAAAGAAAAGAAGACTAATTTTGAACCATCCACTACTACACAGAAGTCATTATCTGGTTGATTCAGTTGCATGTATTCCTCTATGGCCAAATGGCATTGTAGACAGTTTTCTAACTAATACTTTTGTCTAGCCCACTAACACCTGGACATTAATTATCTAATTAATTTGTGGAGCAAGTGGCAGAAAAATATCAGTTGGAGTTAATTGACTTACAATGTAACGATTTTTTTTTTTTTTCTTAAAATCAAAATTTAATTCCAAATCCACTGTTGACTTCTATGAGAAATATGTTTTGCCAAGCAGAAAATATAAAAGCCTATTGAATAATGTGAAAATGATGGCATCATTATTTGGAAGTACATATGCCTGTGAATAACTTTTGTTAGAAATGAAATATACTAGAAGTCGTTTTTCAGAACAGGCTTGGGTGATGACCACCTTGATGAGGTTTTGCTCTTGTCATTGACAAATATTTCACCTGATGCAGAGCAGTTATCAAACAAGTGTCTCATTAAATAGATCAGCATTTATTACTGTATTTCATTTGTAGAAAGGAATTTGCATTTTTTGTTGATTGTGTTACTTGTTTAAATAATATTAACTTCATTGGGTTTTTTTAAACCTCCAAACCAAGGCCACCTTCTGAATGAAGCCGTCTGAGATCAAGACAATTTATTATGGTACAATTGATATCATGGCCCTCCTCCGAGATACTGCATAACTTTCTGGCCTGCTCTCCCCAAAAGATTGCCGACCCCTGATCCTGTTGGTTCATATATATACCCCCACCCCAAAAAAAACAAAACAAAGTCACCATTGAGGAGTGAGTCTTGGTCTGTATTCCGCTATCATGGCCAATTGGCAGACTTAGTAAATACATACACATTAGTAAAAAGGGAAATAAATTTAAAGAGTAGACCAAGATAAAGATTCATGGAAGAAAACTGTAGGATCAAAAAATTCAAAGATTAAATTATTAGGTCAAAAGAAAAAACTGGAAAAAATTCAAGAAAGAAAAAAATGCAGTTTAAAATAAAGATAAAAGTATATAAATAGTGAAAGGAAAGGTTTATATTTATAAAATAAATAAATGGAAAATACAAAATTTCTGCCTACAGAAATTTAAAAAATTCTAAGAAAAATGAAAATTTTTTTTTTTTTTTAAAAAGAAATTTGAACAATGATAGATAAGAGGAAAACAAAGAAAACAAATTGAAAGAAAATAAGATAAAATATAAGGAAAATGCTGATGAAAAAAAATGTACAATTTTGAAAGAAGCAGTAAACAAAATAAAAAAAAGTAGGTGAGAAAAGTAACTGCCTCTTCAGACTATTTATGGTGGCAATTTTTCTCTATTTTTTCTCACTTCTAAGTAATCCATATTCCAGCATTATTGATTTTATGAGTAAAAAGAAAACAGTGACTCTAGCTGCTGTTACTTCAATTTGACGCACATAAAAATGCAGATGACAAGTAATTCTCTTCAGACTTCCCTATAATCACACATCAGCACAATGGCAGAGCTACATTTTTGGGACACTGAAGCTTAAACTGCTATGAGAGCCCTTTCACAATCAGAAGCCATAGAGTAACATCTAACATCTAAAAAAAGGCCTTGCAAGAACTTCAAAACCCAAATGGCAGAGAACAAAGGGAGTCTTTGAAAATATATCGTTCAGTGAGCCCCAATGATTTTTGTATAATAACTATTTTCTTTGTCCCATGGTAGAGTACCATAAGAATTCAAATATCATCAGAAGAGAATCATCAGGTTTAAAAAGCAAAATATATTTTTTTGGTATTAAAAAGCACAAGCCAATATATTTTGTTTTTAAACCTAATGATTCTTTTCTGATGGCATTTGAAGGGCTCATATATATATATATATATATATATATATATATATTTGTCATCCACAGACAGATTGTTTTGCTGTATCACAGCTCATCAGTGTGGCTAGACGTCCGGTTGCCTCTGGCTAGAATCGAAAACCGGTTGAATTCGCGTCAGTCGGAAATTTTACCCTGAAGCCGTTGGCGCACGGCAGAGAAGAAGATGAATTTAAGTGTATTTATTTTTAGATAAACACACGGTGACTGAGAGAAATCGATTCGATTTACCAAAGAGTCTTGCATTATTAGCCGTAGTAGTCACTGTTTACAAACCCACACATCCTCCCCAGAGAGCTCAACTGAAATAAATTTTTCAGGAGCATATATATATATATATATATATATATATATATATATATATATATATTTGCAGTACTTATTGGAAAGTGCTCCATATTAGTGATAGAGCTAACATACTTAGTTGTATTGATGTGAGTTTGTAACCCTGGGTTTCATGTCATTGCAATCATCAGACAAACTCTGATCATTGCAAGGGCAGGAGATCCAGGGTTACAAAGTCACATCAATACAACTAAGTAGATTATATATATATATATATATATATATATATATATAAGTATGACAAAGTGGAAAAAGTTTTTGTCTGGCATGCTCCATCCTTTCACTTCCTTGGACTAAATTTATGTTCACATTGAAGCAACTACACATTCACATGAAGGAAAGAAGCATGCTGAGAATTTTAAAATTTTAATTTAATATATTAGCATGGACTAACAATTACATGTTATATATATATATATATATATATATATATATTGCCCATTCCTAGTGAATAATAAATTAAATCAATCCTCTCTGGGTACTCCTATACAAAATTCCATCTGAAATGACCTAATGAGAATAGGGCTAAATACATGAGAAAATACAGAAAAGATCTCAGACCAACCAAACCTGATTTATCATTTGGGCAGATTTTATCAAATTGTTTTTAACTGAGAACATTTCAGAATTACTTCGTATATATGCATGTACACCTACACAAACTGGGATAGGTACATCAATGGATCTGTAGCTGTGTGTGTGTGTGTGTATATATATATATATATATATATATATAAAATATTGTGTGTGTACATTGTATCTGTTTATATTATGTAACAACTTTTACATTGAAAGTTTATTTTTGTTTTACTCTATTGATGTAACCAGTCTTCAACCTTTAAAACTACAAAGAATATACGTTCATATATAGGTGTGTGTTCTTTTGTGGCTCATGTAAGGTGTTTTCGTAAATATGAATGAAGTTGTGTGCATTAATTTGTTTTTCACTCTTAATCACCATGAAGCCCAAGATCATCTGTGAACCACATAAATGTTCAAGTATTGAAACTGAACAGAAATTGTGCCCCACACAAGATAGTTCATTGATTGTGTGTGTGTGTGTGTGTGTGTGTGTATATATATATATATGTAAGTATAATGATTTTGCCATAGATTTTCCTAAAATAACTATGAAAACAATTTATAAATTTTTGTTTGCCATTTTCTTGTCTATATTTTTAATGCTTGAATTAAAATTCAAAGCATACAAAAAATAATTACTTTGCACAATATCTCCTTCCATCCCCATGAAGGAAGTTCACAGGAATCTGTCTATCGCCAGGAGTCAGTTTGGAATTGAGTCATATGTTGATTCAGCTACACATCTATATGAAATGTATGTAGCTTATCCTCGAAAGCCCTCTGTTCTCACAGGCTACTTTCAACAAAATCAATGAAGTATTATTTAAGTGTTTGCTATTAAAATAAAACTATATTATTGATAGAATCCTAAACCAACAGATTCATGTGCTTACTATTGGTGTTAGAGTATGCTTCAATACTCATTTCAAATAACCTGAAATGGTCACTGTAATTCTTCAGATTTCAAACTTTTCTCAGGTACTTTCAACTGTATAGACTTGTAAGAATTTATTCCTCGCCTACATTTGAAAGCTGAATCCTCAAGTTGCTATATAGCCTCATAGTTCTATAGCTCAACCCTAAGACAAGGGATAATCGGAGCCATAAAAAGACAAATTCTCAACTCATCGGAAACTTAAGTAGCACACCAAATGTAGGTGTATATATTATATGTATTTTAAATCTTTATAAATATTTCAATACTTAATAATTTTTTTAGATATAGTTAAAAAATTTTTAACACAACATCTAAAGATATTATTAGTTAGATTTACGTTAAAAATATTCGAACACAGTTGCATTCCATATCACGTGATGTCTGCGTCTCGCGACGGACACTACTTGTAAACAAACCTCTAAAACCAGTTATTTCTGATGAAAGATCGATCTGAAATATCAAATTACATATATATATATATATATATATATATATATATATGTATATATAAATAAATAAATAAATACTTTCATAAAACAAACATTTTTTTAATTTACAAGTTTTTAGTTGTTTTTTCTATATATACATATTAAGAAAGTATACATGGCTTCTCATTATGATATGTGTATATATATATATATAGGGGCAGAAACCTTTCTTTCAAATATATTTCATTGAATATAAGTAAAATAAATTAATCCAAACAAATAAATAAGTAAATAAGTCAAATTAAAAAAACACACCCATCAAAATAACCACTAGAATAATGCAATAGACTACCCACACTGCAACATTGACCTGTATATATGTAATAGTCAAGCAAAAACAACGCACATGGCCTGATGACTGTGTTTAGCATGAAACTGGGTGTTGACTTTAATGCCCAATTATTTATTTATATATATATATATATATATATATATACACACACACACACATATATATATATATATATATATATATATATATATATATATGTGTGTGTGTGAATATAGTGACATACTAAGCTTAGCATAGATGTGGTACAAGTCTGCCACTATGGAGCAACAAAAGAGGATTGAACCCTGCCATATCAGAACATTTTCCTTCTTTGATGTCCTGGTTTATTCCCTCATGAAGTAAACAATTTTCCCCCACAAATCTGTACACATACGATGACAAGCACCATGCAATATTAGCCAGTTGAAATCCAAAATAGCCATGCATATTCACATATGCACAGTTTTAATCTACTTCATCCTCCAAAGACTGCATAAAAATTAAAAAAAAAAAATGCAAACAGAATAAATTCACTTGAAATATTATTCAGCATTTATTTAACCACTTGGGATCAAGGTATTTTTGCATTTTCTGTCGGACCAGCAAACATTGTTTTCACCACTTCCAATTTTACCCCTGATATCTTATTTGCCTTCAGGACATTGGCGATCATGACTCTCCACAACTTCCTGCCTCTTGTTGTGCCAAGTAACATCTGATTCTACTCTCTCAATAAATGAATAGCAGTTCATTCACACAAACCTGTTAGGTATGTTCTGTGAGTTAAATTCCTTCAGGGCATAGGCAATCATGGCTCTCCAAGTCTCCCTATCCCTTGTGGCACACAGCTTGCCTTCCTTTGCTAAGGCTCACACCAGTCCATTCCATCATGCATTTACATGAGCTCATCAGCTAAATGCCTCGCTGCCTTCCACTCTTTCTCTTGCCCTCAGTATGCCTTGTGGGTGTTAAGTTTTCCAAGCCCTTCTTCCTTTTTGTGTGTTTTAATGACCCATGGTCTTGACAAGAAAAAAGATTTCATTTTCAATAAAGTAAACATTTTATAATATAATGAACAGGCTCCAACTTGAAGGACTGCCTTTTCCAGGAAGAAACCAACAGAAAAGATGAAGAAATTAAATATTCCCTAAAATGGGATGGTGAGCATTAAGGAGCTATAAGTAGAAATCGATAATAAATATCAGATTTTCATTTTTAAAAAATTTTTTTCAACTTGTTATATAGGAATAAAGTGTCGCTGCCGACACTTGAGATTGAACATAGATCTCCATTGAGCAAACACAGGCGATCCCATTATTGAATTAAGTAGATCACATGACCATAGAGGAAATACATATATGTATGAGAATTATCATGTCAACTGTTGATCTGCATTTCTAGTCTATCCTCTATTACTATTTGGATCGCTATTTCTACTCTATCCTCTATTACTATTTGGATCGCTATTCTAATAGTAAACTGTATAGTGATCTGAATAGAGAAATACTATAGTGAATAGATTCACTATACTATTTCTCTATTCAGATCACTATAGTATAATAGTGAGTATTATCGAGCAAGCACTATTAGTTGCGAGTGTTATTCGAAGGTGTCTGACACCAGTACTGTTTAACGGTATACTATAGTTATATCTGTGATTACGAAGTCTCTATAACAAGCATGACAAAAGTGAAAAACAAATATTTGTTGATATTACAAAAGTGTCAAAAGAGTGTTCATTGACATCACAAAACAACTGATAATTAGTAGCAGGTTTTCGTTTGTTTATAACTTGATAGTAAATACCAGATTTCCTTTTTTTGTTTTTAAACTGATAATTATTGCTACCTTTATTTTAAACTAATAATGGTGGAATTTTTTTAAAAATACTAAATTTTTATTTTAATAAATACTAGATTTTATGGTGGGCATTAATCGGTTCACCAAGTGCAGGAGCACAATACTTATGAAGCTTATTTCAGAGATGCAATGATGCCTTGTGCCAGACTAAATTTAGCTAATACCACACTTAAAGCTCTCACCCCATCCATTGAAGCTTTAAATCAAGGACAATATTTTTATAGTAGAGAAGATAACATGAAAGTTCCTTTCTCAATTAAACAGAGCCCCCTGCCTGGAAAATTGATACTGTATAACAAAATAACAGTTTTTATCTAATTGTGTGACTTTGAATTTCAAAATAGCAGGGTTAAAACTTTACCTTAGTAAGCAGTGAAAAGTCATGAAAACATGTTAGAACATGGGACGATCTTGTTATTGCAGCATGTATGAACTTGAAATGCTGAAAATGATATTCAAAGTAGAATCTGCAGAAAGTTGGGTGTTGGACATTCACAAGAACATTTATGGAGAATAATTAGAAGGTAACACAAGAAGAATCACTTAACAGTGGCATTTTCATGACCAATTGGAAGAATAAAAAGAGAAGAGAAAGAAAACAACAACAACAAAAAGTTGTGTATTTAAGTCTCCTTAATGAAGACAAAAAGTAGAAGTGGAAGTGGGGGGGAAGGAGAAGAGAAAATTCTAATTGCCAGACAGGTGTGTTTGTAATTAACTTATTTTAAGGTGAGTGTCCTTCATGGCTGATATTTTGCTAGAAGAATCCGAGTTCACAAGGAAACTATTACAAAACACATGCAGATATGTACAGATATGTATGTGTAAGTATATGTGTGACTATATATTTTGGAGGGAACGAGAGTGAGAAACAGATATGACATAATGACAAAAAGAGAAAAACAAAGGCAGGGAGACAGAGAGAGAGTGGAGACAGAGAGAGAGTGGAGGGAGAGAGAGAGTGGAGGGAGAGAGAGAGTGGAGGGAGAGAGACGAGGGGAAGGTAGAGAGAGACGAGGGGAAGGTAGAGAGAGACGAGGGGAAGGTAGAGAGAGACGAGGGGAAGGTAGAGAGAGACGAGAGACAAAGACGAGAGGAAGGTAGAGAGAGAGGAGAGAAAAACGAGAGGAAGGTAGAGAGAGAGGAGAGAAAAACGAGAGGAAGGTAGAGAGAGAGGAGAGAAAAACGAGAGGAAGGTAGAGAGAGAGGAGAGAAAAACGAGAGGAAGGTAAAGAGAGAGACACACAAAAACAAGGGGAGGTAGAGAGAGACACACAAAAAAGGGGAGGTAAAGAGAGAGAGAGACACACACGAAAACAAGGGGAGGTAGAGAGAGAGAGAGACACACACACGAAAACAAGGGGAGGTAGAGAGAGAGAGAGACACACACACGAAAACAAGGGGAGGTAGAGAGAGAGAGACACACACACACGAAAACAAGGGGAGGTAGAGAGACACACGCACACAAAAACAAGGGGAGGTAGAGAGAGACACAAACACAAAAACAAGGGGAGGTAGAGAGAGACACACACACAAAAACAAGGGGAGGTAGAGAGAGAGAGATCCACACAAAAACAAGGGGAGGTAGAAAAAGAGACACTCAAAAACAAGGGTAGGTAGAAAAAGAGACACACAAAAACAAGGGGAGGTAGAAAAAGAAACACACAAAAACAAGGGGAGGTAGAAAAAGAGACACACAAAAGCAAGGGGAGGTAGAGAGAGACACACACAAAAACAAGGGGAGGTAGAGAGAGACACACACAAAAACACTGGGAGGTATTGAGAGAGACACACACAAAAACAAGGGGAGGTAGAGAGAGACACACACAAAAACAAGGGGAGGTAGAGAGAGACACACACAAAAACAAGGGGAGGTAGAGAGAGACACACACAAAAACACTGGGAGGTATTGAGAGAGAGAGACAAAAACATGTGGAGGTAGAGAGAGAGAGAGAGACAAAAACATGGGGAGGTAGAGAGAGAGAAAAACGAGTAGAAAGAGACAAAAACAAATGGAGAGAGAGACACAGAGAGACAAAGACAATCACATAACATTCTTTTATAAGTGGATAGATTGGAAGGTTAATACCATCCAGTTTAAAAGATCAGAATGCTTGCAAATGGCAAAAGGCAAGAGCCACTGAGAAAAGATCAGTGGGGCTCTCTAATAAAATACAACCAATCATTGGGGTATTAAATATAACCGCATACTAACAAAAAAAATTGAGCTTTTAAATAATTCCTACCAACAGAAATTCTATATAGAGTGGCAAGAATATATGGAAGCCAAGCAACACTTAAAAACAACCATTTTGATTGTGTCATTATTTTCACTGCAAGTTATATGTGATATCCATTGAAAATATTGCAGTTTTTGAAAGTACCAAAGTGATGTAGACTCTCTTAATTTGTATGATTCTTTGTGCTTCTGCAGTACCAGTCTACAAAGCTCAAAGATGGATGGTCCTTGCTAAGACTGACAGGCTTCATTCCCTCAAAGACATTTTTAACCATTGATCTGAGAAAGTGGTGGTATACAGCTGACTGTTTAAATATTTCTCATGTCATTTTGAACCATGCATGACATCCATAAGAAAGTTTTGATCCAATGAGGCTATTCAAGAACAAAACTCAAGTGTTTAGGTTAATGTTTTAGTCTTGTATCAATTTGCGGTGTTTGGTAAAATTATCCCTAGCACAGGGTAAAAAACAAAAACAAAGAAAAAACAGGGCATCTATTTAAAACACGAGTATCCACTAAAAATAATTACATATATATATATATATATATATATATATATATATAATTCTTGGTGGATTTTCATCTTGTGGGACAGTCAGGGAAAAAGGTGATAGAGAGAAAAAGAATACAGATGATTTTGGCTAGATTGAGGAAAAATATTCTTTCAAAAATTTTGAAATTACATATATATTTTTTCTTTTTTTATTACTTCAAATGCTATTCTTAGTGGATAAAATTTCAGTAGAGACTCCATTTTTCAAACAGTTTTTATTTCATCTACTGGCAGTGAGTTCATGTTTGTGTCTTAAAGACATGGTATCTGCGCCATATATCTAACCATCTTTGTATGCCAGATGGCTGAATGTGTTTGAATTACCAACCATAGCAAAAGAGCCCAATCTGTCCTACTATTTAACTCATAGCTGAAGGGAGAAGAAACAGATTCATACTTTTCATACCTTTTGTGCAAAAGTCAATGAAAGAAATTCACCTGGCATTCAAACTTGTTGATTTCTCATTTCAATGAAAAATCTGAGAGCCAGGTTCAAATTCCAGTCGGCTTTGTTACATTCAATTACATGCAAATATTCTTGGGAAAGGTGTGAATCCATCTCTTCTCCCAGTTATGGGTTAAAGAACAGGACTGACTGGATCTTATAGTGCTGATTGGCAACCAGTCTACTGCAGAAGGAAATGGCAGCCTCCTATGGGAAATTTTCTACCTAGTCTGTCATGAATTGAAAAATACATGATCCCCCAAGCATGTATTGTGTATGGTACTTGACTGATAGCTAACCATTACATCACTTGCATATCCTGCTGATGCAGTTGGAATTTACTCCAAATTTAATGATCATCTGATGCAGGATGAGGTAATGATTAACAAGTTATTGTAGCAGACAAGAACGAAAGGAGAAGAATGAAAGGAGAATGAAAATCATGTATCCTGTACTATAAATTTTATTAACATTCAATAACAAATTGATATTTGATAGACTTTTAAAATCAAATAACTTGCATTAGAAATGCAAATTATCTTTTTTGTTTAAAATCAGTAAATGTCTTGATACTATTGTTTTTCATAAAGGTTATGTAGAATGTACACAATTTTTATATCAAGATTATCTATTTTTGTTCCAGTTTCTCACTGATGTTTTTTGTTCCTACCTACAAACTAATGGCCACCAAATTCAGGTTGCCAGACAAATGAATTTCCATATTAATGCAATTCAGTCTGTAGTGTTATTTTTACAAAATAAAAACAAGACAAAAATAATGCTGGAAGTGTTTAATTAGAACAAAATTTAAACACAAAATCTTAAGTGTGGAGGCATCGTATGTTTTTTATGATTAAAACAATATATAAATCAAGATTTTCTCTATGATTTTGAGATTGGTCATTATCAATCCCAGCAATTTTTGTTTTCTTACTGGTACTGCTTCATTTTATACATAAATACAAGGAAACTATTTCAAGATAGTTTTACTTGTATAACTAATCTGTAATCATCAGACAGTAGATAGTGATTGACATTGCATTTAAATTTTTGCAGATTAAAGTCAGCTGGAAAGCATGGTGCTGGAAAGGAGTTCCACAAGGGAGAAGTGCAAGAAAAACTGCATAGAATTTATGGCTACATTGAGCCAGTTCAACTATAAATTGAGGAGATCTTGACGCCAGCCTAGTACTAAGCTTAAATTTGAAATGACTAAGTACCAAAGTAAAGAGATCATCTGAACAACTACCATGAAAGTATTACTAGAAAAGGTACAGATAGGCAATTCAAAGAGATTTCTCAACATACAGGCTTGCAATTTAATAGAAATATTTGTGATGAAAGAGCAAAAGAAAAAGAATATTTTGTGCAAAATTATAGCCATGAAAATTTCCTGCACATCATTTTATAAAACAATTACTGAACTTTTTCTTTGCAGCTTTTGTAACAAACACAAAAATGGACATACGAAAAAAACAGATTATTATTACACTATTTACATTATTCAGACTATTGTCCTCATCTTTGTCACCATATTTATCACAACATTTCGGCCATTGTACACTCTGGCCTTCTTCAGGTGGTTGGAATGTCAAACTGAACCCTTTATTTCTCTCACTGCAGTAAACTGTTCTAGTTCCACATGCCATGTCTAATGGATGTCACTTATCTCCTGTTAATTCCCCTCTGAAAGTTCTCCACCGTCTTAATTTTTGTTGCTATTATCGCTTTTCTCTGGCACTGGGAAAGTCCCAGAGAAAAGCGAGGATAACAACAAAAATTGCAATATGAGCTCTGGTAAAAAATAATGGCTGAAGACATTAGGTTTATAATACCCAGAAATTCATACACAGATGTCCTCAAGGACACATGGCACAGTGGATAAAGGAGTTAGATCCAGTAACAGGACCCAAAGAGTGTGAGTTCAATACCTGGTTAAGGCGGTGGAGAACTTGGAGAGGGGAATTAACAGGAGATAACCGACATCCATTAGACATGATAGATGGAAATAGAACAGTCTACCCCAGTGAATGAAATAAAGGGTTCAGTTCGAGATTACCAAACACCTGAAGAAGACTTGAAACATTGTGATAAACATAGATGAGGACAATAGTCCAAATAATGTAAATAGTGTACATAATACATCTCAGAAATATAGACAGATACAGATTATTATTAGATTACTAATTAGACTGGAATTATTTTATTCAAATGAAAACATTTTAAATCTGATTGCATTCTGCCATTTTTGTTGTTAGAATGATCTGATCATTCTAATATGGATAATAATAGAAAGAGAAACCTTTTCTCCGATCCCTGAGCTTATCAGAAAATGCTGACCAAGAGAAAAAGGATAAGAACAAAAATGACATGATCCAAAAGTGTTTTTGCTGCCTGTCTTTGTACAGCTGAAGACAGCCATCAAATGGATTGTCCCAAATGTGGTAACCAGAAAAAGAACAAGATCAGTCCTAACAACTGTGGAAATCAATATGTAAATCAAATTCTGCGCCAAAGGAAATAATTTAAAAAAACCTAAAAAACAAAACAAAAAGGTGAGAAATACTTTAACTGAAAATCTATTTGCATGCCTGTCAAGGTAGCATTCAAATAAAGCATTATGACAAAAGTAAAAAGGAAGATAAGAGAAAGATGTCTGAAAAGAAGAAAATAGAAAATAATTCCAAAATTAATAAATTAGATGCTGAAGAGATAATGAAGTTCATGAAGAAGTCAGCAAGACGCAGCAAAACGTAAAGTGTGAAGAAGAGTCAGGCAATAAAGAAACGTGCACCCCCCCCGGCTTTGTCACAAAACAGCAAAACAAATCAATAACAGAAACTAACTTCTGAATATCTTCAACAGGATTCCTAATTTACTTTTTATTTTAAGAATGTTCGGCATTAATAAAAAGAAATATGGATGTAGGAGGAAAGCGGAGAGACAGAAAGGAAGAGAAGAAAATCAGAGAGAGTAGAGAGAGAGTGAAGGAAAGAAAGCGTGGAGAGTGAAGGAAAGAAAGCGGGGAGAGTGAAGGAAAGAAAGCGTGGAGAGTGAAGGAAAGAAAGCGTGGAGAGTGAAGGAAAGAAAGCGTGGAGAGTGAAGGAAAGAAAGCGGGGAGAGTGAAGGAAAGAAAGCGTGGAGAGTGAAGGAAAGAAAGCGGGGAGAGTGAAGGAAAGAAAGCGGGGAGACAGAAAGAGAGAGAGAGGAAAAGGTAAGCGGGGAGACAGAAAGAGAGAGAGAGGAAAAGGTAAGCGGGGAGACAGAAAGAGAGAGAGAGGAAAAGGTAAGCGGGGAGACAGAAAGAGAGAGAGAGGAAAAGGTAAGCGGGGAGACAAAGAGAGAGAGAGGAAAAGGTAAGCGGGGAGACAGAAAGAGAGAGAGAGGAAAAGGTAAGCGGGGAGACAGAAAGAGAGAGAGAGGAAAAGGTAAGCGGGGAGACAGAAAGAGAGAGAGAGGAAAAGGTAAGCGGGGAGACAGAAAGAGAGAGAGAGGAAAAGGTAAGCGGGGAGACAGAAAGAGAGAGAGAGGAAAAGGTAAGCGGGGAGACAGAAAGAGAGAGAGAGGAAAAGGTAAGCGGGGAGACAGAAAGAGAGAGAGAGGAAAAGGTAAGCGGGGAGACAGAAAGAGAGAGAGAGGAAAAGGTAAGCGGGGAGACAGAAAGAGAGAGAGAGGAAAAGGTAAGCGGGGAGACAGAAAGAGAGAGAGAGGAAAAGGTAAGCGGGGAGACAGAAAGAGAGAGAGAGGAAAAGGTAAGCGGGGAGACAGAAAGAGAGAGAGAGGAAAAGGTAAGCGGGGAGACAGAAAGAGAGAGAGAGGAAAAGGTAAGCGGGGAGACAGAAAGAGAGAGAGAGGAAAAGGTAAGCGGGGAGACAGAAAGAGAGAGAGAGGAAAAGGTAAGCGGGGAGACAGAAAGAGAGAGAGAGGAAAAGGTAAGCGGGGAGACAGAAAGAGAGAGAGAGGAAAAGGTAAGCGGGGAGACAGAAAGAGAGAGAGAGGAAAAGGTAAGCGGGGAGACAGAAAGAGAGAGAGAGGAAAAGGTAAGCGGGGAGACAGAAAGAGAGAGAGAGGAAAAGGTAAGCGGGGAGACAGAAAGAGAGAGAGAGGAAAAGGTAAGCGGGGAGACAGAAAGAGAGAGAGAGGAAAAGGTAAGCGGGGAGACAGAAAGAGAGAGAGAGGAAAAGGTAAGCGGGGAGACAGAAAGAGAGAGAGAGGAAAAGGTAAGCGGGGAGACAGAAAGAGAGAGAGAGGAAAAGGTAAGCGGGGAGACAGAAAGAGAGAGAGAGGAAAAGGTAAGCGGGGAGACAGAAAGAGAGAGAGAGGAAAAGGTAAGCGGGGAGACAGAAAGAGAGAGAGAGGAAAAGGTAAGCGGGGAGACAGAAAGAGAGAGAGAGGAAAAGGTAAGCGGGGAGACAGAAAGAGAGAGAGAGGAAAAGGTAAGCGGGGAGACAGAAAGAGAGAGAGAGGAAAAGGTAAGCGGGGAGACAGAAAGAGAGAGAGAGGAAAAGGTAAGCGGGGAGACAGAAAGAGAGAGAGAGGAAAAGGTAAGCGGGGAGACAGAAAGAGAGAGAGAGGAAAAGGTAAGCGGGGAGACAGAAAGAGAGAGAGAGGAAAAGGTAAGCGGGGAGACAGAAAGAGAGAGAGAGGAAAAGGTAAGCGGGGAGACAGAAAGAGAGAGAGAGGAAAAGGTAAGCGGGGAGACAGAAAGAGAGAGAGAGGAAAAGGTAAGCGGGGAGACAGAAAGAGAGAGAGAGGAAAAGGTAAGCGGGGAGACAGAAAGAGAGAGAGAGGAAAAGGTAAGCGGGGAGACAGAAAGAGAGAGAGAGGAAAAGGTAAGCGGGGAGACAGAAAGAGAGAGAGGAAAAGGTAAGTGGAGACAGAAAGAGAGAGAGGAAAAGGTAAGTGGAGACAGAAAGAGAGAGAGGAAAAGGTAAGTGGAGACAGAAAGAGAGAGAGGAAAAGGTAAGTGGAGACAGAAAGAGAGAGAGGAAAAGGTAAGTGGAGACAGAAAGAGAGAGAGGAAAAGGTAAGTGGAGACAGAAAGAGAGAGAGGAAAAGGTAAGTGGAAACAAAAAGGGAGAGAGGAGAAGGAAAGCAGAGGTAAAGGGAGAGAGGAGAGGGAAAATGGAGACATAGAGAAAATGGAGGCGTTAGAAAAGTTAGTCTTGTGTTGGTAATTGTCTCAAAATTAAAATATCTGAAAAACAATATCAAACCTGAATAAATTTGTGTCAGTCCCATTTAAATAAATATATACATATTAGAAACCTCTCTTCTTCAGTATCTTAATTGAACCCTCAGGCTGAAGAGATCATTCATCCTTGTTTCAAAGGGCATCCAATCATTTTGAAAGACAATCAAAGAAAAAAAAAACATTTTGTCCTTGAGAATTTTGAAAAAAAAAAAAATAAAAAAAATAAAAATAAAAATAAAAAGCAAATTTTAAAATGGTCCAAGACATTCTGGAAATTAAAGCAAATATAATAAACAATTTCTATTATTTCCAGTCATTTTTCAGTTTAAGCAAGCATGAAAAACATTTAGTCCAATTATTAAAGTGCTGGGCTTCTTACAGAGAATGGTACATGTCTAAGATGGGCACTAATATAAGGGACTGGTCTGATGACTCATATATATATATATATATATATATATATATATATATATCTCGCACACTGAGTGCTGGTGTTAATAAAATAGTGCTAAATGTACAATAACTGGTAGCACAACAGTTTCATGCACAGCGCAATCTTCAGGTGCTGATTGATTACTGATAATTACATAATTTACACACACACATATATATATATATATAACTGGACTATAATGATGGGGGTAGTCCATATTATTTATGGGATAAGTTTAAAAAAAAAGATTTTTTTTAAAATGCCATAGAAAAATTTTTTTTAGTACTGGTGTTTTATATATATATATATATATATATATATAATAAACAAGCTTTGTTGAACAATATTGACAAGGTCTATCCAATTTTTTTTTAAGCTTTTCAAGTTTTGACGAAGCTGTTTTATGCAATTGGTAAACTTTCTAAAGTCATACCTCGTTGATATTGTTCAACAGAACTTGTTTAAAGCATTCTTGCTACCTAAAAATACATTATTTGAAATTATATATATATAGGGTAATTGAATGAAAAAGTGGAAAAAATCCTATGTAACCTTTTTCGTCTGCTAAAAGGATTTCAGACTGAAGTAGTATTCTCATTTATTCTGATGAAGTCCTTTACGAGGCTGAAACATGTTACACAGACTTTCCCCCCACCCCTGTCATTCAATTACTTAGTATTGTGTCTTTTCTTTTTAATCATTTCACCCCAGTCAGAGTGGAAAATGCCACGAGAATGCCGGGGATTACAGGGAATCAAAGCAAGAGAAAAGACTGGGTATAGGGAGGATTGAGGAAAAGATAAAAGATGAATGTGATGCAAGAAGATAGATGGTGATTGATGTTGCATTGAAAATTTTGAAGATTGTAGTTATCAGGGAAGCAAGGAAACGGAAAGGAGTTTCACAGGTGGGAAGTGCAGGAAGAGAAACTGTTGGAGTTTCTGGTATAAAGAAAATTGTATATCCTATTCTTCCTCACAGATAAAGAAATACCTTGAAGTGACAGGTGTGGTTTTGCCTATTAATACTAAGAATACAACAGACAGAAAATGTAATGAACAAGGAATTTTTAATTAATTCCAGAGAAACTTTTACTAATGACCAGAGACAGTTGAATTTTATAGAATACAAATAATTTGAGAGAATCAGAGGAAAGTAGTAAATTGCCTTACTAAAAAGTTTGAATCAACAAAGAAAAAGAAACAAATATCACAAAGCCCCCCCCCCCCAAAAAAAAGTATTGCAGAGAATAAGAAATAGAAAACTGTGGAGAGCTATGATCACAAGTTCTGAAGAGACATGAGCACAGTAATTTTGAAGTCTCTGTAACTAATTTGTATGTTCGTCAACAAAAGAAACAGTCCAAGCATGAATAACATATTTGGGAACATCAAAATCAAGTAGGTGCAGAAACTTGGCTATCTGGCTAGTGTGGAAGAAGGGGACAGAAAATGAGACACAGAAATCTCAAGGCAGATATGAATAAGGAAAGATGACTTTTAGAAACTAAGCAATATATTAAGAGAGAGGAAAATACAATTAGATAAGAAGCAAAGATAGTACTGAACTGTTGTGCAATACCTAATCTCCTATATGGCAATGCATGCTGGACAATCTGAGAAATGAAAACACGACTTGAAGCAACAGAGATGCAGACAAATGTGAAGAACATCATGGACAGAACATGTAAATGATTAGAACATGTAAATGATTAGAACATGTAAATGATGAGAGAGCCTCAAGAAAAATAGCAATAATGACACTTTTATTTACAATCGGCAAAACACAGTTGAAATTTCTAGGACACATAATTAGGATAATGAGGAAAGAAGGCCAAGAGAATTTAATACTCAGAAGGTATATTGAAAACAGGAGAAGCAAAGGAGAAAGTGAATAAATTAATTTTCAATGGATGGCAGAACAAGGATAACAAAAAGTGGTGATAGTGGGTTAAAAGTTATTTTGATCAATGAAAGACTAAGATTGTAAGCATTATGAAAAGACATTTTTTTTCTATTTTTAATCATTTAGCAAGGCAACAATGCCAGTAAGAAACAAGGGGTTACTGGGAATGAAAGAAAATGAGAAAACTTTAAAAGGAACTGGAAACCCAATCCTAAAGAGTAAACAAGGCATAAACTACTTGTGCTCAAAAGTTGGAGGAGGAGTGTGAACCGGGCAATAAAAAGATTCAGACCAAATGCATTTTACTGATCAGCCTTAACTGGGGAAAATGTTAAATAAGCATATTCTGGCAATGACATAACAGTGAAAACATTTGCATGGAAAAGGCCAGTTAAAAAGGCCAGGTTGTTTTACTGGTTTCCAAAATTTAAATTATTCTTGTTTTTTGTCATCTCAAAAAATACAGTTTACATCAAGATCAAAACCTGTCATAATTTGCATTTCCTTTTTTTTTTTTTTTTTTTTCTATACAAGTTCACCCAGTACAAGGCCCAAGAGCCACCCAAGGTAGAGGGTTACTGGATGACATTGTCATAAGGGTGTAAAGAGAAAAGGATAAAGGTGCATATTATTAGGTTACCTAAGATGCATAATGATTGACCCTAGACATGAAGAGGTTAAGATTGTAGCGGTCAGATAAACATCCACTCAGGGGTCTGTTCCACAAGAGTCCTGGGGGTAGAAATTGCTTGCGTAGAACTTTCTCCTTACCTAAAGAATATGGAGGGAATGAAGATGATTTGATGCTGCGTATGTGCCAGGGTGTGTCCTATCTCTGAACTGGGGGAACAAAAGAATATATCTTCTCTGAACATTTGCCATCGTAATAACTACAGAGTAGAATGGTCAAATAGTGCCTTATAAATGTAAATCTTTCTCATTGTCATGTCCGTTCATAAGGCACTATTTGACTTTGCTTTATTGGCAATGCACTCCATGGCCGAGTCAGTATAAGCAGATCACATCTAATGATGGTTTTCTCCTGCCAAGAGGGATGCAGGTTAAAATCCTGCTGGAGGGCACATATTTTGCTTTAATAAGATTTCTCGAATATTCAGGCCAGTAGATGAAAATAAATAAATATACTGTTTAATAAATAAACGAAGAAACTACTCAATATAAATATCCACTAAAAATAATGTTTGAGTGTGTATATATATATATATATATATATATATATAGTTGGACAAATGTGAGTTTGTGACCCTGGGTTTCACGTTTTTTGTGATTGTCAAAGTTTGTCTGACGATTGCAAAAAGTGTGAAACCCAGGGTCACAAACTCATATCAATCCAACTAAATATGTTAGCTCTATCACTGATATTGAGCGCTTTCCAATAAGTACCACATATATATATATATATATATATATATATATGTATGTATGTGTATATATATATATATATATATATATATATATATATATATATGCACACATTTCTCACACTTATAAAATTCAATAACTTTTGATTCTGATAAACGCAGACTTATTGAGGAAGTTCTAATGAATGCTATTCTACAAAAATTATTTTAAAAATTCTTTTACCTTTTAACAAGGGGACCAGTCTATTTAAGTAGTGCCTATTCTTTTCTCAGAAGACAGACTAATGATGGCAATTGATTTCTGGCAAACAATCCTGAAGTTCAGTATAAGGAGTGCCAGAGAAAAGCGATAACAACAACAAAAATTGCAATATGAGCTCTGGTAAAAACATGTGTTGATAACAGCAGAAATTGCAATATGAGCACTGGTAAAAAATTGTGGCTGAAGACATTAGGTTTATAATACCCAGAAATTCATACACAGATGTCCTCAAGGACACATGGCACAATGGATAATGGTGTTGGTTAGATATAGTGACAGGACCCAAAGTGTGTGAGTTCAATACCCAGTTAAGGCAGTGGAGAACTTGGAGAGGGGAATTAACAGGAAATGACTTACATCCATTAAATATGGCGACAAAGATGAGGACAATAGTCTGAATAATATAAATAGAATCCTGAAGTTTTTTTCTTATTTTTCTTAACCTTTTAATAACCATTATTCCACTTGTGGAATGTATTTCAATATATATTTTTGGATACCAGACCATCATTAATTTTGATTAGTTCATTAATAATATATACAAAAATACTAGATGTGCTTTATACATTGTGTTAAAATACAATTAATGCTTGTCTGATATACAACTGAAACAATGATTCCCATATGATCACTGAAGTTAAACAACATGGAGCCTGATCAGTAGCTGGATGGGTGACTGCTTAAGAATACCAGGTGCTTTAAGCTTACAAGTGGTATAATGGATAATGGTTTGGAATCATTAATCAGAGAGTCAAGTTCCAATTCCACCTGGGTTTGTTATATTCACTTAAGAGCAATTACCCTTGGGAAAGGTACGAATCCACCTTTTCCCCCCAGCTATGGGTTAATTAGTATCTTGTATCACTAAATCTTCATTATCTTAAAAATTCTTACAATCTTCTGGCTTTAAATAAACTGCAAAACGTTGATGCGTCATAGAAAACAAATTATTCAATGGATGTGCAGTTGGATAACGGCTCAGAATTGTTAATTTGAGTTCATTATATTCACTCACACCAAATACCCTTGAGAAAGGTATGAATCCACCTCTTCTAAGCTAAAACATTATTATCTTAAAAAAAAAAAAAAGATTGCATACAAAATATTTAGATATCAACATTAAATAACCTATATGTTGAGAAACAAAAACCATGAACCAATTGTTCAGTATAAAAAAATAAGTCTTAAAATTAAAAAAGAAAAGTTCCACTAATGTAATAATAAGCATTAAGATGTTGAATTCTTTTTGAGATTAATATAATTGTTACATTGTGCGCGCGAAATAGTGTCAAATAAATTAAGGTTATGGTTTGTCCACCTCTAGAATTAGATTAGTATTATCGCTAGACTTATCTAACACAAGACTTGTTTTCTCTTGCTGTAGTTAGACAGCTCCTGACCTCTCCCAGCTGTGTCCTATCCTCTCCTCTGATTTTATACTAAAAGATACAATGAATATTCAATTTATGCCTCAAATAAAAGCAGTTGCACCTTTTCAAGAGAGTTTCTTACAATTGCAGTTGTCAAATCGTGCACAGCCCACTCAGTGTGGAGATGACTAATAAAACCTTGGTTTTCACTTGTTCTGTGGCTATCCTTGCCCACAGTTTTAGTGGATGTCTATTTACAGAGAATTGAGATTTCTATGTGCTGTCTCCCATCAGTACATTGACGATCATGACTCTCTACAACTTCCTATCCTTTGTAGTTCTTAGCAAGCTTTGTCTTTTTTACTATTCCTCTCACTCCCAGTTCTGCCATTCTTTTAGATAAGCTTGATACTTCTGCTTTCTCCGTCCCTCTTGCCTTCAAAATATCATGTGAGTGTCAAATTTGCCAGACCTTTTCTCATTGTGTTTCAGATATTTCAACTGTGTCTTTCCGATTTTATTTAGAATTGTCTTTTTCATTTCCAGATTTACATGCGCATGAGAGAGAAAAAGACACGAGACTGACTGCAGAATGTTGGCTTTAAAGTTTGTTTTGTATATCTATCACTACTCCATTGCTATTTTCATGTTCAGATGAGCTCCAGTTTTTAGTTTCAACAGTTCAGAACTTTACAGCTTCCAAAGAAGAATCTGTAATGTTGCTGGTCTTGACCTGAGATCTCAGCTTCAATCACTTTCTCACTGCTATAATGTAACTTCCCTGTGCCTGTTCTATAAATAGTTACATGGTAATTGTTCTGATGAACTTTCCTCTTTTGTACCTTGAGGTTACAAATTTAAACTCATTACTAGATTGGCAGTTAGGTCTCATAATTTCACTGTGGAAATTTCTAGATATAACTATAAGTTCTATGCTAACAGTTTTTTTCTCTCACATTTCATATTTCTAGAACTCTTCCAGTCAGCTTTGATGTCAAAAAATTTAAATGGAATGTCAATCATTAACTTCTGCTTTCTTAATTCCTGTTTTTTTTATTATTGTTTAATGTTTTTCTCACATTCTTTTACATTCAGCAACCTCTTGCATCTTAGTGTCTTTATTGTCTTGCTAAGGATGAAATAATTAAAAAGAAAAAAAAAATCAAGCTAGGGAATTATTTCACCTGTATTCCATTTGTAAGGAGAAAGTTCCACTCAGACTGCTACCCCCCACCCTGTGAAGTGCTACTTTGTGGAACAAACTCCCATGCAGACAGAAAATTTTCTTTTTTTCTGGACATAAATTATGTAGAAGTTATCCAAATGTTCTGTATGTCAGTGTCCTTTCAGGTATATTTTAGCCATAATCAAGGATGATTTTATTTTTACATTCAGTTAAAACTAATAGAAAATTATAATAACATAAGAAAAATTAAATAAAAATACTTAGCCACAGTACCTTGTTAGTTAATGAAACTTGTGTGTGTGTGACATATTTATTTATTTATATAACCATATTTGAAGAAATTTTTATGGGACAAACAACAAACCTGGTATTGAACCCTATTTTTGCAGATCTAAAGAGAATTATTCAGTAGAAGGCAAATGCAAAATATACCAGGGTTATATATCAAGTGATCATTTCCCCCAAAGTAAATATGAAAAATTTTGTTTACATTGGAATTTCTGCGGGGGAATGGAAACAAAGATTTTATACCCATAGACACTCATTTTCTAACCCTAAACTAACCAGACAATTCTTTCCAAAAAATTTTGGGAACTGAAGGAGAAAGGTTTGAGCCCACAGATAGTTTGGAAAATTATCGGTTCTGCACGTACACCTAATAGTCTTAGAGATAGGTGTGACTTATGTTTAGAATAATAAAAAACAATAAGCAAAACCAGCTATTGAATCAGAGGAATGAATTAGTGTTAAAATGTCAACATAAGAATAAATTCAAATTTCCATAAGTTTAAATTAATTAGCTACTACATTTCCATAATATTCACTCCTCTCTTCAAATGTTGACAGTATAACTAATTCTAATTTCTATATTTAATTTCCCCTCTATAACCTCTTTACACTTATAATTTATAAACTTTCCCCTCTCCAACTCTTTCTGCTGATCCCTTACATCCTTTTATCTATATATTTTAAATTCATTTTTAGACCCCTTTTCATTCCTCTTTTAATTTAAAATTTTTTTTTAAATTCTTCATATAACCCCAAATTTATGTCATAACCTTAATATTCAGGTTTAATTTTATAAAACCTCTTCCCTTTAAGACAAATACCTTCCACCCTCCCCTGACCCCTGACTCATGCCTTTTGTCTGACTGAAACATTGAAATAGATAAATATTGTATTAGTTTTCGACAAGTTGTGTTTTTTACCTTTCACAGTTAAATTCTACTTCCTGCCTCTCCTATCTGTATAGACATGAACTCAGTCCACACCAGGGTGGATAAGACAGACGACCAATATTTGTGTCTCCTGAAATAAGCTTTCTTCATAGGAGGTAATTTGGGATTTTATTGTTTATTAATTATGTATATATATATATATATATATATATATATATATGTGTGTGTGTGTGTGTGTGTGTGTGTGTGTGTGTCTTATGGTAATTTACCCATGCACATATGGGCTCTGCCAGCTATAAACAGGAGCAGGTACTGCCTTTTTGGAGAGAGAGAAGTTTCCAGCAGTCAGTTCTGACAGAACTAACATTCTTGCTGTAACACTCTTGTTTGTATTACTGTTTTTCTTAATATATTTGTTTAACTCAATTCCTCTCTTTGTGTCTTTATTTCTGGCCCTAACAAGGCCACAACAATATGCAAAATAAAATAGGCAATAGGAAAAACATTACTTACATAGTAATTATATTACTTATATTAAAATAATATATATATATATATATATATACACATACAAGTGAACATTGAAGTCAACGCTTAGAGGCAGGCTGTTTCATGCTAGAGGCAATTGTCAGGCCTGACGATTGCGTCTAGCATGAAACAGCCTGTCGCCTCTAAGTGTTGACTTCAATTTTCACTTTTATATTTACACATGCTCTATCTCTGATATTGAGCACTTTATCCCATAAATATACCACACATTAAGAGTACATTTCTTCATTTATATATATATATATATATATATATATATATATATATATATATACACACACACACACATTCATTTTTATTACTTCAAATGTTATTTTTAGTGGATGGTCAGATTTGAGTAAAGGCTTCGTTTTTTTAAACAATGTTTATTTTGTCTACAGCCTGCATACTCAACAAATAATAAGTGCCTTCCAACAGAATTCAAATCTGTATCTCTATTTGCAGGAGAAACCACTAATACTACTACTCTAAGCTACAGTGAGCTTCACAGTCAAGCAAGGTTCTATTTGCCTTAAATCACATTCATTTGTTCAGATTCTCTTGAATGGCACATCTAAAAGGGAAATAGAAAATTTCTGTGGCTGTCCAACCTAAAGCATGCTGAACCAAACAGTACTTTCTCCTACAAAGGTAGACTCAAATTTGTACCCTACTGAAAAGCACATTTTCTTTAAAATTTCTCAAGTACATAGGCCAATCGACATAATATGCACCGTTTAAAATAAAAACATTAATTCTTATATAAATTTTCCAAATAATCCATTTCACCAAAAATAGAAAAAGCTTATCATTAAATGTTATAAAGGATTTCTATCCCTTCATAGATGAACAGAGGCTACTTGAAGTATTAAACTTTGTTAAAGAGTTCATTAATGTAATATCTGAGCAAGTAGAAATTATTCTACCTTGTAGAAAATCAGTTCTTTTCCACAACAATAATACATGGCTAAAGAATACAAACAAAAAGGTGCATTTGATGTACCCAGGGCTCATTTGACGGCGCAGAGGTGTCTGAATTGATGGGCCTCTATATATTAAGCAAAGTAAATAAAATAGTACATATAAATGACCATGGCCTATACAGGGATGACAGACTTTTGATGATGCCAAAGAGATGAAGAGTAAACAGAATATGAAAAAAGCTATATAAACTCTTCTAAAACCTCGGTTTTGATATTGAGGTGGATATGTATTTGAAAGTGGTCCAATACCTGGACATGGAATTGAATTTAGAAACTGGTAACATCTCCCCATATATAAAACCAAACAGCAAGTTACAATATTTTAAACACTATATCAAATCACCCCAAAACTGTGATCAAACATGTCTCAAAAGCCATTGAATGTAGGCTACTTAGAAATTCTTCAAATAGAAATATTTTTGAAGAAAAAAAGAGAGTATGAGAGAGCCTTAATAGACAAGGCGCACAAAACGAGACTTGAATTTAAACTCCAAACAATTCAACCTATTGGGAACAACAAAAGAGAGACATTGTTTAGTTTACCACCCACCCAAAAATTTAGAAATGAAAACGAATATAGGAAAAATATTTCCCAAACTATTTGATAAACACTTCCCCAAAATTTCTGAGTTGCATAAAATCTTCAACAACAACATTGTGAAGATAAGTTATAGTTGTACCAGCAACTTAGAAAATATAATTAAGAGGCAGAATATAAAGAATTTTAATAAAGATAGCATGAAAAATAATATAACTGATCACATGTGCAAATGTAGTATGTAAAACAGGAGGGGTAGTCTACAAGGCAGTGGCAGAAAATGAAAAGGCCAAAATAAAGTATATTTTGGATGGACAGAAGGCAGCTTTAAGAAAAGATGGTATAACAATAGCTCAAGCTAGAAAGTTACAAACATTATATGAAACAAGCTAGCCATTTGTGGGAGTTAAAAGAAAACCAATGGAAAAATCCCTAATATATGTTGGAGTATTTTGAAAAATGCCAAGCCATACAGTATTGGAAATTTGTGCAGATTGGTGATTATGTTATATCCAGAGCAAGGCCAGTTGTTAAATGAAAGAACTGAAGTAATGGCAGCTTGTAAACAATATATATATTTATTGATGCATGTTTCATTAAATAATAGACAAATTTTGTCTATTTTATGTAAATTCATTTCATATTGTCTGATAAGCTTAATAACATTATCATTAAAAGATGAAAGAAAATCACCATATTGATACATATTTCGGCTTACATTAGCTATTATCAAAGATGACAATTACATTACAATATATTAATCAATACACGGACAAAACAATAATGATAGTCTGTTTTTGTTTGCATGGGAGATTTCCAAGCAATGACAAACTCTGAAAGCGAAAATTGCACTGCAGCTCATGACATCACACATGACCACACAAGAGTGAAAATGAGAAGTATTAAGTATGGGAAGCTGTTAGTATAAACCAATGGCTTTTGTTATAAATTATAGGCATTTAAGAATATTTGTGGAGATTTCATAGATTATTTTGTTCAGGTTAGGTTTCAACTGTTTTATGTACATAGCTTCAAGAATTTTTAGTTTTTGTTTGTTTTCAATGAGGATTTTCCAGAATTGTGTATGCAGCCAGGCATGTTGTTTTAAATGCCTAACAATGTTAGAGTTATCATTCAAATGTAGAGCCAAGCATCATGAAAGCAAGTTTGTAGTGTGTCCAACATAAATATTATTTAATCCGTTGGAGATACAATCTCCCAAAGGACACTTGAATTTGTAAACTATGTTGTTTTATTTTGCAAATCGCTAATGCTGGGGGGAGAATCATGAATCATTGCGAATAATTATATATATATATATATATAGGTAAAAATTTGTGGGTAAGTAATCCAAGTGAATTCTAATCATATCAAATATAAAAACTGATCCACAAAAGAGAGCTCGATATATTTATTATAGAGCATAGAAATGAATTACATAAGAATTATGTAATTTTGGCCTCAGGATAAATTCCCTGGAGCTTGTCCAGGGAATTTTTCCTGAGGCCGAAATGGGCATATAAATGGGGTACAATTGAGTTTCATTTTTATGTAATTTATATATATTTTCTCCACTCTCACATAGTTTCTCTACTCTTGCTTTACCCCTTTTCTCCTATTAAATTTCTCACCAACACCAGCAGTGTATAAATGGAGTGATAGAAAAACAACTGACCTTTTCACTGCCCAAGGAAGTCTTCATTGGTAGAAACCATAGTAAATTAAAAATTAACCATGGAAAAGGTTATGGACGGTAATATTTTAGATCTTAACTAGCTCTATGCTTTCGATAATTTGAATTGCGTATTGAGTACTTTTTAAATATAACCATTTCGTGGATAGGTTTGGTTTAGTTTGTTTTATGGCATATAAACCTCAACGGGTCATTTAATGCTGACAACTATTTTTTTCCAGGTAATATTTTTGTTTTATCAAAAATCTATTTCTGGTAATATTTTTTTCCTCAAAAATGTATAGCTGGTAATATTATTTAAAAAAACGTATTGCTGGTAATAATGTTTTTACAAAGTATTTCTGGTATTAAAACCTATTTTTACATTTTCATAATGCTTTTTACCTCAGTTTCAAAGTTAACTATTTACCCATAGCTGGGACTCTAACAGGTGCAACCACCCAGGGCGAGGGTGGACCTGAGAACACCAGCAATTAAAAGGTGGTTCCATGCTGCTCAAAACCTTCTGATCAGAGGCCTTGCTGTTGGACGTAGTTTATCGTCTTACCCAGGACGGTCTGTGGATAGGGTAAACCTTGTTTGTAAAGATATATATATATATATATATATATATATATATATATATATATATATATATATAAGTATCTTTAGAAAGTAATATACTTAGATGTGTGTGTGTGTATATATATATATATATATATATATATATATATATATATATTATATATACACACATACATATATATATATATACACACACACACACACACACGTCTAAGTATATTTCTTTCTAGGTTTCTTAATACTGTAGTCTCGTGCCTGTCTAAATTACACTTTGTCAACAACTATGCAATCAGTGACATGCAGCGGTTTGGTGATGCCCAGGGCCAAGTCAGTGATTGTATAACCCAAAGACTCAAGCAGCGGAGCCTATAGGGCTTAATACTGAGGAATGTGAAAAGAATACATTTTAAATATGTAAAAACATGAAATAAATGCTTTATTCAAAACTAAATTTTTATTATTTCACTCTTATTGGATGCTCTCTTGATATGAATGCTCAGGGCCACCACGCCCTCTGCCCCTTCTGCATGTTACTGTATACAAGAAGATAAGTATTTCTCAGAAAGATAACAGTGATATTTCATACCTCTTTAGCAAAGCCTGTTTTATATCAATGTTAATATGTTGACATGACATTGTACTAATGACCTGACTTCATTTTCCAATGACAATATGAGCAAGAATAATATCATAGGCAACCACTTTACAAACAGTTGCCATTGGGGAAAGAAAATAACATTCTTACAAAAACAGAGTCATAACTACAGTCCTTAGCTTGAAAGCCAAAACTATGTTTGACCATCAAGGTCAGTGAAAGTGCTAATCTGTTTACTCAGAGATCAAAGTAACCAGACTTCATGTTCATGAACCAATAGTCCCAGTGGTCAGAGAAGAAAAGGACAAGACTTAAGTGTACACAATGTTCCAAAGTGATTTCAGTTTCAATGCAATCAACTGTAAAGGTACAGAAAAGTCTCCTCGCTGAGAGTTGGTTGGGTGTTGTTCATTACACTGAACACAAGAACATCTCTAACTTGAAGCCAAGATAAAAGAGTTCTTAGTCCTTGTAAAGTCTGAAAATCATACATATAATTGCTTTATTCTGTTAGCAACATTGGTCCCTGATTGAGGCAGAAATTGATTGGTAACATTGTTTTGAAAAACAAAGCTAGTCCTGAAATTTGCTCAAACTCATTTTAAGATATTATGAAAGTCAGGTCTTAATTCATCATGAATTCAGTGGGTAGCAACAAATAAGATCATGCTTGTATTAAATGGAATTAACATATTAAAAATTGATTCAGATTAATTTTTATTACTTCCAGTGAAGTAGACATACTTATCTTCATGGAAACTTATATAACCTGATGTCAAGGTGTGTATATGTTTCAAGACACTATAAGCTTGTGTTATAAGCTAATTTGCACTTTCTGCTATTTCTAAACAAGACATATTGTAGCATACAATACAACCTTTTTTGACATTACTTAATGTATTGAAGGATATTGATTAGCTTAGGCTGCATTTATTGCAGAGTATCTGATTGAAACCAAAATGGTGGTGTCCATGATAAATCCTCAGCAGTGCTTTTATAGTCATTTATTTCAAGTCAATGACAATTTCCTATTCCACCCCCCCCCCAAAAAAAAACGATCCAGTAGAGCTAGGCAACAATACTCTTAACAATACAACAGTGAAAATTGTAACACAATCAAATTCTTGTAAAATCTGAAAATCATTATACAGATAATTACTTTTTTTGTCATTAACACTTGGACTGATCCCTGACAATAAATTTATCTCCCATTTCCAAATCAACAAAAGTTGATGTACTGAAATTTCTTCAAACATATTTTAAGAAATTGTCAAAATCAGTGCTTAATTTATTCCTGTAGGGAGACAGAAGGCAATTATCCTCCTTTGGTGAAGATAAATCATGTGGGTCATGTGATAGCTGCTAAGTGATGCCACTTCATTCTGTGATGAAAACAACCAGTCATTCAGTTTGTTTCCAGCAGCCAAATAGAGTGGTTACTTTTTTTGGTCTGGGTAAATCTGCCTCTCTGAGCAGCTTACAAGCACATGGTGCCGTTTTCTTTTGGTAATATATCTTCCCCAGGTATAGAAAGAAACTCTGGCCCACAGTTTTCAATTTGGGAAAACCCAAGACTCACTATTTCCTACTCATGGAATATGTCCTTGTCTGAGACATAGATGAATCTGACCCATTTGAATCTGGAGTCCTAAACACAGCTTCTCCACAAACACAGAAGAATCTCCATATTATATGTAAGCCCCTATCCTTTTTTTCTCCTTACACTCTGGTTGCTGCATAGATATATTTTTCTTTGCATGGGACACATATATATCTATATATAGTTTGGTGTATGTCTTCATGGTATAAAAGTTTCTCTGAGAACAAAGCATGTTTGTCATTCCTTTCCCTTTCAGCCATTTTCTTTCGTCTGTGAAATATGGTGTTATTTACATCATGGATATAGTAATGCCCATAATGGGGGAAATACAATGAAAGAATAAATCTTTCTAACATAGCTCTCTCCCATTACACTCCCACCAAATATTTAGTGCAGAAAATAATTGAATTTCAACAGGTAAGTTGTAGAGTAGTGATAAAGACAGTGGGATGCAACAAGTACCTTGCTTACATATGCTGAATTTAACTACAGTACTAAAAAAAAAAAAAAGAGATTCTTATTTCGTTATTACTGAGAATGAAAATTTACTGCATCACAAGATGTAAATGTCAAACTGAAACTTGACTACATGTTTCAGGAATCCTAAATATTTTCACAGGTTGGTCGCTTGTTAAAATAACTTGCAAAATATGTATGGAAAGACATCTCAATAACATAATAAAAAGCACTTTGCTTAAAATGTTGCATATAATGACAATATAATGCCAACTATGATTTACACTATTTACATTGTTTGGACCGTTGTCCTCATCTTTATTGTCATATTCACAATGTTTTGGCTGTTGTATGCTCCAAATTTCTTCAGGTGATATACGTTAGAATTTTGAACCAAACTTTATTTAGTCCATGGGGATAGATTGCTTTAATTCCACATGCCAGTTGGATAAAATTGTTAGTTGAGCGATCTAAAAAGTGACTTGATCCAAAGAGTTCTGGCCACAGTAGAGGGAACACAAACTTGGAGAGTTGAGTTACTAAGGAGGATTAGTTGAAACTGAATTCTCCAAAGGCATGACACATTAATTAAGGTCAAATTTTGTATAGCGTACTCAGTGAGGATCGAACTAAGCTAGCCTCACTAACAATTACTGCCTGCTGAGGCATCCTGCTATGGTTAAACAAAGAGAACACTGCTGAACTATGTAATGTCAGTCCTCCTTTTTGGCAGAAAATACAGAATGACTTGTTTTTTTTATATGTATAGCTTATTAATTCTCTCGAGATTATTTGAAGCTGAAACATTTTGCATTGTAAGAATAATACATTTTTTGTGAGTGAATCTTGCATTAACAAAATTTTTTTTTTTTTAGAAATAATGATTTTTCTTGATACAAATCTTACTATTTAACCCTTAGATGGGGGAAGAAGAGATGGATTCATACTTTCCCCAAGGGTACTTGGGCATAAGTAAATGTAACAAACTAGACTGGAGTTTAAACTTGGCTCTCTGATTTCAAATTCTGAGCCATTATCTATTACACCTCTCACACATTGAAGCTTGCAACATCTCATAATTCCCAAGCAGTCACCCATATAGATACTGGCCAAGTTTGATATTGCTTAACTTTAGTGATCAGGTGAGAACTGATGCTTCAACATAAATTATATAACATTTTTTTCATTTAAGTAGAAAATTTACTTCATAAACCAAACTTTTTGGCCAATCTTATATATAAGGTTTGCCAAAAAAAGTTTGGTTTATTAAGTAAACTTCCTACTTAAATGAACAAAATTTTTGGTCAACTATTTAAGTGGCCATTGAGGTCAACACCCAGCAGTGACAGTGATTCATGCTTAAACACATTTGCCAGGACTGACGATTGCGTTTAAGAATAAATAAATATATATATATATATATATATATATATATATATCCTGAAAAAATTAATTTTGGTTGAGCTCTTTGGTTTGAGGTGTGAGTTTGAAAATAGTGACTATTTAAGCTAATATAGCATGACTCTTTGGCAGAATTGAGTCACTGTCAGTCACTGTGTGTTTATCTAAATCTAAAAATAAACATGCTAAAATTCACCATCCCTGCCGTGAGCCAACGGCTTAGTGGTAGAAGTTCCGACTGACGCCAATTCAGTCGGGTTTCGATCCTAGCTAGAGGCAACCGGACGTCTAGCCACACTGATGAGCTGTGAAACAGCGAAACTGTCTGTGGATGACAAATATATATATATATATATAAACAGCATTATTTTAAGTCACTCATTTTCTTCTTTAATCATGAGAAGGACCAGCTTAGGAAAAAAGTATGAATGATTCATTATTTAAGCATAGACATTTATGTCTTTCATCTTGGGAACTGATGAAGCTGAGAAAGACAAAATGCATAATCAAATCTACTTTCAATGAAACGTTTATTTGTCAAATTTCTTAAAAATTTTGTCAGGATTATATATCCTATTTTAAACATATATAGTATTATATATAATTAAATTATTATCATGCCATGCAAGGGAGTAAAGCCACTAAGAGACAGGGTTTAGAAGAATTCGGAACAGAAACATTGATAATGAGTGGAAAGAGAAAAGAGTAATCAAGAGGACAAAAGATAGCAATTGATACTGCATTTAAATTTTTGCAGATTAAAGTTGGCTGCAAAGAATGGAGCCAGAAAGTTCCACAAGTGAGAAGTGCAAGAAAAGAAACTGTTAGCATAGAACTTACAGCTACATCTAGTCAGCTCAGCTATAAAATGAAGAGATCTTGAAGCCAGTATAGTACTGTGCCTAAATACAAAAAGTCTAGTTACCAGAGTGAAGAGCGCATCTGAAGAATTACCATGAAAATATTTATAGAAAAAGGCCCAGAGAGGAAACCTTGTGGCACCTGCCAGATCAGGAACAATAATATTTCTGATTCTTTGGATTTTATCAAGGAGCTCAAAGTAAATAGCAGGGGCACTGGACCGTATGTGGTAGCAGTATTCTAAGCATGGGCAAATGGTAGACTTATAGATATGCATGATAAATTCTGGAGACAAGAATTGTCTCCCATGATACTGAACCAAATTTCTTAGCAGCTGACCTAGCAAAGGATACAATATAGTCTTTCCACTTCATGCCAGCTGAGAATGTTAGCCTGAGAATGCTCTCTCTCTCTCTCTCTATATATATATATATATATAATGAAATGGACCAAGTTCAACAATTAATATATGTTGTCATTTGTTTACGTCAAGATACACTTTGAGCAGATATGACCTGTTGAGAAAAAATTGTGGAAAATGTTTAAAAACACTAATTTGACTTTGCTAACCAGACACTTCCTCTGTAGCTAAATGATATAGCACATCAGGCCAAATGATGGTTCCGTGTAGGATACAGGTTTGATTCTTGTCGGAGGATATATTTTCTAGAAAATTTCTCTGACATTCTGGCCAGTAAATGTATTTTATACTTTTTATTATAAACAGAGCATTTACTTAAAAATTTGCATCTACAAAAATAACATATAAACAGAAAATTATATATATATATATATATATATATAAAAACAGTACTATTTTGATAGTATTACTTGTATTCCCAATCACTGGAAAACCTTTTCTTTCTTTAATTATTTTTTAACATTTTAAATGCATATACATAAAATTATTTATAATGTCTAATAAGTAGAGTGGTATACTAAAGAAATACCCTATATAAAAAATTTATTCAATTTGCTTCTTTTTTACAAAGTTTTAAATACTTAAAAATGTACTTTCAGGTGTACTGTTTTGTTTTTTTTTGTTTTTTTTTTATCTAGATGGCACATTTCTCTTGTTCCCCAAAATATTTAAGAACAATTAATATTTAAAGAAAATATAACAAAGAAGAAATAAACCTTGACAACTTGTGCAACCATTGTTCAAAATGGTAAAACAAAAAAAAAATGAACTTGTGAGAAACGTATTAATGGCAATGCCGAGATCATTAATAATTCCCGAACATCATTGCAGCAAAGATGGTTTAACGAAAAATCTTTAGTAAAGCAGCTGCATCATCTGCTCTTATAAGTAGTCATAGTAGCTGTGGTAATGTCTGCATTGAGTGGAGAGTTTCTTTTTCTCTTGGTGAGAAGAAAGATACCGACTTATCAGAGCTTGAGGAAGCATGAAGTGGAATCAATTGAAAGCAAACAAGATACATGAAAAGTGGCCCAGATGGAATTCTGTTAATGCATCACGAATCGAGTGCTTGTAAATGTGTTCATATTGGCTTTGTAGTAGAAGAGTAGCATTTAGAGCATGTAGTGTACAGGTAACACTCCTTTGTTTGCCAAGCTGGTTGAGAGAGAGAGAGAGAGGCTGGTAATTACTGGTTTAAAAAGGTTTCTTCTTATGATATTAGAGAAATTAAAAAAACAAATTTATTGCTATATTTGACAACATAATACCAACCCATTTAATATTACAGTATCATAGAACTAGGTTAGGTACAATCACTGTTAGTCTATAACAGTGAGGTAAGTATTAGCATACGAGATATCTCAATTTTTTTTTTTTGGCTTATCAAACTTCTGCAGGTAATTTAAAGCCAGAAAATATTTTTTAGATTTTTTTCTGATGTCAACGAACACTCGTTGCCACTTTTGTAATGCTCGTTGTAATAGAGACTTTCTAATCCCAGATACAACTATAGTACACCGTTGAACAATGCTGGTGTTTGACACATTTGAATAGCACTCACACTAATAGTACTTGCTCGAATAGTAATCTGTGTAGTGATCCGAATAGAGAAATAGTACAGTAAATAGAGTAGAGAATAGCAGTTCTTATAGTGATAGAGGATAGAATAGAAACACAAATCAATGTAGACATCACATCACTTCCTATATATGCATTTCCTCTATGGTCATGTGACCCACTTAATTCAATGATGGGATCGCCTGTGTTTGTTCACTGGTAATCTATGTTCAAACTCAAGTGTCAGCAGTGACATTTTATTCCTATATAATAGGATTGCAAGAATTTTTTGTCGATAATAATGATTTAGTGATACAAGTTCTAATTAATCATGTTGAAACACCGGTTTTTTACCTCCACCTAAGTTAAACAACGCCCAGCCTGGTCAGTACCTAGACACGTGACTGCTTTGGAATACCAGGAGCTGTAAGCTTGAATGTGAGGTTGGTGTAATGAATAATGGTTCAGAATTGGAAGCTGGAGAGTCAAGTTCTTATTTCAGTCAAGTTCTTTATATTCACTTACATGCAAATACCCTAGAGCTGGGAGAGGGGAAATAGGTTGATTCATATCTTTCTCAAAGGTATTTATGCATAAGTAAATACCCTTGAGATATGTCAGAGCAGTTACCATGAAAATATTTGTAGAAAAGACAAAGGGAAGCCATGTTATGTCAGTGAGAAAGTGACTGAAGTTGAGATGCCAGTTCAGGATTGATTACATTGCAGATCCTTCTATATGGTAGGCTATTCGGAAATATTACATTCTTGGAGAGGGGGAAAATAACAAAACAAAAAAGGAAGCCTCACCAAAAGTAACCAAATTGGAATTTATTTATCAAGAACATAACCGTGAATACTAGAAATGGTAAAAGCCAATTTTAAAACAATTCTTTTATTCCTTATTAAAAGAATCTAAGTTTCTGGATGAAAGCCCAGCATCAACATTTAAACCAAAGCTTCTTCACAAATTTGTGATGAACACTGAAAGAAAAATGTTGCATTTTGTCTATTATGAGCTTTTCAGACAATGTATAATGCTACTTTAATTAAAAGTGAAACAAGTATCTAAGGCAAATGTATATAGAAAGTGCCTTGATGGCCAGATCAATCATAGCAAATTTGCATCCAGTTTCTTAACTTTCACCTTTCTTGACAGATCTTTGATTATCACAATGTCGTATATTTAATAATATTTAATAATAAAAGTGGTAAAAAACAAAACAAAAGCAGATGGAAACTGGGACTGGCTAAACTGCATGTTCAGAAAAATATGAAAAAAAAAAAAAAAAGATTTTAATTTAAAATTTCCTGCTGGTGTATAATTGTAACCAACGTTTGCATTTTTATATACCCACCTCCCATACATATAATTCCATCAACAAAAACATTAGTGTCTGTCTATATTTCTGAGATGAGGTATTATGTACAGTATTTACATTAGTCGGACTATTGTCATCATCTTTGTCGCCATATTTGTCACAACGTTTCGGCCGCTGTACGCTCTGGCCTTCTTCAGGTGGTTGGAATTTCAAACCGAACCCTTTATTTCGATCACTGGGGTGGAACTAGAACAGTCTACCCCAGTGATCGAAATAAAGGGTTCGGTTCGAAATTTCAACCACCTGAAGAAGGCCGGAGCGTACAACGGCCGAAACGTTGTGACAAATATGGCGACAAAGATGAGGACAATAGTCCGACTAATGTAAATACTGTACAAAAACATTAGTTTAACGAAATGCATTTTTTTCACTTTGTCCTTCATTTACCTAACAGTTCTGACCGATACAAATTTATATATCATATTCTCCCTAATCCGTTGTGTTTATTTCAGAGACAACTATATATAGCTGTGAATCATTTTTTATAATACCGTTTCTGTCTTTCAATTCAGTCAGTGCATATGTTCTATGAAAGAAAAACAACAGATCTCTGAAGAAGTCCAGAGAATGCAGTGGTTGAAATGAATCAAAGAAAAAAAATATCAATATATAATAGCAATAATACCTCATCTTCAGATTTCAGACAGAAATTTAGATTAGTTTCTAACAAAAGACAAATTGAGAGAGAAAGTTGGGGAGGGTGTGATTAGTCTTACCAATCTTTCAAGTGGAGAGAAAGGCTACCCGACTTGAAAATCAACACCTGAAATGTCGGCTTTTTACCTCAACTCAAAACACCACATTCCAGCTCTGGGAGGGAGAAATACTTGACTATCCCAACCATAAGATAGGCTCAGTAAGTTTTGTTTTGTATGGCATGAGGCATCAAAATTTCAGCTTTTACCTGGCTTTGAAGAACAACCACTTCAAGAACTGGTGAGAAATATGCAACTATTACGATGTTCAGAAAGTAATTTCATATTTCACTACCATGAACTATGAGTCAACAAAACAAGGCACAACTAAAATTAAAAATTAGAAAAATGCATCTAGAATTTGGTTTGGTTTGTTTTATGGCATATCAACCTCAATGGGCTATTTAATGCCGACAAAATTTTCATTGTTGGTAATAATTTTTTTCTAAAAATCTATTTCTGTTAATATTTGTTCCTTCAAAAATCTATTTCTGGTAAGAATTTTCCTTCGCTGGTAATATTTTTTTTTTTTCATGAAATGTATTGCTGGTAATAATTTTTTTTTTTTTTACAAAGTATTTCTGATATTAAAACCTATTTTTATACTTTCATAGTATTTTGACCTAAGGACGCGGATGTAGTCTATCGTCATACCCAGGACAGATCTAGAATTTGTTTATCATCGCTTATCTAAGAGTGTGTCATTTATAAATCATTTGGAAAGGATGTTAGAATAATCCAGGACTTATACTGGGAGTAAACTGCCTGCACACAGATAGAAAATTGAGTAAGTATACATATGTACAAAGGGATTTAAGACAAGAATGTCTTCTCACTGGATTTATTCAACTTCTAAAGTAAGGCTATCCTCAGGGAGTTGGATACCCTACCAGGATTTATTAATGGTAGGTACAATATTAACAATGCAAGATACACAGATGACACTGTATTGATAGCAAATACAGAAGGAAAACTACAGGACCTCCAAGCTAGTAAAGGAAAACAAGATGAAAGGACTATCAGTTATAAGACAGAATGTATGGTTGTCAGCTAGAGAAAAAAATCCAGAATGCGAACTACAAATTGTGATGTCATAATCAAACATGTACAAAAGTGTAAATATACCTGGGAAGTGTTTTAACAGAGGATGGAAAATGTGACACCAAAAGCTGAACCCACATTGGAATAGCAAAAGTTGCCTTCCAGAAACTAAGCAAAGTACTAAAAAACAGGAAAATTTCATTAGAAACAAAGAAAAGAGTACTGAACTGCTGTATGTTATCTATCTATTTTACATTAGAATAGAGAAAGTTGACTACCAGAAACTAAGCAAAGTATTAAGAAACAGCAAAATTTCACAGAAACAACAGGCTGTTGATCTTGAAAAGGACCTCCAATCTGTGGTTGACTGGGGCAAGAAATGCCTGGTAAACTTTAATGACTCAAAAACAAAACTGCCCTCTTTTAGCCACCACTGAGAACCCTCACTGCCTCCCATTAGAATGTCTGATGCTCAACTCCATGAGAGTACCTCTCTGCACCTGCTTGCTCTCACACTGTTCGCTGAGCAAAGATGGAACAAATACATTGAATCAATAGCTTTATTTACCACAAGGAAAATTGGTTCTATGTGTCACACCAGAAAGTGTTTCTTGCCTGAAACTGCTGCCATACATGGTCTGGAGCCACCACTGTTCATCTCAAGGTCCTTGACAAAATCCAGAGATGGATATGCAATGTGATTGATCCACACTTGGAATCTCATCTCCAGTCGCTCTCTCACAGACATGCTGCCGCTTCCCTCTGTCTTTTCTACAAATACTTTCACAGTAACTGCTCGGACAAGCTACTTTTGCTAGTTCCCAAACTGCATGAATTTAAACGTGCTACTAGGTTGGCATCTCAGTCTCACCAATTCACTGTCGAAACTGTTAAATGTAGCTGTCTCTTCTACTCCAATAGCTTCATGTCTCACACTTCCTGTCTGTGGAACTCCCTCTTATTTGCTTCCCTGATAGCTATAATCTTCAATTATCCAAATGAAATGTAAATCAACATCTTCATATGCCTTTATCTAATACTCCATCCTTCTCTTCATCCTTTCCTCTATCACACCGCTTTAGTCTTGCTCACACTCTCTGTAATCCCTTGCATGTTAGTGGCACATCCGCCTTGCTTGGGGTGAAGTACTTAAAAAAGGAAGAAAGTTCTGAACTGCTATGTAATATCTATCCTTTGTATATAGCAGTAGGTCCTCAAAAATCTTCTCACAAATGAAGAAAACATGGAGACAACAGAAGTGTGGTTCTACAAAAGGACGTTGAGAATAATACAGAACATATAAGTAATGATCATCTTTGTTATTGTTATCCCAACATTTTAGCCCTTGTACCCTTTGGTCTTCACCAGGTGAGGTTGGTGTAACGAATAATGATCAGGACACATGCTATGAAGACCCCTTTAGTAGGCCTAGCATAGAAATAAATACAATATGGGAGCTAAAGAAAATAAATGGCAGCAAGTCTTCAACAGCAGCAGTGCATTCAAACATGACAGACAGTAGAAGCACTAATCAGCAGGCAGGTTATGTTTATGGCTCCAAGTTTACCACAGAAAATTGTCATATGGGACAATGGATTAAATAGTTGGTTCTTGAATTTAGTGACATGGAAATTGTGAGATCAATTTCTGGGCTGGGCAGTGTGCATTTTGACTCAGTGGTAACAGGCAAGTAGTAACTGAGCAGTATTAAAAGTAAGAACTAGACAAGATATCCCTAGACATAGACAGCGGAATGAGAACAGAGGTTGAATAAAATTAAATGTTCACTTATATTGTCTCTGAGTTTTATGGAATCACATCCAATCTTCAGGAGAACTGATTGTAAATTTGGATTTATTTTCAGACATCATACTTTTCTTAGACATATTTGTTTAAATATATATATATATATATATAATCATTTATTTAAATATTATAACATAAGGACTGTTAAGGAATTTGGAATTTTTTAAAAAAAACATTTATTCTACATTCAACATCATCACTTGATAAGACACTGGATGTGTCAAAACGAAATGGCTATTTTTGCAGTGATTTTATAACATATTTATGTTATAATATTTAAATAAATGATTATATCTGCTCTACTCTGTATTGAGCACTCTTTAAAGAATAATAATTGTTGGTTATTGGAATTTACTCCGTATATACCAATCCCACACTTGAGTTATATATATATATATATAACATTTTATATAATTAGAAGGTACATATTAATGTAACATTTGAGGTAAATTACATGTGTATCAAAGTATTTGCATTTTGAATATGACGTGGGTAAATTTTTTAAGTAAATTGTTAAGTTAGTGAAAGACTAACAACTTACAGATTATTTTTGGTTTGGTTTGTTTTACAGCATATCAACCTCAATGGGTTATTTGATGCCAACAAGATTTTTATTGCTGGTTATATTTCTTCCAAAAAATGTATTGCTGGTAGTCATTTTTCCTCAAACAATTTATTGCTGGTATTGAAACCTATTTTTACACTTTCATAGTGTTTTAACCACAGTTTAGGGGTTAACTATTTGCCCATAGTTGGGACGCTAACAGATGCTACTACTCTGGGTCAGGATGAACCTTAGAATACCAACAATTAAGAGGTGGTTCCACGCTCCTCAAAACCTCCTGAACAGAGGCCTTGTTGTCAGATGTAATTTATTGTCTTACCCAGGACATGGATGTAGTTTATCATCAATACCCAAGACGTGCTTATTTTTGACTTTTCTATGTATTTGTAAAGGATTTTAATATTTATATTATCATAATATTCAAAATCATAGTTGTCATGATGTATATGTAATCACAATTATACTGTAATTATATTTGCATAATAAGCCATTATCAAGATTATCCATTGTCAGAAGTGACAAGGAGAGTAACAGCTTTTTGCTGCTCCTATCTGAACATGTGAGATAGATATGAGAGCAGTTTGCCAAATTTATCTTTCACCAACACTCTTCAACAATTGTGACATGCCAATGATGAAACTGCCAAGATATTAAATAAAGATTTTTTTAACACTATTGTTCACCCAATACAAGACCCAAGAGCTACTCAAGGTAGAGGGTTACTGAATGGGGTTAATTTATGGATGTAAAAGTTCTAGATTAGGAGGATATGTAGGCTCCAGACTCTAAGAGATTAAAATTGTAGTGGTCAGAGAAACCATCCTCTCAGGAGTGTTTCACAAAGCAGCAGCCTTTTAAAAGATGCTGTTCAAAAGGAAATTCCTTTTTACCCATGGAATACAAAGGGAATGAGAATGCTTCACCCCTGTGTACCTGGCACACTAGGTTTTAGTTGTCAAAGTCCGAACCGGTGAAATTAAGGAATGTAGTATGTCAGGACATTTTCTATAGACATAGCGATAGATTACTAGTGGGCTTGTGATGATGTGTCTATCAGGAAGGGGGTTGTGCAGTAGAAAATAATTCATCACTCAAAAGGCCGTGTAAATACTTCTTTTGCACAGCGGATAAAAGTGTTGACTGAATCCAGTGACATGACCCAAAGAGTTGTGAGTTCAGTACCTAGCTACAACAGAGGTGAACAAAAACTTGGAGAGTTGCATTAAAGGGAGATAACTGATGCTGTATACACATGGAAGAGGCACGGTATGTGGGACTTGAACAATCTACCCTAGTGGACAAAATAAAGGCTTCAGTTCAAAATTCCAATCATCCGAAGAAGGCTGGAGTGTACAATCGCTGAAATGTGAATATAGCAACGAAGATGAGGACAACAGTCCGAACAATGTAAATAGTGTAAATAAGACATTTCACCAACTGAAGAAATAAATGATTTAAATTCAATAATAGCTAGGGAATGTGGTTAGTACTTCAGTGTAGTTTTGGGTAGAAACCAAATTTGGTTTTGAACAGACAGCTTCACTCAATAGTATGACATGAAAGGAAAAGCAAAAAATAAAAAATAAAAATTCATCAAATCAATACACCCCCTACTTTGTTCTGTCTTTTGTCAAGATAACCACCAAACAATTTTTGTCTGAATCTCTAGATGAGGAATGCTCATGATTTACTTGTACAAGTGTCCTAGTCTTGGTTGTTCAAGACACAATGTTTTGACTATTGTACTCTTGCCTTTTTCAAGCGTCTACTGTGGATGTATGGCAGAGTCGTTAGAATGTTGGCATTCTGGCCATGAGAACTGGGTTTGAGTTTTACCAAAGAGTCAATTCGATAATAATGGCCCTGAGAGATGATACCAGCATTCTCAAGAGAAGTGCTCAAAAATTATACCACGAGTTGATCTAAGTGTTTTGAGTGAAATTGGTTAGACAAAACTACCGATTGTTGTTCTAGCATGAAGGCCTGAGTGTACTGGCATTGTTCAACCTGGTGATCATGCCAGATTCTGTACTCTCTTCCAGAAACTGTAATTAAGGTACATTCGGCATAAACAATAAGCTAATTTTGTGGGTACTAAACAAACGAATGTGCCTGAGAAGGTGTCTGCAAAAGAGATTAGTTAGCCATCCTAGAGCAACGAGCCATAGTTTGATTCCAGGATATTTAAACCAAACTCTAAAAATCATATATAATTGGGTTCAATATTAGAGAATGAAAGTCTAAAATAAAATGTTATAAAATATTTTCATTTCTATTGATGGGTTACTCCTTGACCAGTTGACACCCAAGGCTATAGAACCCAGACTTTCCTGCTATTTACCCATGACTGGTGGTGGGGAAGAGAAGAGATGAATTCATACCTTTCCCAAGGGTAATAGTACATCAGAGAATGTAATGAACTTGATTGGAATTCCAACTCTGCAATCCATTACTTCACAGGTCAGAATGAGGGAAGAGAGATAGTGGAAGGCAGTGAGCCACTTACCTGATGATCTCGTGGGAATGGATGGTGGAACAGCAAATAAAAGCTTTAGTAAAACTATTAAGGGCCTCAAGAGATAAGAAGTTGTGGAAACCCATGCTCTCCTATGTCCTGAAAGAACACACTACATAGAAGTTTACCAAATATTTTTTTTTTTTTACCAAACATTATCTTTAAATCTCAAAGTATGATTAATTGATTTTTTTTTTTCATCTTATCTACCTTTTGTGGGTCATTTAAAGCCAAAACATATTTTGGATTGTAAGTGGTTGCTTACTGCGTTTCCAAGCGGTTATCTAAGTACTGAGCAGGTGCAATGCTCTCAAAGCATAAAGAGCAATAAGTTTTTGCAAAATTTGAAAAGCACTTCATGTCAATAATTGCTCATGCTAGGGAGATCTTGGTCATCAGCATCAGTTTGATAATAAAGTTGCATTCTTCTCTTGCGGCTGGTGATCACTAGTTGTATTGGGTTCAGAGATAAAAGAGCCTCAACACAGAAAATTTTAAACTTATCTAGTTTAATTAATCATGTTGATGTTTACATTTTCTAACTATCCAGTGGGATCGTTTCCCCTTAACTGGGGAGCCATTTCAGAAAGGAAAGAGGACACATTATTGCTCGACAGTTCAGAAACAACTCACTGAAAACCTTTTTCTATCATTCTCATGCTGGCTCAGGCAATCAAAACTGACTTCCTTGTTTTGTCTTCCATCTGACCTCGAAGGCCAACCTTAGGAAGTCAGAGGAGCAATGCACTTCCTCTAAAAAATAATAGTCTGTTAAACTATTATTTAACTCTATGATGTTTTATAGAAAAATTTGTGGTTATTAGAATTCAAATAATTTGTGGTGTAGTGAAAATCAGCTCTGAATGACAAATTGGAGAGTGGGGAGCCGAGTTTGAATTCCAGTTGGCTTTTTTACATTCACTTATGTGCAAATATCCTTTGGAGAGGTATGAATCCTTTTCTTCTCCTCTCAACTATGGATTGAGTAGCAGGACAAACTACCCTATAGCCTTGGCTGGCAAACCAGTCTGTTATATCTTAATTCCATTTAATGAAGATAACACAATCATGAAATATAATGTTGCTTGGAGTCAACATAGTCTTACTGAATTCTGTAGTAAGGATATAAGGCTCACTCCCAGTTAGTTCTGCTGCTGATTCTCGGCATCATCATATATGGTATTTAGATGAGTCCAAGTCATATTCTAGAGAGGTGTTGTCATCTCCACAACACAGTCTGCTGCAGAAAGAAGTGGCAACCTACTATAGAGAAAATTTGCCTACTCTTTAATGAAACAAAAGAGACATGATCGCCCAAGCATGTATCACGCATCTACTTATCTCCCTTGGAATTAATTTCACTAATTATTGTTAGGATTCAAAAAATGTGAATGAGTTTTAAAACCAGAAGTTTTTTGTTTTTAAATTATTTTATTACCAATAATGGATTTTGGGTAAAACTTTGCAGGTTGAGAATATCGAATAGTTTATTGTCTGCAGTTGTTCGAATGCAAAAAGTAAATAAAAACCACATGTGCAGTATGGCAATATCTAAAAAAAGGAGAAAGCATTTCGATTATTCCTTGAATTATTCCCATCTCTACCTGAACTTTTTTTTTTCCACATAATACAATGGCGTGAATACTGGAAAGAAAGAAAAGTGAAACAAACGAATGAATACCTGACCAAATAAATCATAAAATAAAACACAGCAACTGTACTAAATGAACATAAACTAAAATATAAGGCAAAGATGGTCCTTTTGTTACCTCCTCAAAAGCTGAGGACAAGTGTGAATTCTTATCTGAATTAATAGGAGACACAGAAAAAAAAAATGAGGAATGAAAAAAAAATGTGGCAAGAAAGAAAAAAATCCATTGATTATAAAAATAAAGTGAGGAACTGAGGAAGAGGCAAATGAAAAGAAATTTAACAAGTTTATGTTTTTGGCTGAAATAAGTTATTTTTAGCCCAAATCCATTTATCTTTTCAACAAGACAATTCTTTCTGACCTTATACTAGTCTAACAACTGCAGTTCAATCTTAAAAGCTTAAGTCCACAATGATTACAGGTGGGAGATTGAAAGAAAGTAAATGGGTATACATAAAATAATATTTGTTTGAAGGGATACTGGTATATATACAAACACACACACACACACATATATATATATATATATATATATATATATATATATGTGTGTGTGTGTGTGCACACAGAAATGCTATACATTTATAGACTATTGAGCAGAGAGGTGAAGGCACAAGAGAGAGGCAGAACAGAAAAAGAGAGATGGAAAAAAGAGAGAGAGGAGACACGAGAGAAAAAGGTAGATGAGTGAGGGGAAAGGAGAAAAAAGACAAAGAGGGAGGGAGGAGAAAAAAGACACGAGACAAAGAGCGAGAGAGAGAGAGAGAGAAAGGAGACACGAGACAAAGAGCGAGAGAGAGAGAGAGAGAAAGGAGACACGAGACAAAGAGCGAGAGAGAGAGAGAGAGAAAGGAGACACGAGACAAAGAGCGAGAGAAAGGAGACACGAGACAAAGAGAGAGAGAAAGGAGACACGAGAGAGAGAGAGAGAGAAAGGAGACACGAGACAAAGAGCGAGAGAAAGGAGACACGAGACAAAGAGAGAGAGAAAGGAGACACGAGACAAAGAGAGAGAGAAAGGAGACACGAGAGAGAGAGAGAGAGAAAGGAGACACGAGACAAAGAGAGAGAGAAAGGAGACACGAGACAAAGAGAGAGAGAGAGAGAGAGAGAAAGGAGACACGAGACAAAGAGCGAGAGAGAGATAGAAAGGAGACCCGAGACAAAGAGCGAGAGAGAGAGAGATAGAAAGGAGACACGAGACAAAGAGCGAGAGAGAGAGAGATAGAAAGGAGACACGAGACAAAGAGCGAGAGAGAGAGAGATAGAAAGGCGACACGAGACAAAGAGCGAGAGAGAGAGAGAGAGAGAAAGGAGACACGAGACAAAGAGCGAGAGAGAGAGAGAAAGGAGACACGAGACAAAGAGCGAGAGAAAGGAGACACGAGACAAGAGAGAGAGAAAGGAGACACGAGACAAGAGAGAGAGAAAGGAGACACGAGACAAGAGAGAGAGAAAGGAGACACGAGACAAGAGAGAGAGAAAGGAGACACGAGACAAGAGAGAGAGAAAGGAGACACGAGACAAGAGAGAGAGAAAGGAGACACGAGACAAGAGAGAGAGAAAGGAGACACGAGACAAGAGAGAGAGAAAGGAGACACGAGACAAGAGAGAGAGAAAGGAGACACGAGACAAGAGAGAGAGAAAGGAGACACGAGACAAGAGAGAGAGAAAGGAGACACGAGACAAGAGAGAGAGAAAGGAGACACGAGACAAGAGAGAGAGAAAGGAGACACGAGACAAGAGAGAGAGAAAGGAGACACGAGACAAGAGAGAGAGAAAGGAGACACGAGACAAGAGAGAGAGAAAGGAGACACGAGACAAGAGAGAGAGAAAGGAGACACGAGACAAGAGAGAGAGAAAGGAGACACGAGACAAGAGAGAGAGAAAGGAGACACGAGACAAGAGAGAGAGAAAGGAGACACGAGACAAGAGAGAGAGAAAGGAGACACGAGACAAGAGAGAGAGAAAGGAGACACGAGACAAGAGAGAGAGAAAGGAGACACGAGACAAGAGAGAGAGAAAGGAGACACGAGACAAGAGAGAGAGAAAGGAGACACGAGACAAGAGAGAGAGAAAGGAGACACGAGACAAGAGAGAGAGAAAGGAGACACGAGACAAGAGAGAGAGAAAGGAGACACGAGACAAGAGAGAGAAAGGAGACACGAGACAAGAGAGAGAGAGAAAGGAGACACGAGACAAGAGAGAGAGAAAGGAGACACGAGACAAAGAGTGAGAGAGAGAAAGGAGACACGAGACAAAGAGGGAGAGAGAGAAAGGAGACACGAGACAAAGAGGGAGAGAGAGAAAGGAGACACGAGACAAAGAGGGAGAGAGAGAAAGGAGACACGAGACAAAGAGGGAGAGAGAGAAAGGAAACATGAGACAAAGAGGGAGAGAGACGAAGGAGACACAAAACAAAGAGGGAGAGATTGAAAAAGGAGACATGAAAAAAGACAAGAAAATTGTTAGTAGTCAGGGATGAATATAAGGGATTTACTAGTAGACAAACAATGCAAATTTTACTGACGCCTATCATATGAATGCAGATATATTGCTACTGAATTTACTATAGAAATCAAAGTAAATTAGTTTACCATGAAAATGTATTTAAATTTGTTGAAGTTTAGGAAGTAAGGTGTTTTTTTTATTACTGCTTAGGAATTAATGCAATCATCACTAATAGAATAGGCTTATGGTAAGGATAGTGCAAATGCATTGTTAAGTTTTATTACAGAAACACATTGAAATAAAGTGATTCTCAATCGTCAGGAAGCTTACCTGCTGAGGAATGTTGCTTTTATTGTAAACTTTTCACAAGTTTCATTTGATTTTGGCTTAGTGCTTCTCTTTACTCATCTTATGCCATACTGACCTCAGCTTAATATAGAGACTTTTAATCAAGAATTTAAGAACAATAAATGTGCCTCTGACAAATATGCTCAACTTACCAACAGAGAAATTTCTTAAAAATCCCTTTTACGGCCAAGTTTACCTGTGTTCTTTGTCAGAGTATGCAACTAGGTTGCATTGAAAACACAACTGTTTTTTTTTTTTCCTTTCTTTAAAGTGATCCAGACATAATTAATAAGATTCACGTCAGGGAACCAACTCAGCCAGAAGAGCTGATTAACACTGTTTAGAGTGCCATTCTCAATTTCATATAGGGTTGTATGGAGAACCACCTTGTATGACAGAGAGCGCTGCTTTTGCCTAAATAACCACCAGTGAACACTCTTGTAGAAAGGATATATATTTTTCTGAATTGATGTTCCTTGTACATTCCAGAAACCGAATAAACAGTCCTCTGAAGTACTCGTTTACCATTATCAAAAATTTAGTGCTTGATAGTGGGTTGCAAACAGTTCAAACCATATTTTGAACTTGGTAACTTTTAGACACTACTTAAGTGGTGACTCTTTATTGTAACCTTGTGCCAGATAACTACACTCAGCTTTGTAAATAACATTCTCGTTATATAGTAGAGAGAGAGAGATGGACGTGTGTGTTCACAGTAATAAAAATAGTGCTGGATTAATAAACCCATTAATTTAAAACAAAAAAAAAAAAAAAAAAAAAAAATAGGCTCACATTTTAGTAAAAAAAAACTATGTCAGATATAGACTTTGAAATGTCCCAATGACAGATGGGCATTCATTGGGTAATTGAGACTTGCTTTATCATGATGGCTTTCTGTGGTGAAATTGGTAGAGAACACTTTGGCTAAAGGAATTGTTTCACTGATGAAAAAAAGAAAATAAAGGAATACAGGTTCAATTCATGTTGGTAAGCATATAAAAGACTTCTTAATCTCTAGGAAGGTTGACATTAAATTCACTATTAAAAATAACAGGGATATTAACTCAAATGTGTATCCACTGAACTTTTTCCTTTTTTTAAAAAAAATCAGTTAAGCCCAAGCATGGTGATAATGTTGCTAAGTCATAATAGGCTACTGGGACTAAAAAAAAAAAAAATGAAAAGATTTAGAAGTAACTGGAAACCCAATCCTAAACAGGAAACATCACAACACAATATATAGAAATTATTTTAAATAAAAATGATGTTAAATGTGTATGAGGAAAAAATAGCTAAAAATGTTGAAACTGTAAAGCGTAATATAGAAATAAAAACTATTTTAATAAAAAAATACATTAAAATTATATGAATAAACTAAGAAAATGTTAACAGGGTTGTCAACACTCTCTTTGCAGAATTTTAAAAAGTTTGACACCTTTTAGAAAAACTATTCAGCAAAAAAACTGCTAGAAGAATTCTTTGACTACAGAATTATTAAAAAAAAAAAAAAAAAAAATGAAAAGTTCAACACCCTTTGAAAAGATTATTTGATTTAAATGAAAATTTAAATAACAGAATGATGAATATGTAAGACAACTAGCTGAATTACTTGCACCTTTCTGCATGCCACACATTTTTTGTATGAAAATAATTGCTTTTAAATTATTGTTATAATTTGTGGAGAAAAATGATGCATTTCAATATTACTCAATAATCTTGCTGATGTGACCTCCATCTTCTGGCTTTCTCCTATATTTTGAATAGGAGTCATTCCCTTATTCAAATTTAAATACAATTTAAATCAAAGTGGGGGGAAAAAATTTCAGGGGGTTGCAAAAACAGCTTGATCTGATCCCCTTGATATGTATTTGATGCAATGCTTGATTGAATGAATTGATAAGCAGGTTTCAACATTGATATGATAGTTGAATTTTTGTAACAAATATGTATTATGAGGCACTATTAACTGAGGATTTCTTGCTCAATTTGACGACCATATTGTTGCATTTTGATCTTGCCGATGTAACCTCCACCATCTTCTGGCTTTCTCCTTCTATATTTTGGATAGAAGTCATTCTTTTGTTCAAATTTAAATTTAATTCAAAGGGGAAAAAATATTTCAGTGGTGGGTTTATATGCCCCTGGCAACTCCCTTTTATCAAAATGAAATATACTTATCCAAGTACCCTGGGTAATGTAGTTTCAGAATATATATGATTATGGGGGTCTATCTTCAAAATCCTAGTAGGAGTTCGATAACAGACAGAGGCTACAACTTATATATATATATATATATATATATATATATATATATATATATATTATACACACACACAGATTTGGAAAACTCTTGAAAATGTTTGGCTGATTAAAAAGCCTCATCAGAATAACTACTTCTATTTTGACCAAATCTACATTAAAATATAATTTTGCAAAATCAATACAATAAAAGTAAAAAAAAAAATATCCAACATAATTAATGTGAAATCCCATTTTTCTAATGACACTTTTTTTCTCTATAAGCAAAGCTTATCAAAATAAGACTTTTCAAAATTTTCATATGTGCACACACTTAACAAGATAGGCAAATTTCTTCAAAACTTAGCTGCACATCATCTGTCAATTCACAACCCAAATAAATTTCTTATATATATTTATATATGTCTGATGAAGTTCTAAAGGATGAAACTCATCACAAGAAAACTTTTTTACACTTTGTCATATATTTTCTCCCCAATATATATAATTTGTGGCTTGAAATCCCACGCATACATGTGTGTGTATGTGATTTCAAGCCACAGATTTCTTTTTTGCTCTACATAACAATACTTGTTTCGATCAAAGTGAATGTAGGCCAGTCATGTCTTTAAATTTTGTTTAGCCATTATCAAAAACACAATTCTATAAAAGCTAAAAGGGAAACTATGTTTTGACACATGATTTATTTTCTTTTTTTAGATTTGCAACACAAAAATTCTTCTCTGGGGAAGGAATGTATGAATTAGTTAAATACATTTAAAGTGTTTGAAACAAAAAAATCTTATAATAAGGGTCTCAAGAATTTCAAAACTATATTGAAGTAAATGTGACAATAAAGGAAAAAATGTTTGTAGAAGTATTTATCTATCAATATGGGCATGGACTGTACTTTTGCTGGATGGGTGACAATTTAGTTGACAGGATAAGGTGGCAGTTGTATAACCAATATGAATGTGCAATTGCCTGTGAGGCAAGAAAATTTATAGATAATACTGGTATTGTTTAGTATTGATTTTTGATTGGCAGCATGTTAGAAATTATCAGATCCTTAATTATTATTTAGCCGTTATTAAATTGATGGATCTTAATGGTTAAATGGATGACTGAATTAGCTCAAAATATTTTTAGCAGTTACTCATACACTGATTACAGTTATGAAAGATGAATAAATTAAAAAATAATGAAAAAGAAAAGTTCCACATAAAATGACCAAGATTTGATAGTGAAAAAATTTCAGATGTTTGGCCATTTGGTCAGATTTTATGAAGTGAATCAGGCCAAGAACTTCTCAGCATTCATTTTGTATGTACTCTTTAAACAATGATTGCTGTATACACACACATAACTGTGTTAATATAATGGCAGGCTTTATTTTACTGAGTACACCTGCTTGAAATCCCTCTTACAGACACCTGCTCAGGTATATTTCTTCAACACTGATAGTGAAAAACTGCTTTATAAGGAATTATGCCGAGCAGAACTTGGTTATAATTTCTTGGAGAGAACACAGAATCAGGCACGATCAACAGTCGAATGCAGGGCCAGTATACTGATTCCCTTGATCACAATTACTTGTGACTTTGTGCTAGCATAACTGCTGACAGCTTCTGAACAGTTTTGTCTGTCTAGTTTAATTCAAAAGACTTTCATCAACTGGTGCTATTGTTTTGAGGCACTTTCTCAGTGCTGCACACTGGGATTGTCTCCTTTGGCTGATATTATCACCTCTTTGATAAATTAACCATGGGGAGATTTGAACCTAGATCTCATGGTCAGAACTCATTTTAACCACTTCAACATATATACACAGAGTTTGTGTATGTCTGTCGATAAAAAATAAATACATAAAAACTCAGTAGAAAAAGTCCATTTATTTTTTTTAATAAAATCACCTTATAGCATTTAGTGTATGTAAATATGTATGTAAAATTGTAACCAACATTTTACTTTTATTAAAAAAAAACCCTGAATTTAGTTTAATCCAAATTATTTTCTTCATCTTGAAACACAATCTTAACCTGTTCAAGGCTAGGGTTAACTGTTATCTTCTACTCCTATACATACAAATTGCCACCTAACATAACACTCTACCTTGAGTAACTGCAGTGCCTAGTAATGGGTGTACAGTACTGTAAAAAAAAAAAAACAACAAAGATGGGGGGCAGTAGTTTGAATGTAAATAATGATAACTCTTTATCCCAAAAACTGATACAGGAATTTAGTTTAGTATATAAAATGTGTGCTAGGAACTTTTGCGCACACACACAATTCTGACAGGAATTTAGTCTAGTGTATATATATATATATATATATATATATATATATATATATATAAAGAAAAATGTGCTAAGAACATTTGCACATACCTAATACACACACACACACACAACCCCCTTGTGGAATTCATACATATTGAAGTATGCAAAGCCTATGCCAATCAATGTTCATATGCATGTATCTACATACATAAACTATTGACCCTGCCTGTGCATTCTCTACATACTTATCCCCCTATCGACAGAGTATGTTTGGCTCTCAAAACAGCAATCACTTCACATTCCTTTTCTTGTCTCTTCAAAATGGCAACACATCTAACCAGCTTAACAGGATTTTACAGGAGGAAGAAGTTTGCAGCCATGAAAGACAGGAGCGCTGAATAAGAAACAAGTAAAATCATCTACAGTGACATGCTTTTCAATCATTTGTTTTTTGTTTCCATCGTTTCCATCAACAACATCAAACAGAAAACTGTTCAGAAATTAGAAACTGTTGAGGAATCTGTTATTTTTAATTGATTATGTAATTGCAGCCGTTGACAGCCATAATCTTAACTGTAGATATGCAGGTGACACTGTGTTGACAGTGGACATAGAAATGAAACTACAAGAACTCTTACAGAAGGTCATGAAGGAAAGCAAAAAGAAAGGACTAAACATCAATTGCAAGACAGAATGCGTGGTTGTTAGCAAAAACAAAAAAAAAAAAAAAACCCAGCCCAACATGCAAATTACAGATACTAAAAATCAAGCAAGTACAACAATTTAAATGTCTGGGAGGTGTTTTAACAGAGGATGAAAAGTGTGACACTGAAATCCAAAGGTGCATTAGGATAGCAAAAGATGCCTTCCAAAAGCTAAGCAAAGTATTAAGAAAGAATTTCATTAAGACAAAAATATTATTAGAAACAAAGAAAAGAGTATTGAACCGTTATGTAAAGTGAATGCTCAACAATTTCCTCATAAATGAAAAGACTGGAGGCAACAAAAATGTTGTTCTACAGAAGGATGTTAAGAATACCATGGTCTGAACATGTGAGCAATGATGAAGTTTTAGAGAAAATGAAAAAAAACTTGTACTTAATATCAGGAAGAAATTTTTAAGAAATATAATTAGGAAATAGGACTTGGAAAATTTGATACTCACAGGATAGATTAAAGGCAAGATGAACAGAGGAAAACAGTGCATAACCTACCTAGAGAGCTTGGGTAAATGGATAGCAGAACAATGAGAATAATACACAATAAGATAAGAGAAATACACAATTTATAAAGAGCTACAAAGTACAAGAAATTGTGGAGAGCAATGATTGCCTACATCCTGAAAGGAAATGGCATATAGAATTACCAAAGCAGTTTGTAATGAGTACATGGCAGAGTGATTAGAAAATTGGTGTTCCAACCATAAGACCCAAGTTTGAATCTTACCAGAGTTGATTTGTCAAGGAGGTGATTTGACATTGGCCTGGAGAGACAATTCCAGTATATAAAGCCATTGAGAAGTAACTGAAAAATCACACCACAGGTTAACCTCCGAACCTTTGTCAGTGAAACTGTTCTGAAGACTTTGACAGATGCAATAGCATGAGGTTGCAAGTCATCATGACCAAGGGTTTGAGCACACTGGCTTCGTTCAAACTGGTGATAATGCCAGATTCTATGCTCTCTCCCAGAAACTCTAAGGTACGCTCAGCATAGATGCAGTATAAGCCACAGGTGGGCTCTGGGGGTGTTGAACCAACCGAAATGTGCTTGAGCTCATCCTCTACAACAGGTATCAACTAGCAAATCCAGCAGACTGATGTGCTCAGAAACAAGTGGCCAGGAGGTGATTTCATATTGGCCTAGGGAGACAATTCCAGTATACGACACAATTGGGACGTGCCTGAAAGTCACAGACCCAACATGCAGATGACAAATTGGAGATAACAAAATCAAGCAAGTACAATTTAAATATCTGGGAAAACTGTTTTAATGGAAGTCTATTATCCAAAGTTTCAACCATAGAAATAAACAATTCACAAGTTTTATTTCAGAATGGTCCTAAAGAACACGATTTACAATGCCGATAATTTAGACATACCAAAGAGAAACCCTAAGTTGCTTCCTTTAACTAAAAAGAAAAAATTCTTGGCTTAAGAAAAAAAAAAAAAAAACATTAACCTAAGAAATTTTTATTATTTCAAAATATTGTTCTCATCTTGGTTGATAGAGATGTTATTACTAATACAGTGTAACCCGGATATAAGAGAGTTGTCGGGACCGGAGAAGAAGTCTCTTATATCCGGGTTTGGTCTATTATATATACATTAACACAGGCTCTAATTTGGGACCAGAGAAAATCTCTTATATCCGGGTTACACTGTACAACTTTTCGACCAAGTACTCTCTGGTCATCATCATTATTTGGCTGATATGGGATATCTATTGATTGTGTTATTTTGTCCTAGTGATGCCAGTTATTATTCATTCCTGCTGAACAAGTACTTCACTACCTCATCCAGAGACTGAACTCACAATAAGACCACTAAATTATGAAAAACAGCACAAATTCCCCACCTCAAAGAAAAGCAAATGTTGAAGCCAATTGATCTTGA
>OZ038498.1:68708449-68725949 GCA_964036315.1 Acanthosepion esculentum | reverse complement strand
TTGCAAAGTTGATACTATTGAACAGGAGGTCCCTAGTGATAGAGGAATAGAAGTCAATTATATCAAACTTAATGAACATCGCTTTATCCTTATTCCTCATGTTAGTGAACCATTTAATAGTGTCAGACGAATCCTTCCAAAGGTTAGTATTGGTTGTGATTAGTAAATTGTTGGTTATTTTTTTAATCATATTTTTTTTTAGATAAGTCCTAGTTCTGTTTTTGTTGGATTTATTAGTCTAGATTGTGTACTGTTGGTGAAGTTCTGTTTATGGTCCTTAAATAAAATGTAGGCATCCTTAATGTGGATCTTTCCCACTATCTGCAATACTTAACTTATTGGCTATTTTGGTGGCCTCTGTATCTATTTTGAACATTCTACTATTGTATTTATCTAGTTTGTGTGTTTCTGTTTTGTCCATGAGGATTTGATTTATCAGCTCTAACCCAAATGTCCTTGGAGTTTCTAATCATCTTTATATCCTTGTGTAGTTCTTTTTGGAAGTGATCAGATCGCTTGTTGAACTTCATTTTTTTTTAACTTCGCCAAACAAGTCCCTTTTGAAAGGATCCAGGAATTTACAAGGTGGTGGAGATTTTGGGGTTTTTAGGTTGAAGTTTTCTTGTTTGTAATTTGTTGTCTCGGAGGAGGGGATAAGGAAGAAAAACGCTTTCCATCATAATCTCTTTACGAAGTCCACAATTTTCTCCATGAGGGATATGTTGATCGAATGTAGAGAGAGGTCTTTGTTGAGGTAATTTTTGCTTTTTTGTTGTTAAAAATACATATGATCTGTTATAATAAATACATCGAGCTCTCCGTGGATCAGCTTTAATAACTAATATTACTAGGATCCACTCGGATTATATACCAATGGATCGATTACCTGTAATATATATATATATATATAAATAACGTAAATCATTCAAACGAAAAACAAATACTGAAGCTAATTATACGGCGAGAATCACTCTCACAAACAACATTTACTAATAAAATACAATCAACTTCGAATCTGTTAATGAATGGTGTGATCCTTGTTCATAAATTCCGGGTTTATCAGGTGTTATTTTTTCTACGAGCCGGGCTTTCAGTCGTACCAAACGACCATCTTCAGGTAGACAATTTAGTGTGTTTTTATTAAATTCCGAATAGTAATGCGACATCGAAAGGTAGTACGGTCCGAAATAGTGTTTTTTTAGCAATGAGATATTGTTAAATGTTAGAATAATTTTGGAGCGTGCAGACGCAACGCTGTGGTTGAATTTTTTTTAAATTTGAAAAATGTGCGTTCTTGTACTGGAGAAAAGTGGCATGAACTAAATTGTTCAATAATAAGAGTAAATGTCACAGTTATTATCAGGAATTTTGCACTTAGGATCAGGTTATTTTAATGTCAATTTTGTAGTGCGTAATCAATTTATTACATTGATTACGCACTACAAAATTGACATATATATATATATATATATATATATAAATTCCCCCATTCTTGGTTTAAATAGGAATTGAGGCACACTCAATGAATACAGTTTCCATCAAAGCCATCTACAAAGCCTCCACAATACTAAATAGCTTCAAAACTACTAGATTTCTTCAGTAATAAAACATGTGCAAAAAAAAAAAAAAAATCCCAATTTCATTTTATTTTTTGTTAAGAAAGACATCTCCGAAAATACTAATTTTTAACGTCTTTTCTCATTATGCTTCTGTTTGGTCTAAGTACCCAATAAATCACAATAATAATTATTATTGCTGTTGGTGTTTTTCGTTTTTCTTATTATCTCTTGAATTTCTTTCAGCAGCCTATATATATATATATATATATATATATATATGTAAAAAAAACAAAGTTATATATTTACCAGTCATGGTCTCATTACTTAATGATATATTCCATTGCTATAGAAACAAGGTATTACTCACTGCCACTCAGAATGAACATGTTTCTCGTTCCCATAACAATATCTCATTAAGTAATGAAACGAGGCTGCAAATACATGGCTTTTTTTTTTTCTTTTATTTCATGGTAGAATTCTTTGGATACTTTAATGATTTATAAATCAGAATTATTTGTTTATGATTATCTCTTCTCAACAGGAAATGCTAATCAAAGGAGGCATTATTTAGCAATAAATGGAACCTTAGATTCTGAAACAACATTAGACAATGGAGTTAATACTTATAATAATACACACATATAAAATGCTAGTGTATACAATACTGCCACAAATTAGTACATAACTATTACTTTTCATAAAAAGTTGTTTTTCTTTTAAACCAAATATAGCAAGATTTTATTATTTCTAATAGAAAAAAAAACAGTACGCAACAAAACCGATTTTCATGGTTCACTGTGTCATACTAAACTTTTTTCTCTCCACCATCTATCTTACATATCTATAAGTCTACCAATTGCCCATGCTTAGAATATTGCTGCCACATATGGTCCAGTGCCCCTGCTATTTACCTTGAGCTCCTTGATAAAAGCCAAAGAAGAATCAGCAATATTATCAGTCCTGATCTGGCAGATTGACTTCAGTCACTTTCTCACCATTGTAAAGTTGCCCCCTCTGGGCCTTTTTCTATAAATACATTCATGGTAAATGAATTGATGAGCTCTTCGCTAATGGTACTTAGACTCTTTTAATTAAAGCGCAGTACTAGACTGGCATCAATATCTTATCAATTTACAGTCGAGCTGGCTAGATGTAGCTGTAAATTCTATACTAATAGTTTCTTTTCTCACACTTCTCACTTGTAGAACTCCCTTCCGGTTTCATGCTTTCCAGCCAACTTTAATCTGCAAAAATTTAAATGCAATGTCAATCGCTGTCTACTGTCCTGATTATTCTGTTCTCTTCCTGCTCATTATTAATGTTTTTAATTCTTTCACAACCCCTTGTGTCTTAGTGGCTTTACTGCCTTGCATGGGGTGATACTGATTAAAAACAAAAATTATTTTAAACCAAATACTACCGGTACTTATACTTTGTTGCCAAAACTATATGTTACTGTTTAAAACTGAGTACACCCTAATGAAAAAAAACAAAACACAAATGCATATTTTAAAACCATTATTAATAGTTGGTAATATAAAGTATGCAATGTCAAAATTAATATCTGAGTTTTCATTGAAAAGATTTACCTGGAGTGGCTTAAATTTTCTCAGCACAACCAAGAAACCCTTCGGAAAATGTTTGGTCAGATTTTGAGTTAGGCTGGTAACTTTTCAGTACCATATCAGAAATCAAGAAAGGAGTCACTTTTGATTTGAAGAAATGTGTCCTTTCTTTCTACATATAAAACAACATCTACAAAAATTTCCCTTCCAAAACTGAAGCTGAGTAAAACAAAATGCAGACAGGGCAGTCAACCCGCTAAAGTTTTAGGCTCCATAAAAAAGTACATTTTTGGGCAAGTGACAGAACTTGGCAGTATGTTGCATTGAGCGCACAACAAGATTGTTGTTGTGTTATCAAGCATTATTGTAACATACCCAGCATCATTTCAAATTCATTCGTTTATTTTGTTTCTGGTATCTCGGCTGCATTCCTCCCCATATGTGTGGTGTTCCCATGTGGATGTCTTGTCTGTGCCCTGCTCATCGTCATCCAGTGTTTGATTCCAATGCTGCCGGGTTTTTCATCCTCCTTTGTTGGCAAATACTCAACCAATAAGAAAATCATGTCAAAACAGTTGCCAAAATTATGCAAAAAAAAAAATTCCAAGGAAAATGTTGTAGGACTGAACATATGAATTGACCATGCAAGCTGACACCAATTCATTTTATAAACAGATTGGTTGAAGAAGGCCCAAGAAAATTGGCTTTTTTTTTTTAATCATTTCATCCCAATCAAGACAATAAAGCCACTAAGATACAGGAGGTTACTCAGTGTGAAAAAATTAATGAGAGAGAACAATAAAAGAACAGGAATTAAAAAGACAGAAGATAATGATTGATATTGCATTTAAAGCTTTTGAAGATCAAAGTTGACTGGGAAGCAAGAAGCCGAAAGAGAGTTCCACAAGCGAGTGAAGAAAAGGCTAGCATAGAACTTATGGTTACATCTAGCCATTTCAATTGTAAAATGATGAGACCTTGTCACCAATATAATACTGTGCAAACGTAAGAGGATATATTTTCAGGAAAACAAACAGATTTGTTGTCTGCATTAACTGAGCAATTTTCAGTTTACCACAAAAAAAAAAAAAAAAAAAAAAAAAAAAAAATTGCTAAAACTTCATAAAGTTGAAGTGTCAAAGTTCATCAGAACTATTACAATGAGAGTATTTATAGAAAGGTGTAGGGAATCTATGTTATGGTGGTGGGTAAGTGATTGAAGCTGAGATGCCAGGTTAGGACAAATAACATTGCAGATTCTTTTGTATTTTATCAAGAATCTCTAAATACATAGGAGAAGCACCTTAATGTTAATGAAGTCAAAGGACTGTGTGCTGTAAAGGATTCTATATCAAATGTATTATGAGCAAGACCGACTTCTGTTTGAATTTCTGGGATGAGGAGTTATTTATATCATTCACGCTCAGACTATTAGCCTCATCTTTGTTGCTATCACAACATTTCGGTGATTTTGAACTGAACCTTTTATTTAATCTGCAGAGATTTTGTCTTGTAGAAACATATCAAGAGATATCTCATCTAGTTCTTTTTTAGTACTGTTCAGTTATTGCTCACTCTGTATTCACCAAGTCTAAGTCTGTACTATCTGGCCCAGGGATTGAAATAACAATTACTATGTCACCGAATTTACAAAACCAATGCTTTAATCTACTAAGCTATTGTCCTGTGGGACAATCCTAAGTTTAGAACTTGGTGCCTTAAAACTAATTTTGCTGCTTCCTGTCTCATTCGATTGCATTCACTGATGTTTCTCTTTTCTTACTACAGCTGAAGCCATTGTCCTGTAGCTGACAATTGTATAAAATAGCCACTACTGGTATTGACACAAAGAAGTTTGTGTAAAGAGTACGTAAGAGAATAAAAATAAGACTTGTTTCAAAGACAGTGTACTGTCGTAAAATGAAACAAAAATCAACCTATTTGAATATGATAGCATGCTTTAGGTATCATCGTGGTGAGGTGTACAAGGATGGTGGAGGAAATGTTAGGGCGTGTGTGAGGTGCATTTTATTGATGGAAATATGAAAGATGAATATTACAACATTAAATGAAAACCTGTTACTTTCAATCAAATGATTTGAAAGAAAGACTGTGTTTTAATATGACAATGATCTAAAACACTCCAAGAGTCCCTAAAGAATTAAAAGATAAATTTGCTTGAATAAGCAAGTACAATGCCAGATTAACATCAAACTGAACAATTATGGAATGTATGCTTAAATAAACAAACCCAATCCAAAATGGCATATTTGAAAGAATGCATATTGTTGAAGTGGAAAATACTTTAAAGCATATATATATATATATATATATATATATAAAGGGCGGTCACTAAAAAAACTGAAGATTTGAAACAGTCTTAACTTGTTTGTTTTCAACCTTTTTTTTTCTTTTTAGGTTATAGAGCATCAGTTGGAGATTAAAATGGCTATGTATGATATCCAGCAAGAAGTAAAACTCATTGAGTTTTTCTATTCCAATGAAATATCAATTATTTAAAACTCAAAGAAATACCAGCAACATTTTAATGTCAGAGTATCTCCTAGCAATAACATGATTTGGAACCTAATTCCCTGATTTGAAAGAACTGGATTAGTTGGCAATCTTCTGGGAAGAGGCCCGAAGCACACTGATGAAGTGGTGGAAGCTGTACGGCAGATTGTCCTTGAGGATTCATGAGCTTCTACCCATCATCCTTCTGCTCAATTAGGCATTGCCAGAACATTGCTTCAGAAGATTCTGAAACTGGATTTAAAAATGTTTCCATCCAAATAAAATAATAAAAAAATTAAAAAATGTGTTTTTAAAAGTTATTTTAGTTTTATATTATTCAGTCTGTCACTGGCCACCTTGTGTGTGTGTGTGTGTGTGTGTGTATGTGCATGCAAGAGTGCATATATGTATATATATATATATATATATAAGATAAACAAAATCCTAAATCACCTCATATGAGTGAATAACCTATTTCGGCAGATGAAGATATCTGTCGTCCATCTTATCAATCTTGGTGTGGACTGAGTTTGTGTCAGAAATAGCTAAAACAAAAATAATAAAAGAATAAAAAAAAAGCAACAACAGTCAAAAAGCTAATACAGAATTTATCCATTTCACTCAAAAGGCCCAAGACTGGGGTCAGGGGATGGTGGAAGTTATTTGTCTTAAATAGAAGAAGTTTTATGAAATTAAACCAGAATATTAACCTTATGACATTAATTTGGGGCTATATAAAGAATGGAATATTAATTTAAAACTAAAAGAGGAATAAAAAAGGGTTTAAAATAACTTTAAAATATATAGATAAAAAGATGTAAGGGACAAATGAAAAGAGAGTTGAGGAAATCTTAGAGTTGGGGAGAGTTTATAAATTATAATTAATATAGGTAAAGAGGTTGTAGAGGGGGAGAATATAGAAATTAGAATTATTTATTAATTCAACTTTTGAGTGAATATTATGGAAATATAGTAGCCAATTAAGTCAAACATAATAATATCCATAATATAGGTTTAACTTTATTAAATTTTTTAGCTTTCAGAGTTAAATTTCTATTTCTGACACAAACTCAGTCCCCACCAGGGTTGATAAGATGGACGACAGATAACCGATATCTTCATCTGCCAAAATAGGCTATTCCCCATATGAGGTGATTTGGGATTTTATTGTTTATTAATTATATTGCTCTGTAAAAATAAATGCATTAAGCTCTTTTTGGGGATCAGTTATAATATTTTATATTACTAAGATCCACTTGAATTATATACCAACAAATTTGTTACCTTTATTATATATATATATATATATATATATATATATATATATATATATATGATTGAATAAAAGGATCAGCTTTGAGTAGTAAGCAAAAATATTATTAAAAAAATAAAAAATTCTTGCATCATGCAGAATCTATACTAGAATGCTAATTATGAAATGATTGCTCTTGGCTAGGTCCATGAGAGAGAAAGTCTAATGTTCTGGAGGCCTGAAACTTTCTATGAATCCAGAAAAGACATCACAGATGAAGCATTCTGCTGCACAATATGTGCATAAAACAAATCTATATACTTAGAGTCCTGGTTTTATGGATGCAGTACTGCACTTCAGCCCCCAAAAGGTTTTGTAAAACAGGGATGCAATTTATAAATACAGTTACCTCCCTTTATCCTCAGTAATAAATTATTTAAATTCATCACATATGATCATAATTGCAATTCAACTCTTCTCTTGCCCATGATCATCAAAACTTTGTTAAAACAGGATCTTGCTCAATAAACTGAGTGACAGCACTTCACCAGAAAAAAAAGGCTCACTGAGGAGAAATTTCAGTAAGCTTAAATAATTCCTAAAAGTTAAATCCACTTTGGCAGGAAGGGAGACAAGCTACTGCTTAGAACACATCCATTAAGCGGAGAAATTTCTTAGCCAAGGAGGGAGAGTGCAATCCTTGGTAGGACTACAAGAGTCAGCATAGTTAACACTTTAAATACAGAATCAATCATCGTCTTCTGTCTCCTTGAATCCATTTCTTTTTATTGTGCTTTCTCCTCAGTAACATTTTCTCAGATTCTTTCACACTCAGTAACCCTTTGTGTCTTAGTGGCTTTATCACCTTGCTTGGGGTGAAATAAATAAAAAAACAATAACATAATAAAAACACCTGTCAAGTATAATAATTCAGTATTGATCCCATGTTTGTTTATATGGGAATTTAATAGAGGTTTTATATCATGCAGTGACTGGGGTCAGTCAGTTATGTGCCATATGTGATACACGCTTAGGCAATCATGTATCTTTTCGGTACATGACTGATGGGGCAGATTTTTTCCCTGCAGTAGGTTGCCATTTCTTTCTGTGGTAGACCAGTTGCCATCCAAGGCTATAGAACCGGGTCTGTCTTGCTATTTACCCATAGCTGGAGGGAGAAGAGGATTCATACCTTTCCCAAGGGTATTAGTGAATGTAATGGATTTGACTGGAATTCGAACTCAGCTCTCCGATTCCTCAATCCGAGCCACTATCCATTACTCCACCGTGCCCCCTCCTGACTGGGCTATGAACTCAAAATGCAGTGGAACGGATGCTAATCCTACAAAGTTATAAAATTTCATTTCCTAAATACAACCATTTTCTTTTCTTGTCTGAATTTCTGGGAGGAGAAGTTATTTAGATTTGGACTATTGTCCTCAGCTTTGTGATAACAACAATGTTTCAACTATTCAACTTAGGGTTTCTTTAGGTGTGCATAGATCTGGGAAACTTTCATCAAATTTTGAATGAAACACTTTATTTAATCTACAAGAATAGATTAATCTCATTTCACTGTCCACATCTAGGGACACCATATCTAGTTATTTAGTACTGCTCACCTTGTTTTCAGGGACTAATTCTGCAAGATCCAGTACAGGGACTGAACTCACAATTGTTGTGACCAATTTCATGAATCAACACCTTAATCCACTAGCCTATCGTCTTGGAACATGCTGCTGAACTTGATTTAATCCACTAGACCTTGCTTTAAGTATTTTCCTGTTTTAGCTGTTATATATCACCACTAAGTTGGCTGGGCAGGTGGATTGTAGCATTGGTTCTAGTCATAGGCGGTTTTGAATTCAAAGTTGTATTTTGCCAAGCAATGCTAGAGAACCCAATCTACCCTGCTATTTAACCAATAACTGAAGGGAAAAGTGATGGGTTTATCACTTAAGGTAGGGGTTCTCAACCTTGCTTGCTCCATGCACCCCTTTCACCATTTGTCAGAATGCCATTCCCTGCTCCTTTTCAACAGACAGATAGGCCAAATTCTATAATTGCTCTCCTCCCCCACTAAACCCCTCCGGGGGTGAATTTCACCCCTGTTGAGAACCCCTGTCTTAACGGTATTTGTGTTGCCAAGTAATCCTAGAGAACCCTTTCTGCCTTGCTATTTAACCTATAACTGGAGAGAAAAGAGATGGATTTATCTCTTTTTCAAGGTATTTATGTTGTCAGCTAATACTAGAGAACCCAGTCTGCCTTTTCTCTCCAGCTATGGGTTAAATAGTAACATATAGCTGGACAGTGTGTACATGCCTTCCTTGAGTATCTGTGTGAAAATGAATGCAACGGCCTTGGCTGAGATTTCAACTCAGCACCCAATATCTGCTATGCAACACAAACATTGACATGTTAGAGAAAATGAGTAAATTAAGAGGACGCCTGTCGGATGTTTTCAGATTCATATTTTTAATCCACAAATTATTTGAGAAATATTAGTAATTGACTGAATACCTGTTTTGTATTATTTGAATTCTAATGTTAGGGACATTTAGCAAAAAAAAAAAAAAAAAAAAGTTTTTAAAAAAGGTCTGTGAAGATTACTGTAACAGAGACTTAAAAAAAAAAAAAAGAACTTAGAAGGCCAAAGATTGTAAACATCATGACTGAAACAAACAAGATGCAGATACCCATCAAAAATATTTTCTGGAATGGAAACAATGATAGGGAGTTGGGACTACTGGCTTGCATATTGCAGTCCTCTTCATCGCGCCTGTTGAAGTGTCACCTCCCTCCTACTCGCCATCATCTATAGATGCATAATCACGGAAGCAATAGGACAAGAATAAGGATGCTTACAAGATCAATATTTGCTGGATTTCAGAAGGATGAAGATAACATGTAAGATAATGATGACGAAACCTAGTGGTATAAGGGGAGGGGCAGAGATGTAGCTGTGACGGGCAGAGTAAGAAATGTGGCTGAAAAAGAGCAAAACTGTGAAAAGAAGCTTGGGGTAGGGCCTCCTGTTCAACATGGTAACCATAGCAATGAAAAGTGTCCTAGGCAGTGGTAATAAAAATAAGGGAAGAAAGGGTGGACTTGGGAGATAAACTTGGGTAAGGGAAGATGTATAAAACATTACTAGGGAGGAAGATAAAAAAAACTGATTGGGAGAGGAGGAGTAGGAAACATAGAAAAGAAAGGAGGAGAGACAGTGAAGGCGAGGAAAACAAAAAAAAGACGGGGAAGGCGAGGAAAACAAAAAAAAGATGGGGAAGGCGAGGAAAACAAAAAAAAAGACGGGGAAGGTGAGGAAAACAAAAAAAAGACGGGGAAGGCGAGGAAAACAAAAAAAAAGATGGGGAAGAAGAGGAAAACAAAAAAAAAAGACGGGGAAGAAGAGGAAAACAAAAAAAAGACGGGGAAGAAGAGGAAAACAAAAAAAACATGGGAAAGAAGAGGAAAACAAAAAAAAACACGGGAAAGAAGAGGAAAACAAAAAAAAACACGGGAAAGAAGAGGAAAACAAAAGAAAGACGGGAAAGAAGAGGAAAACAAAAGAAAGACGGGGAAGAAGAGGAAAACAAAAGAAAGACGGGGAAGAAGAGGAAAACAAAAGAAAGACGGGGAAGAAGAGGAAAACAAAAGAAAGACGGGGAAGAAGAGGAAAACAAAAAGGACTTGGGAGAGACTGGGAAGAAGAGGAAAAAAGATAGGGACGAAAAAGATATAAAAAGAAAGAGAGGAAGAACTGAAAGTAAAAGTCAAATAAACTTGGAAGGGAGGGCAGAGAAAAAGAAAAAAGATTGTAGGGAATAAATAAGATGGCAGGAGGCAGGGAGAGCCAAGGTTAAATGGGTTGTGGGTGGAATAAAGCACAAGAAAAATGTCTTGATTTATTGAATGACATTCTTCCATATTTGCTTTACCAGCAAACATGCAACCTGTAATGCAATGCCTTTTCGCAAGAACAAATATCTCTAAGCTTTAATTGAGGGTTTCACTACGAGATATTTATCAAGCTAGTATCATTGACTCAATATTACAGAGTAGCAAGTTCAATCCTAATCTGGTGCACCTATGCTTGTAGTCTTGTGCCTAAACTAAGCTTATTAAATATCTTCATTCATAAATTGGGGAATTATTATCTATAAATTAAACATGTTTACAATAATGAAAGCCATACCAGGAAACTTGGCTAATATTTAAAATTTTGAATAAAATTCATTTCAGTCTTTTAAATTTTAATATCAACCCCTATGCCAATTTTTGCAATTACATTGATTTCTGTAAAAGTAATCTAGGATTTTTGTCTACATGATTAACTGTTTTCCAATGTAAGAAAAGAATTTTGCTTTTTAAATCATTCAAAGTAGAAAAAAAAAAAGTATCTGACAGGTTCCATACCATCAAAAACTATATTTTTATTTAAAAAAAAAAAAATTTCTAATTGCATTGGTCATATTTTCAGCACGGTATATGTGAGATTTTTTTTATCCATAATTCTGCTTCTTAAATAATTCAAAGTAAAAATATCTCAAGGAACCTAACACGACTCATACTGTCAAGAATTGATGATTACACTTAAGTAAGTTTGTAATTTAAAAAAAAATTAAATTCACCCCAAACAAGGCAGTAAAGCCACTAAGACACAAGGGGTTACTATGTGTGGAAGTATTAGAAAAAAACAAGCGTTACTAAGGAGTGAGAACAAAAGAAGAGTAATCAGGAAAAAATTGGATAGTGACTGACATTGCATTTAAATTTTTGAAGATTAAAGTTGGCTGGCAGTTAAAGCTTTCAGCACAAGGAATCTAGGATTACAATTAACCTCATGTAATAAAGGATTCTGCTTCTTAAAAATCACTAAAAGTAAAACTATCAAAAGTAAACAAACATGGAGAAAAGAAATAAAAAGCAATGTATTAGCAGTCTAATCTCCTGTACTCAGTAATGCATGACTGTTCTAATTACACAAGGTATGTTCAATTTTAGTGTCAGTTAATGTCCACTTGTTTTTTTTTAATCATTTCAACCCAAGCAAAGTGGGAAGCCACTAGTGCACAGGAAGGTTATAGGGAGAGGAAATGAAAACTGAGAATCAGGAGGATTGAAAAAAGGGTAAAAATTGAACAGGATTCAAGAAGATAAAAGATGGCAATTGACATTGCATTTAAATTTTTGAAGATTGTAGTTATCGGGGAAGCAAGTAAACCGAAGGGAGTTCCACAGGCGGGAAGTGCGAAAATTAAAGGCAGAGTAGTAAATTGCAAATACACTCAGTTAGCCCAAAAGAAAATTTGAAAATAAGTTCGGAAATGGAAATTAAAAGAAACATGCAAATCCTAAACATCTGATTCATCAGTATTCTTTAATACTTCCACACATAGTAACCCCTTGTGTCTTAGTGGCTTTACTGCCTTGTTTGGGATGAATTTAATTTTTTTTTAAATTACAAACTTACTTAAGTGTAATCATCAATTCTTGACAGTATTGAGAAATTAAATATTTTAATGAAATATATGTCAGTCAGTCAGTTATGTGCCATGCATGATACATGCTTAGGCGATCATGTATCTTTTGATACATGACTGATGGGGCAGATTTTTTCCCCACAGTAGGTTGCCATTTCTTTCTGTGGTAGACCAGTTGCTATAGAACCTGGTCTGTCCTGCTATTTACCCATAGCTGAGGAGAGAAGAAGAGGATTAATACCTTTTCCAAGGATATTAGCATGTAGGTGAATGTAATGGATTTGACTGGAATTTGAACTTGGCTCTCCGATTCCTCAATCCAAGCTGCTATCCATCACTCCACCGTGCCTATATGTACAAGATTTTAGTAGATAAACTGATATGTTTAAAAAAGAAAAGAAATTACATAAAGGATGGTTGTAATATGGGGGTCATATTTATTTAATTTTTTTTTTTTTTTTTTTTAAATCATTTCACCCCAAGCAAGTTTGGAATGCCACTAGGGTTACAGAGAGTGATAGTGAGAGAAAAGATAGGAGGAAAGAACAAAAGATGAACAGAATTTAAGATGATGGCAATTGAAGTTGAATTTCATTTTTGTAGATTGCAGCTATCAGTGAAGCAAGTGAGAGGAAGAGAGTTCCATGGAGGGGGGGGGAGTGTGAGAAAAGAAACAATTGGTTACCATAACAACGGGCTATCTTATTAAGAGGAGGAGACCAGGCTGCAACAGAGATATGAAGTCACATCGTGTTTTATATTATAGGATTGATTTTAAAAATATTAATTCATTATTATTTGCTCATCATTCTTCAATCTAGCTTCTTTGTACTATAAGAAAATGATAATATTTAAGCAATTTTTGTAATGGCATGAGTTATACAGAGTGCGATGGATAAATTGTCGTCTAAATTACACACAAAAAAAAATGAAAACAACACTGACATCTCGTTTTAACAGATATGCTAGCAGTATAACCCGTCTTTGACCAGGTGTTTCATTACTGGGAATTTTTGCCGTTCAATTGGTGCAGTGTAAGTTTAAATTCAGCCCACCCAAAAATCAATATTAGTAATAACAACTGGGTGTAACTGAAGCACATCACCAAATGGGGGGGGGGTTAACAATTTGAAGGGGGAGTGTCCCTCAAAAAGGGCCATTTTTGCGTTCTCAATCTTGCAAGGAAGGAACCTGCAGATGTTTACACAAATTAAAATAAATACAAAACAAGAAAAAAAACAGCTATGTCGATTCAAACGTGTATCCTTTAAAAGTAACATTTATAGCAATAAACGGCATAACAAATTATAAAGTAGATGACAAGCTTTAGTTCATATTATTTTAGATAAAGTGTTTTATTATTACTGTTATTATTACTACTAATACTATTCATGTTACATCATGTTCTTGTTACTCTTTATCATAACACTTAAAAATAAATAAGCAGCTTTCAGCAACACTTGAAACCATATCCTACACCTTTGGAACCTTTTTGGTGGACGTTGCTTTAACCATTTCAGTCACAGAAACATTGTGATCACACAAAGCATAAATATGTAGCCAGTTTACCACATCCTCTTTTTTTGAAATTTTATGCCAATTCTGTTTTATTAACTACAAATACAAGTTTGTAAAATTTTTTTGGTATTAGTTTTTCTCCATCATAATTACTCTTTAGCAAATTTTGGGGTAGGAATGCAAGTTCATGTCTTTTCAGAATAAGGCAGGTTGATCTTTTACTTTTTAGAGAATCAACATTGTACTTGATGGGAAAAATGGGGTTTGTTGTGAGGTGTACTTTTTTTCAATTTTGGACAGTTAGCTTCAACAACCATATGAAAAATATACAGAAATACCTAATTTCTGCAGGTTTTTGCTTACAAACTGGCTTCGAAATTTTAATATTTCAAGAATAGATCCAAATAAAGTTGATACCTTTTGCATTACATATATTTAATAGAAGATATATTAAAACTAGAATTCCAATTATGAATCAACACATGCAGAATTAGCAAAATGTTTTACTCTATTTGATAAGTAAAAACTGTAAAAAAAAATTATAAAAGATTACAAGAAAAGGCTACTGAATGAATAAGATTTGTTTAATGATTTGTTAACAAAAAATAGATAAAAGTGTATATAACACCATAATACTGCTGGGCAAACATTATAAGACAAAAGGTTTTAAATTTGCATTGTTTATTGAAAAAAATCACACTAAAACCAATAGCCTGTATAAATATTACATCATAATATAGCTAAATTATTTGGTATAATTTTCCTTTGAAGTAAATGCAAGTCTTATTTGATGGCATAATGATTTAGTAATAATGTGCTTGTGTCATGCATTTTGTTCATATACAATATGTAAAGCTTCAGTAAATTATAAATTTTATAAGGCTGTGCTATAAGGCTTTCACTGATCACCGGAATGCTACGATTTTGAATCTAAACGCAGTCTTTAAATGAGTCTCCTCAAAAAGACGGAAAAAATATTTTGTATAGTTATTGATCATGTCAAACTCCAACTTTCAAATTGAGTGCAATACCACAGTTCCAAAAATTGACCTGCCCTATTGTCAGAAGCTACTATAACCAATTTCATGCCATTTATTCTTGTACAAAGGATTAATAATAAAATATAATCTCTGTTGCATTTTTTTAATACCATTTCCCTTCAGAACAGTAGATCATGGCTCTCCACTGTTTTCTTAGCCAATCACTGAGCAGTACAAAAATGGGAGACGGGGTATCCCTAGATTGTAGAATGAGAGCAATCTACCCCCATAGATTAAATAAAGAGTGGAGTTCAAAATTCCCTGAATGTTACCGGGGTTGGCAGACACACAAAGAAATCTGGCGGATCAAGGGCCTAAACATTGGGATAATAGCAAAGATGAGGACATTAGTCCAAATGTAAATAATAACAGACATTATTTACACATGGACTATTATACTGATTTTTGTTGTTATCACAACAATGATAATTAAAAGGGGCAAACAATAGTCTCAGTGGAAAATCCTCATCTCAGAAATTCAGGCAGAAATTTTTTATATTACATATTTTTGCTTCATTCACACCTGTGACTGTAAAGTTATGAGGCTGTCCTGAAATTTTGAATTTCATTTTTTTAAAAATTTATTTTGATAGCAGACACAGAAAGGTAATTGCAGGAAATTCCTAGACAAAGTAATTAAGGAAAACAAGAAGGGCTATTAATTGTAAGAAAACAAAATATATGTTTGTCAACAGAAGGGAACAATTCAAAATGCAAGCTACAAATTGGAAATGACTAAATCAAGCAAGTATGAAAATTTAAATATCTAGGAAGTGTTTCAACAGAAGACAGGAAATGTGACCTCCAAATTCTGAAGGTGCAATGGAATATCAAAACATGCCTTCCAAAAGCTAAGCAAAGTATTAAGAAACAGGAACGTTTTGTTAGAAAGAACCGTACCAAATAACAGAAACCATATCACTTGAGGATTTTCAACAGCTGCAACAACTAAAATGGATATCACATATAACTCAAAGAGAAAATAATGATATAACATGTTAACATTCCATACTAGTTCAAATAAAAAAGTTCGGAAGAAAACCTCCATCAATACTGGAAAGAATGAGAAATGGTAATAGATTTGAGAAACCTAGTTTTAAAAAGAAAGATTTTATAAATTTTAACTGTCTGCCTGGTCAATGAATGTCGAATGTTTTCTTATATGGAAACGATTAATATTAACATTACCCCTCACTAGATTAAAAAAATTAGCCTTTCTTTACAAATCTATCATTGCTTGTCAGAAAAGAAATTGTAGCTCAATGGTTAGAGCATTAGACAAGAAGTATGAGGCTTTATTTTTGTAACACTTGTTACAATATATTAACCAAGGATAAAATCTTGTAAATAAAGATAGGAATAAAAATGTAAATATTAGCTCTAGTGAAGGACAAAAGGCAGGAATTGATCTGAGTCACCTCATCTGAGAGTACTTGAGATTGGAATGTTCTACAAGATTACAATCTTCCCAAACGCAATCTTTTTAATGCTTTTTCTTTTTATCGGAATTCTACCAGCGACATAAAGAGTAATCTTTGGGAAAAGGGTAAATAAAGACTGACTGAAGGAAACATTAATGCATCATGTCAGTGCAATTATTTTTGTTTCCATTTTCAATTTATGTCTGGCTTCATTGTAATTCCAATGTAAAAGATTTGTACAACCTGAAGAGGGAGTGAAGCAAATAAAAAAATAAAATAATTGAATGATAATGTTAACAGGAAATGTTCATATTGAAAGGTAATTGGGTTAGAATGAAAGAACCAGAAACAAGGTAAAAAAAAAAAAATAGAAAGAAAAGAGAAAGTAATCAAAAGTACTTCATGAGGCAAAGAAAGAATGAGTTAATAAAATTCTGAGCATAAAGAAATCCTTTCCAATATTTTCAATAAAAATGAAGTATAAAGTAAACCTCAAAAATGAAATCAAGATTAAAAAAAAAAATTAAAAAAAAATTGTACTCTTACATTATTTTACAGCCTGTTTGAAAAAAAAATGCATTTTGCTGGCAAGGCTTCACAAAAGCAATTTAATCAAATTCAAACTCTGGCTTTTTTTATTATTAAAATAAAAAATTAAAAATTCAACAAGGATTATTTTTCTTTTCTTTATTTCCTTTTTTAAACTATTCTAATTATGATGATGATATTCCATTTTTTTTTCTCAGAAATTAATGAAGTCTGTTAATACAATTTTTATTATTCATTAGATTTTAATTGGAGATTTTTTTTTTTAATTTATAAAGAAACTTCACTGTGTAAAAATTTGAAAGAAATGAAATACAAGTTATTTTCCATGGGTTTTCAGATTAACCACTAGGAAAGACTTAAGATCTTAAGAAATTTCTTTGTCTTGGACATTTTACTCTGGTAACTGGACCAAGATAATGATGAATACTGTGAAAACAATGTTTGTTCTGGATTGGCTGCTAAAACAAAGAATTGATATCACATGTTGCCAGTTTATAGGAATCTCAGGATAAGTGGAACTGACATTTAGGTTTTAATGAAAAATAATCTCACTTTAGAGAAAAGATATATTTTGGTGGTTACCCCTCCTTTGTGTA
>OZ038498.1:68625478-68708249 GCA_964036315.1 Acanthosepion esculentum | reverse complement strand
TTTTTCATTCTTCATTTTCTAATTATATATATATATATATATATATATAGTGTGTGTGCATGTGATAAAAATATAGTTTCAAGGTATGCTATATTTATGGATAAAAAGTGCTCAATATCAGGGATAAAGCATATGTAAATATAAAAGTGGAAAGGAGCTCAACACAGAAATGACAACAGTTCATTTCATGCTTGAATACAATCTTCACATGGCTTGAAGATTGCATTCATGCATGAAAGACTGTTGATGCTTTGTGATGATCTTAGCATCCACTTTTATATATATGATAGAAAAAGGAACAAATAAGAAACATATATAAATTTAACAGGTTTCCTATTTGTTTCTTATTCTATTTTTCTGTCAGATTTTAATACATATAAAAACAATTTTGAATGGATTCCAATTCTAGTGATTTAAAAAACACTAGAATTTAATCAGAAAATATTATTCACCATACAGACAAAACCCAGTTCTTGATAATGACTAAGATAGTTCAAAGTACTTTAACAAAAAAATCTCTGGAGAGTTTATTCTTAATTTTTATCCTGATTTTTTTATCTCATTCATATGCCAGCAATACTCCATTTTAGGCCTGATATGACTCTTATGAACTTAGCACAAGGAGTTAGCTACTAAAAGAAAAAAAAGGAAGGAAGGAGAAAGGGAAAAACAAATAAAAAAAAGGAAAGGAAAGGAAAAAAGAAAAGGAAAAAAGAAAAGGAAAGAAAAGGAAAGAAAAGAAAAAGAAAAAGAGAAGGAAAGAAAAAAGAGAAGGAAAGAAAAAAGAGAAGGAAAGAAAAAAGAGAAGGAAAGAAAAAAGAGAAGGAAAGAAAAAAGAGAAGGAAAGAAAAAAAGAGGAAGGAAAGGAAGAAAGAAGGAAAGGAAGAAAGAAGGAAAGGAAGAAAGAAGGAAAGGAAGAAAGAAGGAAAGGAAGAAAGAAGGAAAGGAAGAAAAGGAAAGGAAGGAAGAAAGAAGGAAAGGAAGAAAGAAGGAAAGGAAGAAAGAAGGAAAGGAAGAAAGAAGGAAAGGAAGAAAGAAGGAAAGGAAGAAAGAAGGAAAGGGAAGAAAGAAGGAAAGGAAGAAAGAAGGACGAAAAAGGAAGAAAGAAGGACGAAAAAAGAAGAAGGAAGGACAAAAAGGAAGAACGAAGAAAAAAGGAAGAACGAAGAAAAAATGGAGAACGAAAAAAAAAGAAAAAGAAAAAAAAAAACAGAAGGAAAAAAAGGAAGGGAAAAAAGGAGGGAAAAAAAGAGGAAAAACAGGAAGGGAAAAAAAAGAGGAAAAAACAGGAAGGAAAAAAGGAAGAAAAAAATTTTTTTTTTAACAATTAGACTATAGGCCAAAATGTTAGGACCACACTCTGGATTTAATTAGTAAATTTCATACTTTCTTTGGTTTAATTAACTCCTACTAAGCTATGATACTGAAACTATTCAACCTGTTAATGCATAGCATTCAATCTTTTAGAGATGAGGTTGCTTAAAATTTAAAATCTGCCAACACTAACATTACCATTAGCCAGCTAAAGAGTTAAAACTTTATGCAGCAATGGGTTAATCTTCTTGTTATAAATTTTGTAAAACGTTAAAAATTCTGTCACCACAAAGTACTAGTTTTTCTTTCATGAACATAAAAAAAAATAATCTGTTGCATTGCGATATTTGAATTTTTGTATTTGTGATTGTAAAAAACAGGAGAAAAAAATTTGGAATTTTTTTTTTTTTTTTTTGCAGGGGTAAAAATCTGTTTTTTGTTCATAAATAATAAAATATTAAAATAGTGTTTGAATATTAAAAAAGTTAAAGAAAAGGCAAAATTAAAAGTGGCAGGGTTGTAGAGTTATTGCATCACAAACCTTTTATTTTAACTCCATTATCAATACTAAGTGCATATTAATTGGTAATGACATTTTGTGTCTGTCATTCACAAGAGCAGAAAATGTTTTCTATCTTGACTTGTGGTGAAATGTCCAAATTTAGATGACGACTTCTGCTTTTTGGGTGTGTGCATTTTTATTGTGTGTTGCATGCATCTGCATTTTTTTTGCATGTGTCTTTGTATTTTTTGCATGATACAAAAACACACTGCAACAATTCAGACCTTTATTAGTTGATGGCCATTATTAAATTGTGCAAACTGAATGTAGAAACAAATTTCTGAAATGAAGACTCAAACTTTCAACCCTTTTCTTGCAGTAAGCCTGTTTTTCTCTGCAGTTGTGATGAAAAGCAACTAAAATTAAAATGAATAATCAGAATGAAAGATTCCAAATAGGTTTGAAAGCATAAAATGCTCATGCTGACATTTTGTTTTAAACTTACATTTCAATACACATTTAACAACTTATTCCAAATTGACAGACAAGAGATAAAAGGGGGTGGGTTGACAGTTGTGCCTTTACTTTGTACTTATGACCTTGAGAAGAACCTTAGTTGGCAGCCATTTTAGAAGGAGGATAAAGTGAAGAATGAGCTGCTAATTCACACAAGTTATTATCATTGGGCAAGGCAGGATTTATTACTATTTGGCAAAATAAAACCAAATTTGTCTTATATAATGATTTCTAATGGTAACAAAAATATAGATGGCATTATGTAAGTCTTAAAATAGTGACAGTAGCTGTGGATGTATTAAGAGAAATACAGAAACAGAAGATTTGGGTTAAATTTGCTAAAAACATTGGACACATTGTTGTGGTGTAATGATTAGAAAGCTAGTCTTGTAATCTTTTGTACTAAAGATGAGCAGATGTACTAAATTGTGCCAGTTTAAATAAACGTTCAGCTGGGATTTTTTATAGAAGTTTAATAAACACATCAGTTCTTATAACAGTGCCATCAAACTTTTTTCCCAACAGTTTTCTTCCCTGAATACAAGTCCCAAAAGCCACTCAAGGTAGAGGTTTACTGAATGAAGTTATTTTATGGATGTAAGGGGAGGAGGAAGTAAGAAAAATAATTATTATTATGATTAAGATTGGGTTTCTGGTTCCTTCTAAAGTCTATTTCAACGCTATACGTCTAACATCTTCACCTAAACTCTGAAATTTTATTTACTATTTCTTTCCTCAATAAGAGTAGAGATGTTTGCCTATCAACTGGTTCACACTTCTTCCCTGTCTTGTGAACTGGAGTAGAGGTTTACCCCTTGTTTTTGTTTAGGATTGGGTTTCTGGTTCCTTCTAAAGTTTCTTTCATTCACAGTAACCCCTTGTATCTTAGTGGCATTATCACCTTGCTGAGTGAATTGATTAAAAAAATAAAATTGCTAAGTGTGTTCACTATTTACATTATTCGGACTATTGTCCTCATCTTTTTCGCCATATTTATTACAACGTTTCGGCCGTTGTATGCTCCAGCCTTCTTCAGGTGGTTGGAATGTCGAAGTGAACCCTTTATTTCGCTCACTGGGGTAGACTGTTCTAGTTTCACGTGCCATGTTTAATGGATGTCAGTTATCAGTTATCTCCCGTTAATTCCCCTCTCCAAGTTCTCCACTGCCTTAACCAGGCATTGAACTCACACTGTTTGGGTCCTGTCACTGGATCGTAAGGACACATGGCACAGTGGATAAAGGCATTGGTTAGATCCAGTGACAGGACCCAAACAGTGTGAGTTCAATACCTGGTTAAGGCAGTGGAGAACCTAGTATGTTGTACCAAATAAACAGGGTTTGTGGGGGGGGATTAAAGGAGAGAATTTTGTTTTACTGGTACTTGTATTTGCTGCAAATGAGTATACCCATGACAATTGAAGGGGGTTTAATCCTCACTGAATACTCCACAGAAACAGAAAACTAAAATGCACACTCATCAAAAGCTTTGATTATTTCACAGTGACTGATGAACAAAAAAGTCAAAAACAAAACAAGAGAAATCTTATTAACCCTTTGCCTGTCCTGAATATCACACATGTCTGTGAATCATATGTGGTGCACATGAGCCATGATTTTAAAAGAGTAGGAAAACTAGGGAGGCTTATAAAAAAAAAGTCTACTATTGAGCAGGACGTCTAAGGAAAGACCTAATCTAATATTTTGTGCATCATATATGACCACAGGATGCTTGACTGATAATGTAAGGTTTCAAATAAAAGACATCTCTTTTGCACTTTACTGAAATGATTATAAGCTTTGCATCACATGTGATGCACAGAGCATAGTGTAAATAACTTATGATTTTTACATTCTGTACATCACATGTTATGCACAGGTTTTTATTATGTGAAACACTATATATCAGCACATTCTATTTGCTAAATAAGGATAGTACACGTGAAAATACCCTGGACAGGTAAGGGGTTAAGAATTCTGTAGAGGGTGCACGAGTGGAAACGAGGAGAGGGAGAGAGTGTGGAGGGACACGAGTGGAGGCGACGAGAGAGTGTGGAGGGACACGAGTGGAGGCGACGAGAGAGTGTGGAGGGACACGAGTGGAGGCGACGAGAGAGTGTGGAGGGACACGAGTGGAGGCGACGAGAGAGTGTGGAGGGACACGAGTGGAGGCGACGAGAGAGTGTGGAGGGACACGAGTGGAGGCGACGAGAGAGTGTGGAGGGACACGAGTGGAGGCGACGAGAGAGTGTGGAGGGACACGAGTGGAGGCGACGAGAGAGTGTGGAGGGACACGAGTGGAGGCGACGAGAGAGTGTGGAGGGACACGAGTGGAGGCGACGAGAGAGTGTGGAGGGACACGAGTGGAGGCGACGAGAGAGTGTGGAGGGACACGAGTGGAGGCGACGAGAGAGTGTGGAGGGACACGAGTGGAGGCGACGAGAGAGTGCGGAGGGACACGAGTGGAGGCGACGAGAGAGTGCGGAGGGACACGAGTGGAGGCGACGAGAGAGTGCGGAGGGACACGAGTGGAGGCGACGAGAGAGTGCGGAGGGACACGAGTGGAGGCGACGAGAGAGTGCGGAGGGACACGAGTGGAGGCGACGAGAGAGTGCGGAGGGACACGAGTGGAGGCGACGAGAGAGTGCGGAGGGACACGAGTGGAGGCGACGAGAGAGTGCGGAGGGACACGAGTGGAGGCGACGAGAGAGTGCGGAGGGACACGAGTGGAGGCGACGAGAGAGTGCGGAGGGACACGAGTGGAGGCGACGAGAGAGTGCGGAGGGACACGAGTGGAGGCGACGAGAGAGTGCGGAGGGACACGAGTGGAGGCGACGAGAGAGAGGGAGAGAGTGTGGAGGGACACGAGTGGAGGCGACGAGAGAGTGTGGAGGGACACGAGTGGAGGCGACGAGAGAGAGGGAGAGAGTGTGGAGGGACACGAGTGGAGGCGACGAGAGAGTGTGGAGGGACACGAGTGGAGGCGACGAGAGAGAGGGAGAGAGTGTGGAGGGACACGAGTGGAGGCGACGAGAGAGAGGGAGAGAGTGTGGAGGGACACGAGTGGAGGCGACGAGAGAGAGGGAGAGAGTGTGGAGGGACACGAGTGGAGGCGACGAGAGAGAGGGAGAGAGTGTGGAGGGACACGAGTGGAGGCGACGAGAGAGAGGGAGAGAGTGTGGAGGGACACGAGTGGAGGCGACGAGAGAGAGGGAGAGAGTGTGGAGGGACACGAGTGGAGGCGACGAGAGAGAGGGAGAGAGTGTGGAGGGACACGAGTGGAGGCGACGAGAGAGAGGGAGAGAGTGTGGAGGGACACGAGTGGAGGCGACGAGAGAGAGGGAGAGAGTGTGGAGGGACACGAGTGGAGGCGACGAGAGAGAGGGAGAGAGTGTGGAGGGACACGAGTGGAGGCGACGAGAGAGAGGGAGAGAGTGTGGAGGGACACGAGTGGAGGCGACGAGAGAGAGGGAGAGAGTGTGGAGGGACACGAGTGGAGGCGACGAGAGAGAGGGAGAGAGTGTGGAGGGACACGAGTGGAGGCGACGAGAGAGAGGGAGAGAGTGTGGAGGGACACGAGTGGAGGCGACGAGAGAGAGGGAGAGAGTGTGGAGGGACACGAGTGGAGGCGACGAGAGAGAGGGAGAGAGTGTGGAGGGACACGAGTGGAGACGACGAGGAGAGGGAGAGAGTGTGGAGGGACACGAGTGGAGACGACGAGGAGAGGGAGAGAGAGTGGAGGGACACGAGTGGAGGCGACGAGGAGAGGGAGAGAGAGTGGAGGGACACGAGTGGAAACGAGGAGAGGGAGAGAGAGTGGAGGGACACGAGTGGAAACGAGGAGAGGGACAGGAGTGGAGGGACACGAGTGGAAACGAGGAGAGGGAGAGAGAGAGATTCCGAATATTTTACCCAAGATAATCAACAGTAAATTTATGTTCGGGTTCTTACATTTCACCTTTTTTGGCAGACCTTCTATTATCATAATGTGGGATATTTAATAACAGAAAGGATGGAAACAGGAAGAAAAATAAACTAAATAAAACTGGCTTAAAAAAAAAAAAAGGCAGATATATAATTCTACAAACTAACTCCTTAACATCTACTATCCAAAACAATTTATCAAAATAATTACAACCACTTCAAAAAATATTATATGATCAGAACCAAAAAATATAGACAACAATAATAATTCTGAAGCCGGTGTATATAAATTAAAATGTCAGATTTGCTCTTTACAACACATTGGGGAAAGATTTCATAAATTTAAAAAAACATATTTATGAACACACACACAAAAAAAATCCTGTTTTTTATGGCTTATCAACCCATTGTGGGTTATTTAAAGATGAAACATTTTTGTGGTTGTAAAAGTAATTTTATTTTTTACCTTTGCAAGTGAATATTGCACAAACAATTTTTTGGTGATAATGATATTACCAGATACAAGTCCTACTATTTAACCCATAGCTGGGGGGAGATGCATTCAACCTGTTATATATCCCCTATATCCTCATAATCTGCATTTACTTCATTGGTGAAATGTACGTTCCACTCAAACAGCTTCTTCCCATGAACAGCTACTTTGTAAAACCAACTCCCAAGAGGATGCTTCCCTGATTACTACAAACTTAACCTGTTCTAGCCCAGGGTTAACCGTTATCTTCTTCATATATCTACATAAACTATGTGTCTTACCTCTTACTCTGTAACATTCCACCTTGAGTGGCTCTTGGGCCTTGTACAAGGATATTTGCATGTAAGTGAATGTAAAAAATCAGACTGGAATTTGAACTCTGCTCACTAATTTCTCATTCTGAACTGACATCCATTGTACCACCCACACATCCATTTCCACCAGCAATGGCAAAATAAAATCTGGCTATATCCAAGTTGGAACTGTCCAATCCTCACTTTCAAGTCTTCAGAGTTTGAAAGCATGAACCCAACTTTGTGGCTGATTTCTTTTTCAAATATACAACCCCTTGCCACTGCTAAAATTTTGCAAACCTATCACTATTTCTATAGCAAATATTCTCTCCTGAGGTGGGTACTTTCCTGATCTCAACAATAATAACCTCTTCAAGTCTAGGTCAACCATAATATGCATACTTCCTCCTCTTAGGTCCATACAATGACCTCATTCAGTAATCATCTACCTTGAGTGGATCTTTGGTCTTGCTCATTTTAGTAAAACGAAAAACTATTGTTTTTTGGCAGTATGAGTAAACTTTTTTATATTTGTCAAATTATTTCCATCTGTTTCTAGCCAATTCATTTCACCCCAAGCAAGAAGGGAATGCCACTAATACGCAGGAGGTTACAGAGAATGAAAGTGAGAAAAATGTCAGAAAAAAGTTAGAAAGAAAGATCAAAAGATGAATGAGATTCAAGAAGAGAGAAGATGGCGATTGCAGTTGCATTCAAATTTTTGAAGATTGTAGGCATCAGGGAAGCAAGTAAATGGAAGGGAGTTCCACAGGCGGAAATTGTGAGAAAAGAAACTGTTAGAGTAGAAGTAGCGGTAGAATTTAGCTATTTGGAGAGTAAAATGGTGGGACTTAGATGCCAATCTAGTAGCACGCTTAAATTCATGTAGTCAGAGCACCAGGGAAAAAAACTTGTCAGAGCAGTTGCCATGGAAATATTTGTAGAAAAGACAGAGGGAAGCCATGCCACATCAGTGAGAAAGTGAACAAAGTCAAGATGCCAAGTCAGGATTGATTACATTACAGATTTTTCTTTGGATTTTGTCAAGAACTTCGAGATGAATAGCAGGAGCACCAGAATACTCAAGGACATAATTTATTCCCAGTTTTTAGCTTCAGAAACATGGGGTTGCATTATATGCAAGAAAATATGGTAAGAAACAGAAAAATTAGAAACAAAAGACTGATAAACTGCTACGTAATATAACTCCTCCTATATGGCAATGGATGCTGGACAATTTCCTCACGGAAGAGAAGACTGAAGATTACACAGACATGACTGGTATCGTGGAAAAGATATATTGAAACATGTGAATATAAAAAAAATATGTCAAAGTCCTTGAACACTCAGTTTATACACAAACTGTTTAAAAAGGTGCTTGCTAAAGAGTACCAACTACTGGTTCTTTCTTGTTGTCCTATAACAAACTTGGCTAATGTTTGTATAATCTATGAAAAATCAATTACACTGTTGTAACAAAGGATAAAAGTGAATACATTTTATGACAGAAAATGGGAAGTACCATCTATTTCTTTTGCCTGAATAGAACGTAATAATATATCAGGATATAAATTTTGTCTGCCATTGTCATCTGTGGCATTTCTAGCAATCAGAAATTGTTGGATAGAATACAAGGCCAAGATTAATCTATATAGAAGAGGAAACAACATTCAAAATGAACATTAGACGTTTTTTTATCTTTACAGCAATTTATGCAATATTCAGAAATTATTTTTTAAAAACACTTTATTAAATAAAATAGTAAATCAAACATTTTTCCCAAAGAGTCTTTTAAGCATCTTTAAAGCATCATGAAACCTATCGGATCTTTTTTTTTTTTCTTAGCTCTTGCGATTTATTTAGCATGGAAAAATCCATTTTTAATTGATAATAATATCAACTTTCAAACAGGACAAACTTTATAGGAATTAATAATAGCTTGACTACTTTGTTTGGAAATCAAAACATTATTTAAATATATATCAACTTTACCATTATTTTATAATGTATAAGAGTCAGGGGGACAACCTTGTGGCCAATTAAAAACCAGTGGGGTGTGAGCATGGTCATCCCATGCTCCCTGTAGAATCGCCAGGTTTTCTTATCAATCTTATATATCACAAGCTGATATTGTAGGTATTTACCTAAAAAAGAAACTGCTTTAGATGGCCGAGTAGTGTGTGAATGTGTTTTTTTTTCACTTCAGTCAATATTGATAATATTGATCTATCAAAAAACAAAGCTTCTTCACTGGGTCAAGTGCTTTGACTAATTGAGACTGAAATTAGATTAAGACTGAACAAAACTGGAGACAGCAGGTACAGTTATAAAGTAGAAAGTGTGTGTGGGGAAGCAGACAATTTCTTGTAAATCATTGATTAGAAAAAGTCAGATCAGTTGTCCTGCCAAAGCAGGTCAGTTGGTTTCCTGGTGGGCAGACAAACAACCATGAGGGTGGAGGTGCTTACTAATAACTAAAAGCAAGTTCAGACCGATTTTCTGATTATGTTAACTTGGAACTGACATTAAATAGCCCATAAGTAATGTTACTGGCAGAATCAAATGCTTTTTTATTAGGAAAGGCCATTTAAGTTTCACTTCCTCGTTTGGTGTCTCTAGAGATCATTCTTAAGTAGATATGCTTTTTATTTTAATAGGAATTATAAAGCATTGAATGCTAGCAATGGCCAGCTGAAAGTTTTGGGCACATAATAAGGAATGAAGGCAAATATAACATTTAGAACATAAGAGAGACAGAGGAAAAAAGTGAGTGTCATTCTTGAAAAGATTGAGCAAATGGGGGAAACATTTACTGCAAAGAAAAAGAAAGAAAAAGAAAGAAAAAAAGAAAAAAGAAAAAGAAAAGAAAAAAAGAAAAAGAAAAGAAAAAAAGAAAAAAAGAAAAGAAAAAAAGAAAAGAAAAAAAGAAAAGAAAAAAAGAAAAAGAAAAGAAAAAAGAAAAAGAAAAGAAAAAAAGAAAAGAAAAAGAAAAAAAGAAAAGAAAAAAAGAAAAGAAAAGAGAAAAGAAAAGAAAAAAAAGAAAAAAGAAAAGAAAAGAAAAAAAAAAGAAAAAGAAAAAGAAAAAAAAAAAAGAGTACTGTGTTACAGACAATCAGATCAACCCAACAAGAGACCCAGAGTTGATTGCATGTGGTGCAGTAAGCACCAAGATTTATGTCCTCTTCCACGATTAGCTGTTGAGAAAGGACATTCTATTTACAGTAGGTGGTGCTGACAAAATTTGTATACGAACAATACTCAGCAGGTATTAGCAAATATTCAGCATAGGTCTGGGACTGACAGAGCTATATAACACCAGATTTTTTTTTTTTTTTTTTTTTTTTTTTTTTTCAATCAGTCGGGAGGAAGTGTTCTAAACCTGTGGACCATCAGAGGTTTGAGTTGGAGTTTACATTTACTTTGCTTAGAAAACCAGACAAGACGAACACAGACTATAAAGAAGCAAGAAAAATTTAAAAAAAACAGTGGAGACCCATGATCCCCCACATTATAAAGTAGGTATTGGAATCAGTACATAACAGCAATTGTTTGATATATTTGCTTCATATCCATTACATCAGAGTGCTTTTTAATCAAGTGGAGGAAGCGTTTTAACAGATAATTGTAAAATAGATGTTGAAACTTGAAGGCACATTGAGATAGGGGTAAATGCCTTCGAAAATTTCTGCAAAGTAATGAGAAACACTAAAAATTTCATTGGAAACAAACAAAAGCATATTAAACTATTTTGTAATATTGGTACTCCTGTCTGAATACTGGACCATCTTATCACAGATAAAGAGACTTGACGTAACTGAAATGTGGTTCTACAGGCAGATGCTGAGAATATCAGACTGCATCTGTGAGCAACAGCAAAGTTTTAGAGAAAATGGGAAAAAAGGACATTTATGTATCACATCAGAAACAGAGAATTGAAACACCTAGGGCACATAATGAGGAAAGAGGACTTGGAAAATTTGACACTGACAAGATATATTGAAGGAAAGAGAGAGGAAAGCAGTGCATTACATACTTAATGAGCTTGTGTAAACAGTTGGCAGAACAGGGATTAGGAGAGATAGCAAAAAGATAAACTTTACCGAAAGCTACAAAGAGCGGAATCAATAGAGAGCCATGGTTAGCTATGTTCTGAATGGACACAACATGTAGAAGAAGAATGTCATTATCAAAGAGAAAATATACACTGCATATACAATTCAATAAAAGATGAGGTGAGCAAATAATTCCATTCCATCTTAAAAATCATTTCACCTTAAGTAAATTCTTTCAGCTTTATAATATATAAACAATTTTTGGTACTTCGTAGAATTTCTCAAGGCAATAAGGTTACTTGGTGGGTTCCACATTATTTCCAATTAACATGTGACATGTTGCATTTGGTTACATGCAACCTGCAGCAAAGAATAATCCATAATAATTCTGGTATTGGAAGAAGTGGAACCAGTACGCCTCAGGGTAGTGCTTCCTAAAATTCTCTAAAAGCATTTTTCTTTATATAATGACACAGAATTTCCATTCTGTGTCATTATATGAAGAGTTGGAGAATAGTGGGTTTCCATTGAAAAGGTTGGACTTTTAAAAATCTGTTTTCCTTGTGTGGATAATTACATTTCAAATTATACTTTCTATGTACGATTCAAATCTTAATTTTCATTTATTTTTCTACTCCAGAATGAGTTCTAACAAAAATGTTTTTATGTGTATTTTACTAATATAGAACTGTAATAAAATTCTACTCAGCATAGTTGCAATATAAATCAGATTGGCTCTGAGGCTGTTGAAAAAACACCACAAATAGACTTGAGTAGATGGAAATACTCAGTAATAATTGGTTTGGTTTTTACTTAACAGCCCTTCAACTGCTACAGGGTTATTTAAGGCCAAATAAAGGTTTTGAATTATGGTTGTGTGGATCAGTGATCGTTTTGGGGACAGGTTAGTCGGTGAAAGTTTATTTTTTTCTTTTTAATCAGTTATTATAGATGCTGGTTTCTAATAAATTTATTTTGTGTTCAGTTTCTGATACAAGTTGGCTATTAATGTTTGCATTGTTATTTTTAGTGGGGTTCTTTATGAAGTCTGAAGGATTCTTTTTGCCTTTCTTTTCTCAGTTTTCAAAATATACTAATGATTTTATTTAAAGACATTTATAATATGTTTAACGTTCTTTTTATAGATACAAGTATTTAAGCAAATGCTCTGTTTTATAATAAACAGTATTAAATAACATTTACCGGCCTGTATCTATAAAAAGAACGTTAAACATATTATAAATGTCTTTAAATAAATTGTCGGACTATGTCCAATTCAAAAATAATGATTTTATGTAGTTTTCTTGGGAGTTTTTATAGTATGATTTTCTTAAACACCAATTTCCTCAACTTCTTGAGGATATTGGTTGATTTAGTGATTTGAAAGAGTTCTTTCGTATTGTTTTTTTGATAATATTTTATTTGGGTTTGACCGAGATGATGGCAACTTATGAGTATATGTTTGAGTGTGAGAGGTACTTGACCTCTGTTGCATGATGGAGGAGTTTCATTTTTTGGTAGATGTCATTGTGTCAGATGTGTATGTCCTATTTGAAGCCTTCTTCCCGTATTGTTTTTCTGAAACTTGGAAACCATTCTCTTATTGTTGGTTGAATATCGTATAGTTTAAGTTTTGAGTTTCATATTGCTTACCATTTTCTTTTTATGTGTTATATTTTATTTCTGAAGTCTGTATGGGGTATCTTTAAGTGGGTTGCTGTCATGTTGAGGACATCTTTAGCTAGTCGGTCTGCTATTTCATTGCCAGTATGCCAACATGGCTTGGAATCCAGGCTAGAATGACTGATTTTTGTGATTTAACTATTTCAGTATAGGTTTCTAGAATGTTTAAGATGTAATGGTAAGCTGTGCAGAAGATGAGAAATCACTGATTTACAGTGTGCCTTCAATTCAAAACAACTCTGATGATGAATATTTACAATGGGTCAAAAGTCTAATGAAGGCTTTTTGGGTAATGAGAGAAAAAAAAAAAAATTAAGTACTGAGCCAGAGTGAATAAAAACAGAATTATTTTTTATGACATTTTATTTACTTTTTTCTCTGACTTTTACTCTAAAAGTTTTGTTATGTAGGAATAAAGCATCACTGCTGACACTGGAGTTTGAACACAGATCACCAGAGAGCAAACACAGGTGATCCCATTTTGAATAAGTAGATCATGTGATAGTAAAGCAAATGTATATATGGGAATTAGCATTGCCATCTAAGTGATCACTATATGGATCACTATTCATTGGTTACGTTTTGAGTGAGTATTATCGAGTAAGTAGTATTAGTGCAAGTGCTATTCGAAGGCGTCTGGCACCAGTATTGTTCAATGGCATTACTATAGCTGTATCTGCGATTACAAAGTCTCTACTACAACGAGCATTACAAAAGTGACAATGAGTGTTTGTTGATATCACAAAGAGTTCATTTTGTATACAAATCTAAAGAATGTCTATGACTCCACTTCATCCTCATTTCCTACATATTCCATTGGTAATGAGCAAGTTCTACTCGAACAGATTCTCCAGGACTGGTACATTGCAGAACAGACTCCTCAGAGATGCTTCCCCAATTACTACAATCTTAACCTGTTCAAGTCTATTGTCAACCATTATCTATCCGACATATCCTCATAATATATACCTCTTTCTTCCTTCCTGTACACCCTAACAACAATATTATTTAGCAACCCTCTTTCTTGAGTGGCTCTTGGGCCTTGAATTTTATAGCATAATAAAAAATGAATTATATTAGGATATACAAAATTATATATTTTTAAAATTTTTACACTAACCTTTACTCCAAAGCTTATTTTATATACAAATCTTTAAATTTACAAAGCATATTTCATGCACACATCTAATGTATGACATTACATACCTATTACATCCGACATTACATGATGTACCTATTTTATCCAACATTATAAGACATATATATGACATATCTCATGTCATATCATCTGACTATTAGATTATAGTGTAGAAATGGTATTAAATTACAAAAGTTTTTAAGCATTTCACCTCAAGCAAGGTGTGAGTGCCACTAGCATGCAAGGGGTTACAGAGAGTAGAAGTAAGAGTAAAGAGGCATGATTGAGGAAAGGATAAAGAGAAGGACAGGGAATTAGATCAAGGCATCAGATGTCGATTGACATTACATTTGAAGGCTATAACTGTCAGGGAAGCAAGTAAGAGGAAGGGAGTTCCGCAGACAGGAAGTGCGAGGCATGAAGCTATTGGAGTAGAAGAGACAACTACATTTAACCGTTTCAACAGTGAAAGGGTGGGATCAAGGTGTCAACCTAGTAACAGGCTTAAAATCATGCAGTTTGAGAACCAGCGAAAGTAGCTCGTCGGAGCAGTTACTGTGGAAGTATTTGTAGAAAAGACAGAGGGAAGCAACAGCACGTCTGTGAGAGAGTGACGAGATGAGATGCCAGACTAGGACCAACCAAATTGCATATCCGTCTCTGGATTTTGTCAAGGACCTTGAGATGTACAGACCATATATGGCAGCACTATTCCATGCAAGGGTGAATGGTTGATTTATAGATTTGAAGGATGGACTCCGGCGAGAAAATATCAGTTATTTAAATATTTATAACAAATTTATAATATATACATTGTATGTTTATATTAAGGTGTGTCAAAATATTTTCATTTTTTTTTTATTATTATTATCGTCTATCATCATCAAAACATTTGAGTGTGTCACACAGAACTTCCTAAAATTAAGTAAAAGTACAAGGAGCATAATGCTTATTGGCACCAAAAATAAAATCAGAGAGCAAGGTTCAAACTGTGACAGTGTTAGTCTCACTTCACACTTATCCCATGCTATCTTCTCTTCTCTAAGTTATGGATTAAATAGCAGGATAAAGTAAACTCTTCAGCCTTGATTGGCAGCCAGACTGAAAGAAGAAAAACAAATTCAAAAAGCATGGAGAAGGCAACAGGATACCATTCCACTATCTTTCCCAAGAAGTTACAAATATTAAAGAAAAAAGAAACTGTGGAAATCTATGGATGCCTACATTCTAAAGGGATATGATAATTAAGAGAGAATGAGAAACTAAAAGAAAAGAATGAAGAGTTATGGTGAAATAATGGATAGTGGCTTGGATTGAGGAATCAGAGAGCTGAGTTCGAATTCCAGTCAAAACCATTACATTCACTTACATGTTAATACCCTTGGGAAAGGTATGAATCCTCTTCTCCCCCCAACTATGGGTAAATAGCAGGACAGACTGGGTTCTATAGCCTTGAATAGCAACTGGTCTAACACAGAAAGAAATGGCAACCTACTGCGGGAAAAAATCTGCCTCGTCAGTCATATATTGAAAGACACATGATCGCCTAAGCATGTATCACGCATGGCACATAACTGACTGATTTTATACATTGAACTGAACTTATAAATATTAGTCAGCATTTATATTTCAAATTATACTTCTAATTAGAATATTTGTTTTGTCGTCCTCCCTAAAAATGAGTGCCCACACTCTTAGGGAAACATTCAGCATTCAATGACTGCACAGTCAGTGCTACACTTTTCTTCACCCTCCGAGAAAAAAATCTCTTAAAACAATTTTCCAGGAAAATAGGTTTCTCAAGTCCAGTAACTATTATTATTACTCTTTCCAGTATTGATAGGGCTTTACTTCCTAACCTTTCATTCAAAGTAGTGTGGAATGTCGACATCATGATTATGTCATTATTTTCTTTTTGAGTTACATGTGATATACATTTTAGTTGTTGCCGCTGTTGAAAGTCCTTAAGGGATGTGGCTTCTGTTATTTTGTACAGTTCTTTATCATTCTGTAGTTTCAATCAAGAAGATTCAAAGAAGGATGGTCCTCACTAAGACCTACAGATTTTAATTGTTGGAAGCTATATGATTCTCTGTCAGTCGCAGGATACTGAATATCTTGTTCCTGGTGTAGAGAAGTGATTCAAAGCATCACTGTTATATTGCATTTTAAGAGTGTTGTAATTTGAATGTCCCACACTCCCTATTGCCTATGTGAACTGACTATATCAGTAGCTATATATAGTGAATACAGGATATACCTGAGGGCTTGCTTTGGGAATTACTAGCCTGCCACCTGATACCTGGCTGTCACTAGTGTATTCTCTTTTACAATAAATCTCTCTTTCATCTACATGTGTGCTGCTGTTCCTTCACTTGAGTACCACCTTTGTCTGTTTGTAACCTCTTTAAGGATACAACAAAGATGGGCGTAAATCGATGTAAGATGGACGTAAATCTATTTGCATTTGTTTTATTTTATTTTTTATTAACAATTTACACTGAATTTCCTGGAGAGGCCATGTTACAATTATTGCCATTTCCAAGGATTTACATTTGTTAGTAGGATTTTCTGCTTTTCCTCTTATAAAGAGTAAAAGTTGAACACAATTTGCCATGTGCTGTCACCAATTGCCTCCAATTTCAATGAAATCATAAATAAAACAGAGCAATATCATCTTGGCTAAGTAATTAAATATTCATAAGGAATAAATTCCAAAAGTTTTAATGACAGCTGAAACATTGATCAAACATGATTTACTTTTTCTCCCATCTTATTTTTAGTTAATTATTTAACTAGAATAAGTAATTTTTCAGTTATTTGATTTTATTTATTAATTTCTGTTTGAGTTTCTGCAATGAGGAGTTATTATTTACATTTGGACTTTATTATCACAATGTTTTGGCCATTGTGTCCTCCAGCCTATTTTAGGTGTTTGCCAATCCTAAGGATTTCATTTTGTTTTTATATTTATTTTATTCCTTCATATTTTTTTTTTATATATTTATTTTATTCCTTCATCTATTTTTTTTTATATATTTATTTTATTCCTTCATCTATTTTTTTTTATATATTTATTTTATTCCTTCATCTATTTTTTTAATATATTTTATTCCTTCATCTATTTTTGTTTAATATATTTTATTCCTTCATCTATTTTTTTTATATATTTTATTCCTTCATCTATTTTTTTTTATATATTTATTTTATTCCTTCATCTATTTTTTTTTATATATTTATTTTATTCCTTCATCTATTTTTTTTATATATTTATTTTATTCCTTCATCTATTTTTTTTATATATTTTATTCCTTCATCTATTTTTTTTATATATTTTATTCCTTCATCTATTTTTTTTATATATTTTATTCCTTCATCTATTTTTTTTATATATTTTATTCCTTCATCTATTTTTTTTATATATTTTATTCCTTCATCTATTTTTTTTTATATATTTATTTTATTCCTTCATCTATTTTTTTTTATATATTTATTTTATTCCTTCATCTATTTTTTTTTATATATTTATTTTATTCCTTCATCTATTTTTTTTTATATATTTATTTTATTCCTTCATCTATTTTTTTTTATATATTTATTTTATTCCTTCATCTATTTTTTTTTATATATTTATTTTATTCCTTCATCTATTTTTTTTATATATTTTATTCCTTCATCTATTTTTTTTTATATATTTATTTTATTCCTTCATCTATTTTTTTTATATATTTATTTTATTCCTTCATCTATTTTTTTTTATATATTTATTTTATTCCTTCATCTATTTTTTTTTATATATTTATTTTATTCCTTCATCTATTTTTTTTATATATTTATTTTATTCCTTCATCTATTTTTTTTATATATTTATTTTATTCCTTCATCTATTTTTTTTATATATTTTATTCCTTCATCTATTTTTTTTATATATTTTATTCCTTCATCTATTTTTTTTATATATTTTATTCCTTCATCTATTTTTTTTATATATTTTATTCCTTCATCTATTTTTTTTTATATATTTATTTTATTCCTTCATCTATTTTTTTTTATATATTTATTTTATTCCTTCATCTATTTTTTTTTATATATTTATTTTATTCCTTCATCTATTTTTTTTTATATATTTATTTTATTCCTTCATCTATTTTTTTTTATATATTTATTTTATTCCTTCATCTATTTTTTTTTATATATTTATTTTATTCCTTCATCTATTTTTTTTTTATATATTTATTTTATTCCTTCATCTATTTTTTTTTATATATTTATTTTATTCCTTCATCTATTTTTTTTATATATTTATTTTATTCCTTCATCTATTTTTTTTATATATTTATTTTATTCCTTCATATATTTTTTTTATATATTTTATTCCTTCATCTATTTTTTTTATATATTTTATTCCTTCATCTATTTTTTTTATATATTTTATTCCTTCATCTATTTTTTTTTATATATTTTATTCCTTCATCTATTTTTTTTTATATATTTATTTTATTCCTTCATCTATTTTTTTTTATATATTTATTTTATTCCTTCATCTATTTTTTTTTATATATTTATTTTATTCCTTCATCTATTTTTTTTTATATATTTATTTTATTCCTTCATCTATTTTTTTTATATATTTATTTTATTCCTTCATCTATTTTTTTTTATATATTTATTTTATTCCTTCATCTATTTTTTTTTATATATTTATTTTATTCCTTCATCTATTTTTTTTTATATATTTATTTTATTCCTTCATCTATTTTTTTTATATATTTATTTTATTCCTTCATATATTTTTTTTATATATTTTATTCCTTCATCTATTTTTTTTATATATTTTATTCCTTCATCTATTTTTTTTATATATTTTATTCCTTCATCTATTTTTTTTTATATATTTTATTCCTTCATCTATTTTTTTTTATATATTTTATTCCTTCATCTATTTTTTTTTATATATTTATTTTATTCCTTCATCTATTTTTTTTTATATATTTATTTTATTCCTTCATCTATTTTTTTTTATATATTTATTTTATTCCTTCATCTATTTTTTTTTATATATTTATTTTATTCCTTCATCTATTTTTTTTATATATTTATTTTATTCCTTCATCTATTTTTTTTTATATATTTATTTTATTCCTTCATCTATTTTTTTTTATATATTTATTTTATTCCTTCATCTATTTTTTTTTATATATTTATTTTATTCCTTCATCTATTTTTTTTTATATATTTATTTTATTCCTTCATCTATTTTTTTTTATATATTTATTTTATTCCTTCATCTATTTTTTTTTATATATTTATTTTATTCCTTCATCTATTTTTTTTTATATATTTATTTTATTCCTTCATCTATTTTTTTTATATATTTTATTCCTTCATCTATTTTTTTTTATATATTTATTTTATTCCTTCATCTATTTTTTTTATATATTTTATTCCTTCATCTATTTTTTTTATATATTTATTTTATTCCTTCATCTATTTTTTTTATATATTTTATTCCTTCATCTATTTTTTTTATATATTTTATTCCTTCATCTATTTTTTTTATATATTTTATTCCTTCATCTATTTTTTTTATATATTTATTTTATTCCTTCATCTATTTTTTTTTATATATTTATTTTATTCCTTCATCTATTTTTTTTTATATATTTATTTTATTCCTTCATCTATTTTTTTTTATATATTTATTTTATTCCTTCATCTATTTTTTTTTTATATATTTATTTTATTCCTTCATCTATTTTTTTTTATATATTTATTTTATTCCTTCATCTATTTTTTTTTATATATTTATTTTATTCCTTCATCTATTTTTTTTTATATATTTATTTTATTCCTTCATCTATTTTTTTTATATATTTATTTTATTCCTTCATCTATTTTTTTTATATATTTTATTCCTTCATATATTTTTTTTATATATTTTATTCCTTCATCTATTTTTTTTATATATTTTATTCCTTCATCTATTTTTTTTTATATATTTATTTTATTCCTTCATCTATTTTTTTTTATATATTTATTTTATTCCTTCATCTATTTTTTTTTATATATTTATTTTATTCCTTCATCTATTTTTTTTTATATATTTATTTTATTCCTTCATCTATTTTTTTTATATATTTTATTCCTTCATCTATTTTTTTTTATATATTTATTTTATTCCTTCATCTATTTTTTTTATATATTTTATTCCTTCATCTATTTTTTTTATATATTTATTTTATTCCTTCATCTATTTTTTTTATATATTTTATTCCTTCATCTATTTTTTTTATATATTTTATTCCTTCATCTATTTTTTTTATATATTTTATTCCTTCATCTATTTTTTTTATATATTTTATTCCTTCATCTATTTTTTTTATATATTTTATTCCTTCATCTATTTTTTTTATATATTTTATTCCTTCATCTATTTTTTTTATATATTTATTTTATTCCTTCATCTATTTTTTTTTATATATTTATTTTATTCCTTCATCTATTTTTTTTTATATATTTATTTTATTCCTTCATCTATTTTTTTTTATATATTTATTTTATTCCTTCATCTATTTTTTTTTTATATATTTATTTTATTCCTTCATCTATTTTTTTTTATATATTTATTTTATTCCTTCATCTATTTTTTTTTATATATTTATTTTATTCCTTCATCTATTTTTTTTTATATATTTATTTTATTCCTTCATCTATTTTTTTTATATATTTATTTTATTCCTTCATCTATTTTTTTTATATATTTTATTCCTTCATATATTTTTTTTATATATTTTATTCCTTCATCTATTTTTTTTATATATTTTATTCCTTCATCTATTTTTTTTTATATATTTATTTTATTCCTTCATATATTTTTTTTTATATATTTATTTTATTCCTTCATATATTTTTTTTTATATATTTATTTTATTCCTTCATATATTTTTTTTTATATATTTATTTTATTCCTTCATATATTTTTTTATATATTTATTTTATTCCTTCATATATTTTTTATATATTTATTTTATTCCTTCATATATTTTTTTATATATTTATTTTTTTCCTTCATATTTTTTTTATATTTATTTTATTCCTTCATATTTATTTTATCCCTTTATATTTTTTTATATTTATTTTATTCCTTCATATTCTTTTTTAAATTTATTTTATTCCTTCATATCTTTTCTTATATTTATGACATTCCTTCATATTTTTGTTATATTTATGACATTCCTTCATATTTTTGTTATATTTATGACATTCCTTCATATTTTTGTTATATTTATGACATTCCTTCATTTTTATTTATTTCACTTTTTATTTTATTGCTTAATTCCTTCATACACAAACTACCATTTGGTTTGTTTTTCATCATAGTTTTTATTTACATTGGGCAAAAAGAACTTTCTGATGAATGTTTGTGAGCAATGAAGGAAAAAAAAAGATTGATAAGCCTTTCTTTGGAATCAGTTGAGTATCTCTTAAGCAACTTACCAATCAAGTCTTGAGAGTCAGGTCTACCCTGTTATTTAACCTTATTCGGGATACTTTGTGATTCATGCATTTCCTAAGGTGTTTATACAATATGAACAACTGAAATCTAAATTCTCTTTGACATTTCCTTTTCAATGCTATTTACTATTACATAACCCAAACTTCCAGGCTATGGATGAAACTTAATGAAAAATTACACAATAATTTTAATGATTTTAATACTGTAAACAGAAAAGGCTATTATGAATATCTCAAAGCAAATACATATGTACACATCGTTAATTAAGCAAGGTGGAAAAATTGAGGACAAAAGTGGGTTTCACAACTACACTATGAAGTAATTATAAGAAAAGATAGATAAACATTCTAAAGTTAATTAGAATCAAAATTAATTAGTTGGTGTTTGCTCTAATTAAAACTAATTAGAACAAATCTTTTGATATGTGTGTATTTTTTTTTAAAAATCGATTCTAACAGATTTTGTAGGTGGCACATATATGTATGTATGTATGTTAGTAATATAGCTATGGGATCAGTACAATGGTTGGTGACAGTGTAAGATAAAGTCGAAAGAATTTTAAAAAATTATTTTTAAAAGTAAAAACAGCAATTTTTGAAAGGTATTTTGTAAACTTTAATGTACCATGACATTTCAGGGTGTGGCTGATCATAGCTTTTTACAGCCTCCTGTCCCATATAGGGCTTAACGATGTTTGTCTTTGTACTATCTCTCCCACTTCCCAGTCTACCAATCATTAATGTAAACTCATCCAGCTGTTGAACCACTGGCTCTCTGTGTCCCTTTTACCATTGATATGTTGAGTGTCAAATTCTCCAAGCCCTCTTTCCTCATTATGGTTCCAGAAATTTCAACTGCCTTTCTGATTCTATATCTAAGTGCTCTCTTATTTTCCTTAAGACTTCCTTCTTACCTAACTGCTTCATTCATGGTATTCTCAGCATCCTTCTGTAGACCCATATTTCTGTTAATTCCAATCTTCCCTTTTAAAATCAGTCAAAATTTTTCCTTGTATCATACAGTTTATGAGAGACACCTACCACCCACAACCAAAAATTAAAAAAAAAAAAAAAATGTCTGAAATTTTCATTTGTTATATCTTGATAGAAATACAACAGCTTACTGAGAACAGATTATAAAGAAAAATATATTCAATATAAACAAATCCTTATATATGTCATGTCCCTTCAGAATGTAGACGATCACAGCTCTCCACAACATCCTGTCTCTTGTAGCTTTTAGTAACCTTTGTGTATTTGCCATCCCTACCACCCCTGGTCTGCTATCTATTCACACAAGTTAGTCAGGTAGATGATCTGCTGCTTCACCCAGTCCCTTTTGCATTCAGTATGTGCTGTGAGTGTCAAATTCTCCAAGCCCTTCTACCCCATTATGTGTACCAGAAATTTAAGCCATCTCCTGAGTAAGTATATATGCCCCTTTGGTTTCCTTAAAACTTATTCATTGCTGATGCACTCCATATATGAAATTCTCATCATCCTCCTGTAGAATCACATTTCTATTAATTCCAATCTCCTCTTCATCTGTGAGGAATTTGCCCAGCATTCACTGTTATATAGGAGGATTAATTTATATATAAATCCATGTGAGTGTATTTCTATCTGGATTTCTCGGACAAGGCGTTATTTACAATCAGTATCATTATCTTGGTTATTATCACAATATTTTGGCTGTAGTGACCTCTGACCTTCTTTGGCTGCTTGTCAATCTGGGTTAATTCAAAAAAATTTGAAAAATAACACTTTATTTAATCTATAGAGAGTAGGTTGTTCTCATTCCCTGAATCCATCATAAACATTCAGGATATGGGATTAGTAAATACTAAACACTTCAAATCCCTTAGTGTTTGGGTCACTTATAACAAATTCAGTGCAGGACATAAGGCAACTTAACACAGTTTTGTAGTTTTGCCAAACATCACAAATTACAAAATATGTTTAAGAACTTTCATATAAATATCATGCAGTGTCTTAGAATCATGGACTCTGTAGATGAAGGATGAAATCTATTAAGATTAGAAAATATGGTGGCATTTATTTTAGATGAATTGAACCTGTTCAGATAGATCTAAACTCTCAGCTATATACAACTGCTTTCTCAGATCAATGATTAAAAATGACTTTGAGCAAATGAAGTGTCTTAGTAAAGATAACTCTTTGCTTTGAAACTACTGCTAGAGAATCACAAACAAAAGAACTGTGAAAAAATAAGAGAAACCACATCTCTTGAGGACGACCAACAGTGGCAACAGCTTAAATAGATATCACTTGTAACACAAATAGAAACTCATGACAAAATCAAGATGTCGACGTTCCACATTGCTTCAAGCAAAAGGTTAGGAAGGAAACTCACCCATAAATACTGGAAAAAGTAAATACTGGAAAAAGTGAATACACCTGGTGAATTTGATATACCTACTTTACTGAATGTGTATTGTGGTCAGTATTTACATTATTCGGACTATTGTCCTCATCTTTGTCGCCATATTTGTCACAACGTTTCGGCCGTTGTACGCTCCGGCCTTCTTCAGGTGGTTGGAATTTCGAACCGAACCCTTTATTTCGATCACTAGGGTAGACTGTTCTAGTTCCCCAGTGATCGAAATAAAGGGTTCGGTTCAAAATTCCAACCACCTGAAGAAGGCAGGAGCGTACAACGGCCGAAACGTTGTGACAAATATGGCGACAAAGATGAGAACAATAGTCCGAATAATGTAAATACTGTACATAATACCTCATCTCAGAAATATAGACAGACTCTGGTGTATTGTGGTGTAATGGATATTGGCTTGGAGTAAGAACTCTGAGAGCTGAGTTTGATTTTGAGTCAAGTTTGCTAGATTCACTTACACACAAATACTCTTGGGAAAGGTATGAATCCATCTCTTCTTCTCCCAGCTATGGGTTGAATAGCAGAACAGACTAGGTTCTTTAGCCTTGGTTGGCAACCAGTCTAATGCAGAAAGAAATTGCAACCTACTGCAGGAAAGAAATCTACCTTGTCAGTCATCGAAAAATACATGATCACCCAAGCATGTATCATGTATGGCACTTAACTGACGTACTTTACTGGAAAACTTTTGTAAGAGAAATATTTTCTAAACTTTAACCAACACTAGTATTGACTGCCTGGTCAATGAATTCCAAATATTTCCTTATAAGGAAACAGCTAATATTACCATTGTCCATATCTATGGATATCTTACCTTGTTCTTATCTTGTACTGCTCAGTTATTTCTCACCTTGTTTCCACTAAGCCTAAGTCTGCACAACCCTGCCCAGAGATTGAACTCATAATTACTATGTCACCACATTCAGGAACCAATGCTTTAATCTGGTAGGCTATTGCTCTGTGGGACAAACCAAAGCTTAGGACTTAAAGCCTTATACCTAATCTGCTTGCTGCTATCAGATGTGACTGCATTCACTGAGGCTTCTCTTTTTTTTCTGTTGTTGGTGAGTCAGATGTGTGAAAGAATTGACACATACACTGGACTATGGAGGACGCCCCACCCCCAGCAGGCCTAGCATAGAAACAAATACAATATGAGAAATGAAGAAAACTGACAGTAAGTCATCAGCAGCAGCAAGAAAAGTGAAGCAGTTTTCTACATTCTCAGAAGTGTTCACAATGATGTAGTAATTCATTATTCAAGGTTGAATAGAATGTTGTTTAATTTAGGCTGAATATCTGAATATTAAACAAGATAATACAAGGCAACAACATTTTGATATTTTATAAGCACAATACAATTAGAAAATTGCTTATATATTGTCATTTTTTCCAGCATTATACAAATTACATACTAATAAATCAACATTACAATTTGTATGTTGGCTTAAACTTTTTAATTGCTTTTGTTGAAGATGATTTATAATGCTTAGAAAAAAAAAAGAAAGAAATATATATATACCTATTTACATAAGGATTATTGTCCTCATTTTTGCCGTTATCACAATGATTTGACTGTTGTGTTCTCTATTAGGTTTATGCCGATTCAGGTAATCTACAGGGAATTTCAAACTGAACTCTTTATTTAGTCTACAGGTGTAGATTATCCTCATTCCCCTACAAGTGTCTGGAACAATCTACCTCCATAGACTAAATAAGGAGTTCAGTTTGAAATTATTTCATCGTAATTGTTCTGATTAACTTTCCTCTATGGTACATAAACTTAATTGGTGAATTTAAGTGCAGTACTTGATTGGTAGCAAGGTCTCATCATTTCAAAATAGAAATGGCTAGATATAACCATAGGTTCCATGATAACAGTTTCTCTTCTCACACTTCTCATTTGTGGAACTCCCTTGTGGCTTCTTGTCTCCCAGTCAACTTTGATCTTCAAAAATTTCAATGCAACGTTATCTACTTTCTTCTTAATTCTTGTTCTTTTATTGTTCTTTCTCCTTAGTATTTTTTCTCATTCTCTAACAGACTAAAAACCCTTGTATTTTAGTGCCTTTATTGCCTTGCTTGGGGTGAAATAATTAAAAAAAATCTCTGTAGTTTAACCTGGATCAAGATACACCTGATGAAGGCTGGAGAGCACAACAGCCAAAACACTGTGATAACAACAACAAAGATGAGGACAATAGTCTACATTTAAATAATAGTAACTCCTTATTCCAGAGATTCAGACAGAAATGTATATCGAATTTTCTGCTTAAATGAAAAATTATAGTTTGTTGATTTGGTTTCAAACAGATTAGTACATTTTTTAGACTACACATTTAGTTTTTCCTTCTCCATCTTAGTACCACTAGATTTTCCCATAGAGTACAGGACCAGATTGAGTGTTGCTGTTATGGTTTCCATAGCAAGTATGTTTTTATTGGGGTGGAGTTGCTGGCTCCATGTACAAACAGCTTTGAATTTAAAGTTGTTCTCATCCTAGACAGGCTACCAGCCAAGGCTCGAGAGCTTAGTCTACCCTGATATTAACCAATCACTGGGGTGAGAAGAGATGGATTCATAACTTTTCCAAGAGTATTTGTGTGAAAGTAAATGCAACAAACTTGGCCAGCATTTGAATTCCGCATGCCAGTTTCATTTGCCATGCCAATAAATGCTCTGCCATGTAGGCACCCTTCTTTAGTTTTTAAATCACTACATAATTATCTGAAAGTAAATGTGACTCAAGTACCACACTTACAAAACTTATGGCAGCAGATACAATACCTTCTAGTCTATGGGAGTTTCAAGACTTGCAGGACAGCAGACTAGAGAGGTAAAGCTTGAGTGAGGTCATGGTTACCAACAGATCAGTCAACCAAATCTAAATTTCACCTAAGGTTTATGCTTACTTTGCAATTATGCACTTAAGAAAGGCATGACTTCACTTCACCCTGTGCTTCAACCCAGTGCAAGATGTAAAATGTCTAATCACCGGCCTGTCCTATAATGAAGGTTTAAAAAAAAAAAAAAAAAGAACAGGAAATTAACACTTGGCAAAATTTTTTTCCTATCTTACTTTTCCTTGGACTATCAGTGAAGAAAAAAAAAAAACTGTAAACCTCTATTGTTAACCTTGACAGGGTATAATCAAATACCTACAGGAGAAGCTAAAAATGGCTGAATTTCTTTGACTTAGTGATGCACTTACATATGTTCATAGTTAAGGTGATATTTGGTATGTATTACCAACTTACTATCATTCAATGCCATCTTTCCAAAACTCATTGTTGCCCTTTTTTTCCCAATAATTCCATGTAGGCCTCAAGAACACAATCCCTTTTTAGTCTCCAAAGAATATTGTATATGAACAAAAGATAGCATAAAAATGTCTGATACAGATGCCTGGAAAGTTTCTATTTAATCAACATTTTGTAATGTGAACCAGAGCCACCCAACCTATTTTTGATAAGAAAACGTCTGTCAGTACGACTGCCATATCCAGTTTTGAACAATTCTCATTACTGCTGCCAGCTAAAAGACTTCGATCAAATGCTGAAACTAGCTGAGTAGCAGTTGACAAAACAAAGTCTTGGTGGCTGCGGAGCTTGTCCACCTTATTCACCAAAATAATATGGACACTATTCTTTTTATGAATTTTTGTAATACAGACAAAATAAACCTTTCCATGTACTGGCAACCATGTTAAATATAATTGAAATTTTGCCATCTTCAAAAGTCTATGATGAAAAAGGGTCATCTAGCAATGTGGGTGATCATGGCTCTCCACAACTTTTTATCCTTCGTAGTTCTTAGCCATATTTGTCTCTTTAATATCCCTCCCACTTCCTGTTCCACAATCCAGTTCCACAAGCTTATTAGACAGGTTACTGTTTCCCCTCTGTCTTGCTCTTGCCGTCAATATATCTTGTGTCAAATTCTACAAGCCCTTTTTCCTCATCTGTTCCAGAAATCTAAACTCTTTCTGATTTTAAGTATAAGTGTCCTTTTTATTTCCATTTTCCTTAAAATTTGCACATGTGTTCTGTCCATGGTATTCTTGGCATCCTTCTGTAGAACACCATCTCTGTTGCTTCAAGTCTCTTCTTCATCTGCATTTACTGCCATATAGGAGGATAGATATTACATAACAGTTCAGAACTTCTTTGTTTCTTGTTTCTTAATACTTTGTTTAGCTTCTGGAAGGCATCTTTCACAATTCCAATGCACCTTCAGATTTCCGTATTTCGTTTTCAAACATCTTTTAAAAACTTGACAAATATTTAAATTTCAGTATTTGCTCGATTTTGATATTTCCAATTCATAGCTCATATCCAGGACTGCCGTTTTATTATTTGTTTTAAAAAGTAACCATATTGTTAACCCATATCCTCCTAGAGTCAGTTAAAAATTGACACAACCTCTTCAACACATATTGTGACCATTTTGTTGATTTTTTTTATGAAAACTTGAGAATTTTCCAAGATATTTTCAGTGAGATTTTCATTTCCGAATGTTAGTTTATAATTATAACTTAAAAATGGGGGAAAAGAAAAGGGTGTCAGTTTTCAACAGACACTAGGAGGATATGGATCAATATCTAAATTCAGACAGAAAAAACTATTGTGTACTTAAAGCAGGTTTTTAGATTATTAGTTTAATGTCAATATTTGTCATCCAAAATCAACTTCAATTACACCATAGATAATGTCTACCCACAGGAAAATTAAATATCATTAAAAAAAAAAAAAAAAAAAATGTCTTTAAAAAATAAAGTAGCTGTTATAAAAATCCAGGATTTGGTATGAATTAAATGATTATTTAACTAGATTTAAAAAAAAAAAAAAAAAAAAAAAAAAAATCTAAACTTTCCTTTAAAATATAGTGAAAAGTATTTGTTTACATTGGGTGTTTGCTATGTGCATGTTGGTTTCAAGATTAATTGGGCATCGACTTTCTTTCATCATATTTGGCCACCCAAACAAATGCCAAGTACATTCCCAAAATGAAAAACACTGTCACATGATGGGAAATTGTAGATAAAAACATTAGTTTGTATGCATTTGTTCGAGAAAGAGAGAGAGAGAGAGAGCAACAACCATGGAGAGAGAGAAACGGCCATGGAGAGAAGGAGAGAACGACAGACACAGAGGAGAAAATGACAGAGCAATGGCCATGGAGAAAGAGAGAGAGAGGGAGAGAGCAATGGCCACGGAGAAAGAGAGAGAGAGAGAGGGAGAGAGCAATGGCCACGGAGAAAGAGAGAGAGAGAGAGGGAGAGAGCAATGGCCACGGAGAAAGAGAGAGAGAGAGGGAGAGAGCAATGGCCATGGAGAAAGAGAAAGAGGGAGAGAGCAACAGAGAGAGAGAGAGAGCAACAGCCACACAGAGAGAGAGCAACAGCCACACAGAGAGAGAGAGAGAGAGCAACAGCCACAGAGAGAGAGAGCAACAGCCACACAGAGAGAGAGAGAGAGAGCAACAGCCACACAGAGAGAGAGAGCAACAGCCACACAGAGAGAGAGAGCAACAGCCACAAAGAGAGAGAGCAACAGCCACAAAGAGAGAGAGCAACAGCCACAAAGAGAGAGAGCAACAGCCACAAAGAGAGAGAGCAACAGCCACAGAGAGAGAGAGCAACAGCCACAGAGAGAGAGAGCAACAGCCACAGAGAAAGAAAGAGAGCAACAGCCACAGAGAAAGAAAGAGAGAGAGAGAGCAACAGCCACAGAGAAAGAAAGAGAGAGAGAGAGCAACGGCCACAGAGAAAGAAAGAGAGAGAGAGCAACGGCCACAGAGAGAGAGAGCAACGGCCACAGAGAGAGAGAGCAACAGCCACAGAGAAAGAGAGAGAGAGCAACAGCCACAGTGAAAGAGAGCAACAGCCACAGAGAAAGAGAGAGAGAGCAACAGCCACAGAGAAAGAGAGAGAGAGATAGAGAGAGAGAGATAGAGAGAGAGAGAGATAGAGAGAGAGAGAGAGAGAGAGAGAGAGAGAGAGAGAGAGAGAGAGAGAGAGAGAGAGAGAGAGAGAGTCATGTAGAAAGATAGCAAATGTAAATGTGAAAATTGCTCAACAAATTTTAATCAATGAGAGTTCTCAAGGTCTGAAATTCATGACAGTAACATTATCAGATAAAACTCTGGTCTTCAATATAGACTGAATGACCAGCACCTCTGTATTCAGAGGTGCTGGTCATTCAGTCTATATTATATATGAATGGTAATTTTTGAACGGGTTTTGTTAATATCCAGGAATAGTTTTACTTCAGACAGCATTACCTGCCACTATTTTAAACCTTGGACTTGAATTTCTTTTTCAGCAGACAAACATATGTCTGGAGCAGCTGACAACCAGAATGTAGGTGGCTAATTCTTGTTTGACTGCCCAATTTAAATGGTATACTCTTGAGCATGTTGAAATAGAAACAATCTAAAGATATTTGATGCTGTTTGTGAAAACCAGAATCTTTGGGGATTGAAACTGTTCCTTGCTATAAATTATTCAGGATGATTTATGATATCAGAAAAATAGATAAACATAGCTGTTCGGGTTTTGTATAGAGTGGGGTGAATAGAAAATAGAGAAAATTTCCAGTGACAAAGATTTGCAATATTATTTATATATGATGTCAATTTGGAAAGAATCCAATCTGTTAATAAAGAAATAGCCTACTTCAGGTGACGGTGTCTTTATCCACTTTCCTAGTATTTCAATCTTATCTCCTTTTCCCTTTTTAAAGCAAGTCAGGTTTTTGGGGATTACCATCAGATGCCTCATCATATTCTCCTTAATCTCATACACGGTCTCAAAAGTTTTTTCATACAAATTTTAATCTTGGGAAAAGTCAGAAATGATGCAGAAGCAGAATACAGACAAGAACAGTGGATAAAGGCGTTGGTTAGATCCAGTGACAGTCCCAAAGAGTGTGAGTTCAATACCCGGTTAAGGCAGTGGAGAACTTTCAAGGGGAAAATTAGCAGGAGATAACTGATAACTGACATCCATCAAACATGGCTCGTGGAACTAGAACAGTCTACCCCAGTGATTGAAATAAAGGGTTCAGTTCGAAATTCCAACCACCTGAAGAAGGCCGGAGCGTACAACGGCCGAAACGTTGTGACAAAAATGGCGACAAAGATGAGGACAATAGTCCGACTAATGTAAATACTGTACATAATACCTCATCTCAGAAATATAGACAGACTAAGAACAGTTTTGTTTGATAAAAATTGGGAGCCACAAGTAAAATGGTGCGTCAAAAAAGATGGTTTTTCTCTTCACTCCACTTCTAGTGTTTACTCCTGTGACAAGGTTCGTTTTAAAAAGATATGTTTAGAATCTTTACAATCTGGTCACTATAAAGTTAATCTTGTAAATAAACAATCTAACAACTAAATAGTGTGTAACATTATTTACACTATTTACAGTGTTGCCATTTTCAAAACATTTTGACCTTTAGGTAATTGAAATTTCGAACTGAACCATTTATTTCATTCACTGGGGTAGATTGTTCTAGTTCCAGATGCAATGCTTTTTCCAGACATCTCAGTATCAGCTGTCTCCCTTTAATTCAATTTTCCTAGTTTCTTGTTCACCTCTGCTGTGGCTAGGTATTGAACTCACAACTCTGAGTCAAGTCACTGGATTCAACCAATGCTTTTATCCACTGGGCCATGTGTCCTTGATGCTGAGGCATGGCACGTGGAACTAGAACATTTTTATTGTTATTTAAATTCTAAATGTAACACTTAAAACAATAAAAATTGCCAAGGGAGTCAAGAGAATATACAATAGAAGCAGTGTCAAGAGAAAAACTGTCCTTTTAAACTTTTAAGAATTTAAAGTTCGGCACTGTTTACTTTGCATATAAGATATTTTATTAAAACTGAAAAACTATTTAAATCGTTTATTTCTTGGTTCTTGGAGGCACAGATAGCCTAATGGTTAATGGCATAGTTTCAGCCAAGACAGTGTTATTAATTTCATCCTATTGATAGGCATGTGGCTGAATGGTTAGAACGTTCACATTCTGACCGTGAGACCTGGGTTTGAATCTTACCATGGTCGATTTGTCAGGAAGGGGACTTTCTGATGTTATAAGACTGGAGGGGGTTGATCCCAGCATGCGGCACCTTTGAAAGGTGCCTGTAAACCATACCACGGGTTTACCTAAGCCTTGTGAGTGAAATTGGGTAGACAGAACCCTTGGGTGCCATTGATAGCTGTGCGAGCACAAAGTCACAAGTCATCATGGCTGAGGGTTTGAGCATGCTGGCCTTGTTCAAATTGTTGATCATGCTAGATAACACGCCCTCTCCCAGAAACTGTAACTAAGGTCTGCTCAACATAGTTGCAGTATAAACCACAGGTGGGCTCTGTGGGTGTTAAAGAAATACAAATGCACCTGAGCAAGCGTCTGCAATAGGGATTGGCTAGCCACCTTAATAGACAGGTATCCTTGAATACGAGCGGCTAGCTATTATTATTCTAAGTTCAATCACTAGGCCCGTCGCCTGGCGTATAGTTATTAACTGAATTTGGATTTGAATTTTTCACTCAATAATATTCAATCAATTTGATTAATGAAAAAGGGTTGTGTTAAGTGCATTGCAATACAAGGGCCAATTCTGATGTGTAAGTTTTATGCCCAGTAGAAAAGATGAGTTCATGCCTTTCCTGACAGCAATAGTATGTATATCTGGCCACTTGAATGCAATAGTATGTATATGTATGTATATCTGGCCACTTGTATTCAAGTGGCCAGATATACATACATATACATACTATTGCTGTCAGGAAAGGCATGAACTCATCTTTCCTACTGAGCATAAAACTTACACATCAGAATTGGCCCTAACCTTTATTGGCAACCAGTTTGGGAGAAGAGCAACTATGTATTCAAAACCAGCCGTGGAATCTACTACCACCAACAACTCCACCCATATAACAGTTAAAAATGACAAAAAGCAATGGATGGGGGCTTTCCATCCAATCCTGAAAAAATCTATTTCTTTTTTTTTTTTTTTTTTAAGCTTATCACCCCAAGCAAGGCTGGAAGCCACTAGCACGCAAGGGGTTACAGAAGGTTTGGAGGAAGAGCAGATAGGAGCGGTAAAGGAAAGGATGTGGAGAAAGATAGTGGATCGATCAAGGCAAGGGGGCTACAGAAGATTTGGAGCGAGAGCAGATAGGAATGAAAGGTGAAAGGATGTGGAGACGGGAAGTGGATAGATCAAGGCAGCTGGAGATGTCGATTGACGTTACACTTAAATAGTTGGAGATTGTATTTGTCAGGGAAACAGGAATAGGGAAGAGAGTTCCACAGGCGAGATGTGCGAGACATGAAGCCATAACTTGGCGTGTATGGTGAAGGGCCAATTAGATCTTGGACGCACACCGTGTCAGTTTTTTATTGGGCAAGTTAATATTTTCTTATATTAGTGTTTTCATTATAAAATTATTATTAACCAATGTCCGTGCAATTTTCAGAATACATCTTGGCATCGGCTTTGTCTTATATCCAAGAATTTAATTTCTTCTTTGCTGATCACTTCCTTTATGATGATGGTGCTGATGATTAAATTCGCCGCCAACGTGCAGGTTCAGGACTAGAAGCTTCCAGTTTCACCAAAACCTGCTCTCGTCATGCATTCCCTATCGCCATTTGGCTTTGCAAAAGTTGGTTTGGAGATAAAAGAAAATCTGAGTAGAAGAAAGTGCCGATGGCACGGACCTCATATTACCAGAAAATGACCCGCACACTTGATTCCATGACCTTCACCTGCGGCACATATGGAATGTGACATGCAGAATCCAGTTATGAAACTTCAACAGACTGCCACTCTTATAATTTTGAGTGGTGCCCTCTGTACCATGTCCGTTGTGTGTAGCCCTCTTCATCCGCTGGTTCAATGCATATCTATGAGCAATGATATAATAGTTTCAGCTTGATGTCCATTGTTAATAAAAAAAAAAGATAATGATAATAACTTGTTGGGTGGTAGGGAGTTTTTATTGTTTGTAATGGCTATTTGACATTCTCTAATCTTTATCAATATTGATTTTGAATCTTCTCTTGACAAACATTACTAACAGTTTTTATTGCTTCCAGATATGATCTTTCTTTGTATATCTTTTTTTTTTATTCTAATGTAAATTTCTTTTAATTACTGACTAAAAGATTTCTCATGGATTAATAATATCTGGAGAGAGGTTCCATTTATCTGGTGTCTTTGAAATCTCTTTTTGGCAAGGTGGACAATAGTCAATTTTGCAAAAATGTGAAGGAGCCTTTCTTGCATGGGTATACACTATCTTCAAACTAATCGAGTACTGTTGCCACATATGGGCAAGTGTTGCCACATCTTTACTTTCCGGTCTTGAAAGACTCCAAAGGTGTGTGTGTGTATCCTTGTCAGTGATAAATTACCTTCCACTATACAACCCCTTTCTCACAGATGAAATGTCACAAGCTCTATCACTATTTCCATGGAAAGTGCTCAGGCAAACTACATTCCTTAGTTCCACCAGTTCTAACTTTCATGACTAAGAGCCGCCATTGTAGCAAAACTACACTCATTCTGTTCGTATTCCATTGGTAAGATGTAATTCAAGCAGCTTTTTCCCCCATGAACTGCTGCTTTGTGGAACTGACTCCCAAGAGGATGCTTCCCCAATTGCTACAATTTTAACATGTTCAGGGCTTTGTGGGGAAACTGCTGCTTGGTTTGGTTTGTTTTACAGCATATCAACCTCAATGGGTTATTTAATGTCAACAATTTTTATTGCTGGTAATATTTTGTTTTGTCAAAAATCTATTTCTGGTAATATTTTTCCTTCAAAAATGTATTGCTGGTAATATTTATTTTTTAAAAACATTGGTAATATTTTTTTTTTTTTTCAAAAATGTATTGCTGGTAATAATTTTTTTACAAAGTATTTTTGGTATTAAAACCTATTTTTACACTTTCATAGTGTTTTTACCCCAGTTTTGGGGTAAACTATTTGCCCATAGCTGGGACCCTAACAGGTGCTACCACCATGGGTCAGAGTGGACCTGGGAACACCAGCAATTAAGAGGTGTTTCTATGTTCCTCAAAGCCTCCTGATCAGAGGCCTTGCTATCGGACATAGTTTACCGTCTTATCCAGGACTGCTGCTTGAGTGGAACTGACATCTTATCAATAGAATACAAATGGAATGACGGTGGTTTGCTGCAATGTGTGTGGCATGGCAACTCTTAGCCATGGCAAAACACCGGTTGCAGGTTCAAATTCTGCCAGAGAGTGCATTTTTTTTTTTTTTTTTTTTTTTAAAATAAGATTTCTCAAATATTCAGGCTGGTAGGCAAAAATAAACATTTTGATAAATAAATGGGGCTCCTACTCAAATATGAGTATCCACTAAAAATAACATTTAAAGTGAAAATCAGTGTCAGTATATAAACAGAATGAAAGTTTGCTAGCATTTATTTAATAAATCCTACCTGTGATATCCCAGAAATAGCTTGGTATGATACCAATGCATTTTTGTAATATGCTCCATTGAATGCAGAAGACCAAGACTTGAAGATTATGTTGTCTCCAACTGGAGAGAAACAGCATTTCTGCAAGGCATTTGCACCAAACCCAGCTATTATCAGGACTTTCAATAAATTTAGGTTAGGGTGAAGAGAGAATTATTGACAAATTACATATAATAGAAACAAATTAAGAACCTTGGCAAAGTATGTTCGCTTGAAGGACTCCTTTTAGGCACCTGTAGACAACCGCCTAGAAATCCCGTTTTTTTTAACCTAACCCAACCACACACCATTATTTTCCCTTTCTCCCACACCCACAAGTTGACATCCATTTATCGGCTAACACTAACACCCTCATTTCCATCGCCACTCCCAAAACAGCAAAATCTCAAGCATTAAGCAAGCCGAGGCAGACAACTGTCCTAGCTTCACTTGTTTAGCTTGCCTAGTCTCTCACTTTTTTTTTTTATCTTTTCATTCAATGAACACACACAGTGCTCTTGCTGGTTGGCCTTAACAGATGGGGGGGTGTATTGATTTTCACTCAGATTTTTGAATCCTAACATCTGTGCCTGGTAGACACAGTGACTGACGATACTACTGGCCATGTTGCAGACACAAAAGTGATTTTCTTTTTTTTTTTTTTTCAACTTCATCCTGAGGCATTGCTGAATGTGCACTTAGAAAAGAAAAAAAAAAAAATGGTCAAACATTTCTCTTCCTCCGCCTGCAGGCCATTATCAGTAAAGGGCAGAAACTTTCCATCTCCAGTTATCTTTTAATTTATGATCTAAATCATCTTCCATATAACTGTATTCAGTTCAGTATATCAATTTCTTAATGTTTGTTGAAATATTTCAGCCTGAATTTTTATATTTAATAGCATTTAAGACACATTTTAACCCAAATATTAAGTTTAATAATTCTTTTATTATTTAAATGCCATTCCATTTCAAGATCTCCAGATTTCTTTATTGTCTATAAATTGCTATATTTTGGAAAGACTGAGGTGGTTTCCCATTGCTTTCTCCATAGTTTTGATAACATGCAGTTATCTTTCTCCTTAACTGGTAGTCACACAATGTTTGCATGTCTAGCAGACTCTGCTAATTTTTTTCTGCATCTTTTTGTTGAGTTGGGTAACAATTGGAAAGTAGAGTAAGCTATGACTACTGTGTTACCAGTAAAATAATAGAATGCCCTTTTAATTTTATCCTAAAATTTACCCGAGGCTCAAGAGCTACTCAAGGTAAGTTACTGTTAAAATGGTGATGATGAATGAAGTATAATATTGAGTGAAAGAGGACATGCTAGAAAGTGAGGCTTATGTACATCAATGCAGAACTCTGTCCCACAAAGAAGCCGTTCTTAGGAAAAAATCTGTCCTCTTGTTACTTAAGTTTAGTAAACATTCCTGTTTTTTTCTTATTCTACGAGCCTGGGCATTCAAGAGTCTTAATAAAGAAACGGTGAGGCACATTGGAGTAATGGTTAATGGCTTGGATTGAGAAATCATAGTGTCAAGTTTGAATTCCAGTTGTACATTCACCTATGTGCTAATACCCTTTGGAACTGTATTAATCCATCTCTTCTTTCCCCATATCTATGGGTAAAATAGCAGAACAAACCGGAGCCAATAGCCTTGTGTGGCAACCACTCTAGGAGTAGGAAACTGCATTCAAACTCCCTGCTAGCTTATGCCCTGCTTCTTTAGACAAAGGCTAGAAACTTCAAAAACAGATCCACCTCGGAAAGGAGGGATAGAGTAACCTCAACATAAAAAATCTGAACAGAAATACCAATACTATTTACATTATTTGTACTATTGTCCTCATCTTTGTTGCCATATTTATCACACCGTTTCAGCCGTTGTATGCTCTGACCTTCTTCAGGTGATTGGAATGTCGAACTGAACTCTTTATTTCGCTCGCTGTGGTAGACTGTTCTAGTTCCATGTCTAATGGATGTCAGTTATCAGTTAATTCCCCTCTGAAAGTTCTCCACTGCCTTAACCAGGTATTGAACTCACACTCTTTGAGTCTTGTCAGTGGATCTAATGCCTTTATCCACTGTGCCATGTGTCCTTGAGGATGATAGAATTCACTTAAATGAAAACAAATAAAAAAATTTACCTTTTTTTTTGTTATATTACACCGTATTGAAAATAAGCTAAAACTAAGTGCGCATCACAAATCAAGTATTAAAAATGATTTCAGAAATTTCTATTCAAACCATGACAAAATAAAACCTAGAATAATTACTGGATTCTATCTGCAAGAACTCAGAATTCGTAGCTCTCAAAATTTACATGAAGAAGAGAAATCTATTGAAAATAATTTTAAGCTCCTCCAATACCCTAATTATTTCATATTCCACACAAAACAAAAGGCTTGTGAAATATTTCAAAATATCAGAGTGAACCATTCTGACAAACCCAATGAATCAAAATATATTATTCTACTTGCCAAGTGCATCGCAACTACAACTGAAAAGAATTTATTTAAGCTTAATATAAACTCATTTACAACTGCTTCTAAAACAATAAAAGACTTAATACAAAACAAAATAATAAGTTAAATCTTGGAGAAATTTACTCCATCATCTGTACCGATTACCACAAGGAATACATATGATAAACCTTAAGGAATTTGAAAAAGATTATACGAACTAAAAGGGATCATTTACAAAACACAATGTATTAGTTGCTCACTCTAATGAGTGACCATAATTTTGATTTAAAAAAAGCTACTTTAAAATTAAAGTTATTTCCTGGTCAATCAGAAAATAAACTGACTTGTGTCGAGTCATGTTTAGTGTGAAACGAGCAATGACATGCAGATAACACCAGGGTAAAAGAAAAGGTTCTATTTTTGTAAAGGTTTTTTGATTTTAGAAACTTGGATAAAAAGGCAATGTAAAAAAGTTTACAGAGTCAAAATATACTTAGTATAAATAGTATATATACTTAGTATAAATATACTTAGTAAATACAGTTAACCAAGACCAAGTCTCTTTTAAACTCTTTATTTTCTTAATCATTTCACCCCAAGCAAGGTGGAAATGCCACTAGTATGCAGGGGGTTACAGGGAGTTAAAATGAGAGAAAAGACTGAGTATAGGAAGGCCTGAGGAAAGGACAAAAGATGAATGGGATTCAAGAAGATGGCGATTGACATTGAATTTAAATTTTTGAAGATTTTAGTTATCAAGTAAATGGAAGGGAGTTCTACAAGTGGGAAGTGTGAGAAAAGGAATTGTTGGTTGGGAAGAAGCAGTTGCATTTAGCTGTCTCAACAGTAAACAGGTGGGACCTAGATGCCAATCTAGTACCACACTTAAATTCATGTAGATGGGACACCAGGGAAAAAATCTTGTCAGAGAAGTTGTCATGAAAATATTTGTAGAAGAGACAGAGTAGCCATGTCACCTCAGTGGGAAAGTGACTAAAGCTGAAATGCCATGTCAGGATCGATTATATTACAGATCCTTATTTGGGTTTTGGTCAAGAACCTTGAAATGAATAGCAGGAGCACCAGACCAGATATGGAAGGCGCATCCAATGCATCAGCTAATGGTAGGTTTGTAAATGTGCAAGATGGATTTTGACGAAAAGATTTTCCTTGCAGTAGTTGCAGCTATTAATTCAGTGTAGTTGCTACACTTCAAGACTAGAATCAGCTATTATTAACTAAAAAAATTATTTTAAAATGAATTCCCAGCTGCAAACAAACAAAACACTATTCCACATTGATGTGTAAATCTTATTTGATGTTTGTTGTTTGTTTTGTTTTACAGCATATCAACCACAAAGGGTCATTTAATGCCGATGGCTTTTTTTTTTTTCCTTTTTACCTTTAAACGTATAACTTTCTTATAAATTTTCTGATAGAGGCCGATTTTCTTGAAATACGAAAAAATGATTTGGGGGCTGTTTTTTTCCAATATATCTTTAATATTTTTTTCTTTGTAGAAATCTTATTTGAGAGTTTGAATTGGTTAGCAAATAATAATAAAGGGGAATCCAAAGAAAAGATTGAAAACATATCAAGATCTGGCTCGAGAGTGAAAGAAGCTATGGGACTAATTCTTCAGTACCCATGGAGCATATCTGCAATCTATAACCCAACTACACTGAGTTACAATTTCTGGGAGATAATGTATAATCTAATATTATCAGTAGTTGAACACGGTCCATGAGAAAACCCTTGGTCATGATAGCTGCTAACTTCATGTTTGTACAACCAGTGACAGCTTTTGAATAGTTTCATCTATCTGATTTCATTCACAAGGTTTAGGTCTGATTTTCAGGTACGTCTCAATCAAGAGTACTGCATACTAGAATTATTTCCCCAGCTAATGCAAGTAATTAAGTCATCTCCTTGACAAATTGAACATGGTGACATTCAAACCCAGGTCTCATGGTCAGAACTTTAACGTTCTAACCATCTGGCCATCATGTAATTTTACTGTCAAGATCGTTTTATAGTTTGAGGATCATTACACAGTATTATTTGCAATTGGTTTTATTGTAATTTATCATTTCAGTTATTGGTATTATTGCTTTGTGTCTTGTTTATCACCTCAACAATAGTTTGCTGTGCATTTAAAGACAAAAATCAAAGAAAAAAAAAAAAAAAATCTGATATCTCCTTGGCAAAAGCTATCAATAATACCAGAGCGATTTGAAAAAACAAAAAGCTTGATTTATTTATTTCTCTTCTTGTAATTTTTATTTACTTATTTTATTTTGTTTATTAAATGCTACATCTAAAATTTCTGGTAATTCCCAAATGGGAGGGGGAATGCTTATTGATAGAATTTGATAAGCAAAATGAAGAATAAATCAACTCTCAACTACTTTCTCTGTAATTCCTTTCTTTTTCTCTTTCTCCTATGGCTGAAGAACTCTCCATGGAGTAATTTCTCTTTACTATGAGTCGGTTATAAAATGGCTGCAAAGAAAGAACAGCAGGCATCTTGAAAAAGAGAAAAATAACCAGAGGTGGGAGGAATCAAAAGAGCAGAAGATAGTAATAGCATATGTGCCAATCTAGCAAAAAAACACACAATAGATCATGAGAAAGTGTGTTTGTGTGTGTGTGTGTGTGTGTATATATATATATATATATGTGTGTATATATAAATGAATAAATAATCGCCCAATGATATTTTATAGTCTACATAGACAAGATTTTATTTAATACTAAACCTTTACAAACAAATAAAAATTCCTAAAATCATATAATTATCAAAAAAAATCAGAATAGGTCTCTCTCGAAAGAGAATGTATAGATAGACAGAAAGACTATAATCACCCAATAATAATTTATAGTCCACATAGCTAAGATTTTATTATTTATACTAATCCTTTACAAAAAATATTTTCTAAAATCATATATAACTATCAAAACAAATCACAATAGGTGATGTGTGTGTGTGTGTGTATATATATATATATATATATATATATATATATATATATATATATATACACACACACACACACACACACACACTTCTCTCCCATTAACTTTGACGTATGAGGGTCAAGCTGATCAGTTTCTAGGAACCGACAGCCTGACACCAGCACATGATATTTGATTATATTGGTGAAGGTTTTGTGCAGAACCATCCACACTTGTTGAAGGGCCGAATACAGCGATCTGGTGCACTACGTGTCACAAGATCCCCAAACAACCCTCCGCAGATTTTGAATTCAGAGTTGTCCTTCTAGACCAGTTGCCATCTGAGGCAATAGAACCCAGCGTGTCCTGCTATTTACCCATAGCTGGAGGGAGAAGAAGAAGAGTATTAATACCTTTCCCAAGGGTATTAGCACATAAGTAAATGTAATGGATTCAACTGGAATTTGAACTCAGCTCTCCGATTCCTCAATCAAAGCTACGAACCATTACTCCACCATGCCTCTTGTGTGTGTGTGTGTGTATTTTAAATTAATTTAGGTCAGCGATTTAAGAATGAATTATGCATTGGAAAATAATTCAACTTCATCTATATCACACTTTTAACTGACTTCTCTTTTGAATTTCTCTATTAAATTTTAACCCCCACCTTCACTTTTAGGCATTCCTGTTCTTCTTTCGTCTCGTCTCTAGAACTTTCTGTTACCCGTCACATTCGTCTCCAACTCTCATACATACATTCTTGCTAAATTTATTTTTATTCCCAGAGTTATTTTTTCTGATTTCTCTTTGAATTTGTAGTTCTGATGGATTGTAATTACGATTCCAATGTAATAAATTATAACCATGGAATATTAGTGTTTAAGCCTTTATATATATATATATATATATATATATATATATATATATATATATATATAAATGTATATATTATGCACTGTTACATTAGAACATGTACATACCCACTACAAAACTGTAGATCTTGTTTCAACGTTAAAAAGTAATGTTTCTTCAGGTGGGAAATCACGATGCTACTAAATTATTTTATTCTTAAATACAGTTAACAAAGCACATCTCCCACTTCTGTCTTTGGAAAATTTTCCATAATAGTTAAAAAGGATTTACATATGGAGAAAGAAAGAAAGCTAAGTGATTAATAACAGTGAAAGAGGGAAGAAAAAGGAAAGGAAAAGGGCCAAGAAAAGGAAATAAATGGTTGATATGAGTGCTCAACATTCCTCTATTTGTAAGAAGTTGAGGACAAAAGAGATAAGAAAATTCCTCTGTGTGTGTGTATATATATATATATATATATATATATATATATATATATATACACACACACACATGAGATAGAGATAGATAAATAGAATATAATCACCCAATGATATTTTATAGTCCACATAGTATTAAATAATGAAATCCTCCCTAATATTCTTTATAAAAAAATTTTTCTAAAATTACTAACTTAAAATGTTAACTTATTTTTTATACACGAGATGAGAACTACAAAAAATGATTTGGATATATATATTCTTTTTTCAAGGAAGTTTACATAGCCTCAATGCAACTTAATCAACAGTATTTAACAATGTTGCCTTTGTTGACAAATTAAAAAAAACATACAGAGATGTGTAGATTTATTGAAATTATGTTCTTACATTAATCCTTATTTGCATCAAAGTAAGGCGTATTGAAAAGTTCCTGCTCTAAAGATGCCCATTTAAAAAATTCTTGTGAAGTAATTTGGTAAGTTTTCAGGTTGGAAGTCAGGCCAAGCACCTTTCAGTCCCACTATCTTATATGGTGCATGTGTCTACATTTAAATGATATTTTGTAAACCACCACAACAGTATGCAAATATTCAAAATAATTTCTTAAAAATGTGACCAATACAGTGTGTGTTGATGGGTACATCAATAAACACACAGCAGAAAAATGAAACACATACTTATTTTATTAGGTTGGTGCAAAAATAATGTCGTTTTTTTTTTACGTTCAACTTCATGTGAGAAAACAACATTATTTTTGCACCAACCTAATATATACTAACTATTAATTCTCAGTTAATTTAGTGTTGAATATTACACATAGGTTGAACATTATACTGTAAAAATGTCAAACCTATATTTAATAAAGTGTCTTTGGAAAATTCCAAGACATTAGATATTGTGTCTGTATCATTCAAAGAAAATGCAAGCACAGGTAACAGATTTTTTTTTTTTAATCATTTCACCCAAAAAAGGTAATTCACAAGGTGTGGCTGAGTGTTAAAAAATAGGAGAAAAAGAAAAACATTAAAGCAGTGGGAAAGTGAATGAAGAGATGCCAGGTCAAGACTGATAACATTGAAGATTCTTCTTTGGATTTTATTAAGAATCTCAATATACATAGCAGAATCACCAGACCAGTACTATCTAATATACAAGACAAATGGTAAACTTGTGTGTAAGATTCTGGCAAGGAGCATTTGTAGCACAACACAGTGAACCATCTTTCTTAGCAGCAGACCTAGAAATTGATTCAATCCTAACTTTCCACTTGAAAGAATTCTAAAGCATTTACATGGCCTTGTGGGTGATGAATTATTTTCAACCCTACAACCCCTTTCCCACAAATGAAATATCTGAAGCCTATTGCTACTCTATCACTATTTGAATATAGCTCCGATAAACTATGTTTCTTAGTTTCATGAGTTCATACGTTTATAGCTAACACCCACCATGCCCCGTACACAAAGTCAGATCATCCTCATTCCCTTCATATTCCATTTGTAAGAAGGAAGATCCACTTCTTCCTGAGAAACACTACTCTGTGGAAAAGCCCTGGAAGAATTTCTGGAACTTGTTTTTTTTTTTATAGCAAGCAACTACCTTGTTGCATTCTTTTGGATTTCCTTGACACCTTAAAATCTTGTTCCTTTCAAGTAGGATTTGATTTTTGAAGAGGAAAACATTGCAAGGGACAAGATCTGGGGACATATAGTGTTTGTTGGAGCTGGGGAATTTTGTGCTTGGCCAAAAACTGCTGCGCAAGCCATAGTCACTGATGAAACCTCTAATGTGGTGAGATGGCCACACTCTACACACTTTCCTACCAAGCACTGCTATAAACAATGAAAGTAAGCAAGAATGTTATAACTTAGTGTACATGGGCAACAGATTTAAAAGTCAAACTATGCCAAGCAGCTTCACCCTGTGTACTTTAACTCCGTTACCATAGCAACAATCTTGACACTTTTTGATCAGAGCCCATATTTTTGAAGTATTCAATATTTTTCTGCGCATTAAAAATCAAGAAGAACAGGGTTGTCAATAGTCAGTAATTAATGCAAGTATTGTTGTCATCTAAAATCCGGCTCTTATAGTATCATACATTTTATACCCATTATGCCTCACTTAAATTGTGAGGTTTAAGAAAATGGACTGTAGTCTTGTGAAGATGCAGCTTCATTATTCTATCTCTATCCTAATCTGAAATGTTGATAGGTGGATGGAGACATCAAAGAGAATGTAAGTATCCAGAATGTGAGAATGACCGAAGAAAGCACAGCGTGAAGCCTTCATTTGAGAAAGAAAGACAAAGAGAAAATCCATCACAATTGGTTGAAATAACTTGAAGGATTTCTAAGAATAGAAAATCTTCCATAACCCCAAGAACATCAAATACAAATCAGCACAGTGATAGCGGATGGACCAATATCAAGTTGAAAAGACTGATAGCTTTGTGAATCATTTTGACAGTTTTATTTGATAATCCATCGTTACTGTGATACATTACATGTGTGTGTGTGTGTGTGTGTGTGTGTGTGTGTGTGTATATATATATATATATATATATATATTTATTAAGACATTTTTATGTTTATACATTCTTTTTATAGATACAAATATTTAAGTAAATGCTCTGTTTATAATAAACAGTATTAAACAACATTTACCGGCCCTGAATGTCCGAGAAATTTTCATAGAAAATATTCGTCCTCCGACAGGAATCGAACCTGTATCCTATACGGGACTGTCATATAGCCTAATGTGCCTTTAACAGATTGGGCCACAGAGAAGCGTTTGGTTAGCAAGGTTGATTTTACTGTGGCCCAATCGGTTAAAGGCACGTCAGGCTATATGACGGTTCCATATAGGATACATGTTTGATTCCTGTTCCTACAAAATCACACTTCCTCCCCAGAGAGCTCAACTGAAATAAATTTTTCAGGAGCATATATTGTATCACACACACGTCAAGGCTAAGAGAACTAACTCTCCTTAATAAACAATTTTATGTATGTCAAGATAGATGGCATTGGTAGTTAATTTACATTGAAATTGTGGTGATGTCTCATTTGTTTTCTACAGCTTATCAACCCTTTGCAGGTTATTTAAAGCCAGAAAATATTTTTAGATTTTAAGAATTTTTTTTGGCGTTAATAATAGTTTAGTGATACAAATTTTATTAATTAACCCATAGCTGAGGAGAAAAAAAAGAGGTGTGTTCTTATCTTTCCCAAGGGCATTTGAGTGTAAGTAAATATGATGAATCCAACTGAAATTGGTACTCAGCTCTCCAATTAACAACCCCAACCCATTCTCCATTATGTTACTTCACATATCCAAGCTTACAGTACCTGGCATTTCCAAGTGGTCACCCATCAAGGTATTGACATTGCTTAATTTTGGTGATCATATGAGAACCTGTGTTTCAATGTGGCCATGAACATCAATCAAGTCTAATGGCATTAGTATTCAAATTAGCTGCTTTATATGGGCAGAGGGAAGGAGCATTGAATAGGCATGTTATCAAAAACACAAAACTTACTAAGAGCTACAAAGGACAAGAAAATCGTGGAGAGCCATGATTGTCCACATCATTAATGGAGATGGTCCATTAAAGTAGACTGCATAATTGTAGTGCTCAATATTACGAGATACATAGATAGATAGATAGATAGATAGATAGATAGACAGAGAGATAGATAGACAGAGAGATAGATAGACAGAGAGATAGATAGACAGAGAGATAGATAGACAGAGAGATAGATAGAGAGATATACTTTCTTTAATTGTATGATCAGTGTTGCACAGTCTGTCTATAAATTCTCCAGTTATCCCCGTACCAAAGAATACTAAAATTAAAACTATACAAATACACACGCATATTGATATAGTGAATCATACTATGCATGTGCAAAAGATTCCAGTATTATTAAAAAAATGAAATAAAAAAAAAAACAGATACAAAGTTTAAAAACCGTTTTTCACTGGAAACTTTTGCACAATCTAAATGATTTCCCTGTGCTTCAAGATTTGAATCAATTAAGAAATAGCATTTGATCTCCACTTTTCCACTTCTTCCATTTGTAGCTGCCAATATGATGGTGAAAGAGCCAGTCAGTCAATTGCTACATTCATTGATCTCACTCTTGTCTCTTGGTATTCAAGTTAGGCTCACTTGGTAGAATTAACATTTTTTTTTTTTTACAGTAAGGTTCACCCTGTACAAGGCCCAGAGGTCATTCATTATGTTGAGGGATAGTTTATATGGATAAGAGTGTAAGGTAATGATTAATTCTAGAATTGAATAGGTTAAAATTGTAGTGATGGGAGAAACATCCTTTTAAGGAGTCTGTTTCACAGAGCAGTGATTCTTTGCAGGAAGAAGCTGTACACAAAATTGAGTTGGATGCCATGGAGAAGTAAAACAATACTCAGAGTGATTATACGGACATTTTAACAAAGATATTCACCATCGAAGATGATATTTTGTTATGTTGGCACAGAAGATTGCTAAGCAACAATAATGATCGCGGAATAGTAGATGCAGTTCGTATGTTCAAGATGCAATTCTATGATGTCATACAATGTGAGAGGCCAAAATATTAACAGAGCCATATGTTTAGATGGAATGTAATGTGTTATGACTAGTTACATTTCAAACTAATAGACATTCATTGTCTGTTATATTTAACAATGTGTATATATATATATATATATATATATATATATATGTTTCATTACAAAAGAAAGCTCTTGTTAGAAAACAAGAAAAATTAAAAAAGCTTAACTGTAGTACCTTGTCTGTCATTTTTAATGAAACATGCATAAATAAAGGATTGCTCCCTAAATAAATATATATATATATATATATATATATATATATATATATATATGTGTGTGTGTGTATAAAATGTAGTTTTAAGGTATGCTACATTTATGGGTTAAAGTGTTCAATATTAGGGATAGAGAGTATGCAAATATAAAAGTGGACATTGAAGTTAATGCCCAAAGGCAATAGTCTGTTTAATGCTTAAACACAATTGTCAGGCCATTGTATGAAACAGACTGTTGCCTCTGGGTGTTGACTTCAATCATAGAAGGCAGCAACTCATACACAATTTTTTATAATTTTGTATTTTTTAAATTTTTTTTAATAATTAATGAATTTTTATTTAAAGATTAAAAAAAAAAAAAAAATCAAGGCCTGTAAGTGAAAATATATTGTTAAAAATAAACATCTACTCAAACATGTCAGTCAGTTATGTGCCATGCGTGATACATGCTTTGGCGGTCATGTATCTTTTGATACATGACTGACGAGGCAGATTTTTTCCCACAGTAAGTTGTCATTTCTTTCTGCAGTAGACCAGTTGCCATCCAAGGCTATAGAACCCAGTCTATCCTGCTTTTTACCCATAGCTGGGGGGAGAAGAAGAGGATTCATACCTTTCCCAAGGGTATTAGCACGTAAGTGAATGCAATGGATTCGACTGGAATTCGAACTCGGCTCTCCGATTCCTCAATCCGAGCCACTCTGCATTACTCCACCGTGCCTACTCAAATATGTGCATCCTCTAAATATTATGTTTGTAGCAATAAGAAACAATTTTGTGTATAAGCTGAAATAACCTTGTCGTATATTACTCATTGGTGGGGGGGGGGTCAGACTATTTCATTTTATCACATGTTCTGAGTAAATGCTGAAAAAATAGGGGGTTCAGAAAACCTTGAAGTACATAAAGAAATAAACAGGTAAAAATAAAAACCTGAGTTGAAATCAGTGAAATTTCTATAACGATACAGTTGAAGTAAAAGTCAGGCACAACATGAATCTGTCTGATTACGAAGAGGAGGAAGTTGAGAGTATGTGCAAACTTTGTACTCTTTGGAAGTACTCCTGACTGCTTTGTTTATCACTTGGTAATGTGGACCATGTGTGCACAAGCACACAGTCATAAGTGATACTATATACAATATGAACCTGTGGCTTAACATGAACAGTCACATTTCTAGATCCTTTTCTACTCACACAACCCCCCCCCCCAGGGATCTAGCCTTGGTTTTACTTTTTTTTTTTTTTTTTTTTTTAAATTTTCATTAACAACCCTCCCAATGCCATCAGTATCTATGCTGATGACACAGCCATTTATTCCTGTCATGATGTCTGATGAGGTCAAATTGACGGGTGATCACAAAAAACGACCTGCAGGCTGTTATTAACTGGGACAAAGAATGGCTTGTTAACACCTCCAAAACAAAATTACTCTATTAACCATCTGAGAGATTCCTCCTTTCTGTCTACTATCACTATGGCTCATACTAACCTCAAGGCGAGTGATTTGTTGCACCTTCTTGAGCTAACATTCTTCGCTAATGTAGTTGAAAGACTATACTGACTCCATTGCTAGGTCAGCAGCTAAGAAAGTTGGTTCACTGTATTGTTTACTGGTTCTCCAACTATATATTTAGAGATCCTTCATAAAATCCAAAGAAAAATCAGCAATATTATTGGTCCTAACCTGGCTTCTCACCATCAGTAACTTTCCCTATGCTGTAAAGTTACTTCCCTGTGCCTTTTCTATAAATACATTCATGGTAATTGCTATGGTACCTAGACTTTTTTAATTAAATGCAGTACTAGACTAGACACAAAGTCTCATCAATTTACTATCTAGTTGACTAGATGTAACCATAAGTTCTATGCTAACAGTTTATTTTCTAGCAATTCTTGCTTGTGGAACACCTCCAGCTCCATGCTTTCCAGCCAATTTTAATCTGTAAAAAAATTAAATGCTATGTCAGTTGCTACCTATTGTCCGGATTACCCTTCTATTGTTCTTTCTAATTCTTCCACACCCAGTAACCCATTGTGTCTTAGTAGCTTTATTGCCTTGTTTGGGGTGAACTCGATTAAAATAAAAAAGTCATAAAGTAATAAAAGTAGTGTCACTTGATACCAATACAGAAAACAAGTAGATGAAGAAGAGAGAATTTGCAGAAAATGAACAGAGAATTGTGGGTAACAAATGTTTATATAAGTGGGAGGGGGGGGGTTTCAGTGGTGGTGGTGGTGGGGTTGATTTGTTTGTTTTTGTGATGTTGGTTTCAGAATGCGAGGCAGGAGCAAACTTTGTGATTACCAGAATTAAAAGGAGGAGGGGGAAGAAGAAACAGCAGTTGAGACAGAAGCTGAAGAGGAGAAATGGAAAAGAGAAAAATAGACATCTTAATTGTAATGAAGAATTGGTAAAAAGAGCCGAACCTTAAAGCCGAAATATTATTTACTACTCCAGCTTGTTTCTGTGGTGGGAAATGATGAGTAGGAGCAGTTCTTCATTCGTGCTTACTTATTTTAAACCACAGGAGCTGAATAAATACTAGATAATGTTTCAGACAAAACAAGGTGGGTAAATCTAAAAGTAGTATTAGAAGAAAAATCCAGGAAAAATCCAGATCGGTGAGTGGGACCTCAGCAAAGACACACAGTTGAAGCTTATTTAGATGAACACTTTCACAAGCTGGACCAACAAGTACCTGATGACTGCTAAATCTAATTAAAGTACTTTATAGTAAGGTCAAACACATTAGAAAACTGACCTTTCATATGAAAAAGCTTGAAAATGTCATTATAGTTCCAGTGTTTCTCAGCTTGACAAATGTAAATTGAGAGTTGACAGCTTTATTGGCCAAACACAAAAGCAAACGAGCAGCTCTACAGCATAAGTGCAATGACCGAGAAGTTGGTATTTACAAAAAAAGAATCCGAGATTTAAAGGCAGAACTTTGAAAAGAATTTCTGAGATGAGAACTTATTATTTACACTCAGACTATTGTCCTCATCTTTGTTGCAATTATCACCTGTAATGATTATGTCTGAATTTCTGGGATGAAGACTTATATTTACATTATTTATACTTGGATTATTTCCTGCATCTTTGTTGCCATTATCCCGACATTTCAGCTGTTGTGACCTCCTTCCTTCGTCAGGTGGCTGTTGATCTGAGTAACCTTGATAGAATTTTGGACTGAACTGATTATTTAATTTATGGGCACAGACTGTTCTTGTTCCCCTGCTCATGTTATGTTCTTATTTAGTACTGCTCAGTTTTTGGTCATTTTATTTTCCACTGATCCTAAGTCTGTAATAGCATTTCTTTGTGAAGCTGGTTATATAGTATTTGGGAGTTCAATCCAGAGGTTGGCTCTTGAAGATTTAAATACTGTGAAAAACAATAATTGAACAGTACTAAATAAGACCGAGCCAAGATATCATTAGATGCAGACAGCGGAATGAGAACAGTCTACTGCCATGAAAAGTTTAAAAAGTTTGTATTGATTTAAAATTTTATTTCTTTTAATGTTGATTCAGTGATGGCCTTTTGAATGTATGCTTATATGAACATTTTGCCATGTTTTGGTGTGAGGAACCAGCTCCCAAAGTTTGTAAAATTATTTTTATACACCTTGTGTGTGTGTATATATATATATATATATATATATATATATATATATATATATAATTATCTATTTAAATATTATAACATAAATATGTTATAAAATCACTACAAAAATAGCCATTTTGTTTCAACACTCCTGGTGTCTTATCAAGTGATGATGTTGAATAAATATATATATATATATGGGGGGGGGTAGAGAAAGAGAGAGAGAGACCAGGTGAACATAGGAAACCACATTAATAGTGATTGCCAGTTTCAAGGTTCAGTGCTATTTTCAGTCCAAGTGTCACTTCTCTCTATGTGGGCTGTCTATGTAACAGGCTATGTAGATAGGTCACTGAGAGATTAATAGAAGTGGGGAAAGAGGAAAATGGCTCTTAGCTTCTTTTGTTTAGGGCTAATGTTAAATTGCTTATTTACTAAATGAGTAGTGACACTCTAAAGATCACACTGAAGCATGAAATTGTCTATATATATATATATATATATATATATATATATATAGGGGATAAGATATATAAATTTTTATATATTAAGAACAATTGTTTAGAATATATTACTTAAAATATTACATTTATTAGAAATTGTATTCATTTTAAATACAGGAGGAGTTCTAAAAAGTTTTAAGGGCCATACTCTTTTCCTGTTACCCTGTGATCAGCCCTCTTGACACATATATTCATTTTAATTAGTTTCCAAGCAAAATGAGCCACTTAATTAGTTCCTTTACTCTGCAATTTTTTAGATTGCGGTCTTATTTGTTCAAGCCTTTTATGTGAGGCACACGGATACCTTTGTCTATTAAGTTATCATCTTGCTTCAACTTTATCTTAAAATAGACTTTGTTGTCATTCAGCGGGGAAAATGTATGACAATGTGTAAAAACGTTTTCTGTTATGCATTTCATCCTTTAGTCTGAAGTCATAAAGGACAAAATGTATCACAAAAATTTTCCCCACATTGTCATATATATATATATATATATATATATATGACAAAGTGGGGAAAATATATATATTTGTTATATATATATATATATATATATATGACAAAGTGGGGAATATATATATAGAGAGAGAGAGTTGTATATTTAGACAGCAATCCTTCTTTTATGCAAGTTTCATTAAAAACGACAGACAAGGTACTACGGTTAAGTTTTTTTATTTAATTTTTCTTGTGTACGAACAACAGCTTTCTTTGCTGGACAAAGGGTGTGTAAGAACTGTCCAAATGTTTTATTTTTCTGAGCGCTTTCGGCTATATCTTTAGCCATCATCAAGGATGATTTGATTTTTCTGCTTAATTGAGTGTGTGCATTATGTATATGTCTTAGTGTGTAGTGGTGGTGTTTTTAATTTCCAAATACGGTTAGCACGTTGTGGCTTTGTTCGTAGTTAATATTGTTAAGGGTAGGCTTTTTCTTTTTTATTATTAAAGCCTCCATTATTTTTAACCTTAACCACAGTACCTTGTCTGTTGTTTTTAATGAAACTTGCATATATATATATATATATATATATATATATTGAAGTGCCCACCTGTACAGGATAAGAGGTCATGAATTCCAGATAGTGGTTATTGTTTTAATTCAATTTTATAAGAAATTGATTAAAATATTCATACAAGTAAGGATAAGTTTAAAATTCACTTCATGACTCATAGCAAGATGAAAGCAATGTCTTAGAAATCTTTTTGTTAATATACACAATGTGTTATTGTTATTAGTAACATGTATCAAGGTTTGTTTTCAGCAATATTGGTCATGTACTGTAATTGTGTAAAGCAATTAATAGCATAAAAAGAAAAACTATGTATCATTTGTTACACAGAAGTTTGCAATGAAGTAAAAAAAAAAAAAAAAAAAAAAATATATTTGAAGCTAGGAACTATCTTGTGAAATTCCTTTTTCATAGCACACATATTTTTCTTGTCTGAACATTGATAATAAAAGACATTATAAACTTACACTGGCCGGTTCTAAGCAGTAATTGTTACTATGAAAAATATATATCCCTAACAGATTTTCAAATCTTTACAAGAAAAACCAACACAGGAATGAGAGTCTTAATATACTTGGCAATAAATGCTAATTATTACAAGAACACTTTCCTCCCACAAACTTTGTCTTTGTTGTGACAAGTTACCCACACTTGTTTTGACAATCTTCAAGTTATAATGAATTTAATAAAAATTCTAGACAGGAATGTATATTATAAAGGGTAAAAAAAGCTGATTGCCTGTCCATCACACACTGTCTGCATATGACTTTGCATACACGGTATGTAATATATATGCATGTGTCTGTATTGCGTATGAGTGACAGACATGTGATTCTGACATTTAATCTTCACAATTATATACTGGACATACCATCACATGCCTATCAAGAAAACTCACGTTAAACCTATCTGATCATAGCACAATTAAGATTCATTTAAACGCACACAGAAACCTACCAATATACTGCAATATACTTGTAGAAAATACAAGAATTATAGCCTCAATGACATGTAAAAAAACTAAACATAATGGAAGTACTAATAATAAAAAAGAAAAAGCCAACCCTTAATAACACCAACTATGAATGTGATAACCATGCCTGAACAAAAATAAAATCACTAGATACATACTGTGATGTATATGCCTCATTAGACTAGGTTTCCTGATGAGCCTATTAGGTTCTGTATATTTGTGCCCCAGTGTCAGGTTATTGTCGTGCTGTCCTCTCCCTTAATCTATATTATAAATGAAAAACCGATTCTCTATCCATCGCACACTGTCTGCATATGACTTTGCATACACATATGTAATATGTATATAAGCATATGTCTGTTGTCTATATTTCTGAAATGAGGTATTATGTACATTATTACATTATTCAGACTATTGTGAAGAAGGCTGGAGCGTACAACGACCAAAACGTAATAAATATGGCGACAAAGATGAGGACAATAGTCTGAATAATGTAAATAATAAGCATATGTCTGCATTGTGTAGGAGTTACTTACATATGCTTCCGACATTTAATCTACACAAAATCCCATGCACATGCCTAATTAAACCGAGTTTGAAATATGACATTGGAATAATACGTTCTTCTCCCATTCAGTCTTGACTACCCCTAATCTTGACTGAGTAATAAATTCAAAGTTATAGAAAGAAAAAAAAGTTAATTTATTAAACCCTAAAAAAAAAAGTCGGATAATTATAAGATTTACTGAACATTTTGGAATTTTTTTTTTTTTTTTTTAAATTTAGAGAAGTATTTTACGGCCGTCATTAAATTAAAATATATTTCAGCACATGCAACTACCATTTGAATGAAATTGAAATGGATATCTGTACTAATTTAACTTTCTAGCTGGCAACAACCCCTGGGTAACAGGAAAAGAACATGTATAATGAAAGGTGTTTTTTTTTTTTTTTTATCAGTTTTTCTTTTAACACCAAAAACAGGGTGTTAAACTATACACTGGTAATTTTTTGCAGAGGTTAAAAATCATGCATTTTCAGTGACTGGTTACACTATATGCAAGTAAATTATTTCTGGAGGGGTTAAAAGGTTAGGGTTAAAAAAATTCAGGGGTCACACTATATGTGAAGCTGGCTTATATATATACAGTAAGCCAAAATTTGTGACCCTTGAAGTCATTTTTATGACTACTGTACTTAAACTGAATATATTTTCTAATAAATGTAGGATTTTAAATAATATATTCCAAACAATCTAGATCTGAAATGTGATCATCTTGCTATCAGCAAAAAGAACCGAACTAGTTTTGTAGGTGAACCAAATAAGGATCAAAAACTAAATTTATTATGTAATTTTAATACAGAAAATTAGTTATGGAGAATATTCTTGTAAATAGTCAATTTGATCAAGAAATACATTAGTAGTAATATTTTCATTTTTTTTTTTTTAGTAGATGAAGCATTATGAACTACTATGGTGGAGTACTGGACAGTGGCTCGGATTGAGGAATCAATCAGAGAGCCGAGTTCGAATTCCAGTCAAATCCATTGCATTCTCTTATCTGCTAATACCATTGGGAAAGGTATGAATCCTCTTCTTCTCTCCCCATCTATGGGTAAATAGCAGGATAGACCAGGTTCTATAGCCTTAGATAGCAACTGGCCTACTGCAGAAAGAAATGGTAACCTACTGCAGGAAAAAATCTGCCTCATCAGTTATGTATCAAAAGATACATGATCGCTTAAGCGTGTATCACACATGGCGCATAACTGACTGACTGAGTGTACCCATGCTGTCAAAAATGATGGCAATTGTTAGAAAGTTTTAATAGTCAGGTGCAATGAAACAAAAGTCTTGGAACAATGTATTGAGATTCAATAAAGCAGAGATAAAGAATTCACAATTCAAGCCAATGAACCATTTATACCTTCTTCCCTTTATATTGTTTGACGTTCAATGGTTTCTAGCATTCATTGGTTATTCCAGGGATTATATAAATCACTTTTTGCTTAATATCTTTTCATGTTAAGAATTCTATGTGTTTAATACAACAGTGAAATGAAAATATCTCTTGAGAGAAAAAAGATTAGCAACAGCATGACAAAAGAATGACAACAAAGTCTATTTTAAGATAAAGTTGAAGCAAGATGATAACTTAATAGACAAAGATATCCGTGTGCCTCACATAAAAGGCTTGAACAAATAAGACCGCAATCTAAAAAATTGCAGTGTAAAGGAACTAATTAAGTGGCTCATTTTGCTTGGAAACTAATTAAAATGAATATATGTGTCAAGAGGGCTGATCACAGGGTAACAGGAAAAGAGTATGGCTCTTAAAAATTTTTAGAACTCCTCCTGTATTTAAAATGAATACAATTTCTAATAAATGTAATATTTTAAGTAATATATTCTAAACAATTTAGATCAGACATGTGATCATCTTTCTGTCAGTAAAAAGAACCAAACTAGAGTAATAATCAAAAAAATATTTGTTGTTCTAGAGACAGACATTAGAACGTTAGACATCAATGTTGGATTTTTTGGGGGTTTTGAGGTATGTTACTTTTTATTATCAAGACAACTCGTGGCTTGGAACATAGCACAAAGAAACAAATTGCCAGTTCAATTTTGCACCAAGTCAAGAGAATCCATATTATAAAACAGGAGCAGATTATCTATCCACTAGACACTGCATGTGTATGTGTGTGTGGGGGGGGCTAATGCTTATGAATATGTATGCATTTTGTGTGAGTGATTTACATGTGCTTGTACCATTCAACACACACACACAATATGATTAAGTTTGAAATAAAACATTGGAATAATACATTTCCTTCCCACTCAGTCTGGACAATCCCTACCCTGAGATGAGCAATGAAATCCAAATTGGAGGGGGGAAAAAATCAGATACTTTTTGAAGATTATTTGGTAATAAATAGAGTTATTTTTAAAGCATTTTTTTTTAATTTTGTAAATATCCATGCATGCAGAGATGGAAAATAGTTACAATACCTCAACTCGGAAATATAGACAAACAATTTAATGAAATTAAAATGAAGATCTCTGTCAAGAGGGCTAATCACTGGGTAACAGGAAAAGAGCATGGCCCTTTAAAATCAGTTTCAGAACTCCTTCTGTATTTAAATTGAATATATTTTCTAATAAATGTAGGATTTTAAATAATATATTCCAAACAATTTAGATCTGAAATGTGATCATCTTTCTGTCAACAAACAACAGGCATCAAAATAATTATATTAAAAAATATTTTTAGCAGCAAACAGGTTAAGATTGCAAACTTCATATACCTATTAATCTTCATGGGTATTTTTTTCGTTTTCTCAAAGTCCTTAGTCCTTCATATCTTGTGAAAGAATATTTATAAATAAAATATAAAAAGTAAAAACACACGGGAATTTTCTGCATCTTTCCTCCTGCTATTTATTGCCCTCTCCCTCAAAGAAATCTGCTGCTTTCCCCCACCCAACTCTACACCATATTCCAATCAATTGAACAGGCAGTTTCTCCATGTCATCCCCTCAATCAAAAAGGGCTTTATGTGAATAAAAAGCCCCTTGAAGACAGTGCATGCAGAGCAGCTTGCAAATAACTGAAGACCCTTCAATGTCTGCTATATTCACAGTCAGTAGCCAAGGGATAAAAGATGCCATCTAAAAGAAGAGAAGGAAGGAATGAAAGATAAAAGGAAGAAAAAATTCAAGTTCTTTAAATAGAACCAAGAATTGGAATGAATCATTCTGCAGGTAAATAAAAGAGAAAATTCCAAAGAAAATCAAATTTGAGTGAGAATAAAAACGAGCATTTCTGTGTGTGTGTGTGCGCGCATACAAGTGCATTTATACCAGGCTATACTATAAAGTTTGAGGAATTTCAATAGCTTGAGCAATTTATATCTGTCAATTAGCTTCTCCCAGGTCTCATTGGGAATTTTATGCAACAACTTAAATCATTTCATCCAAAATATTAAGTTCCTTATATGGCATATGTATAGATATATATATATATATAAATATATATATATATATATATATATATATATATATATATATGGTAAGGAGATGTCATTTTTTTTCTTTTATATATATATATATATATATATATCAAGAACAGTTTTGGGAGAAAGATGTATGACAGATTGGAAAAAGTTTGTCCAATGAATTCCTAAGTGACAAAATGCGTCACATGAAAATGTTTTACATTTTGTCATACATTTTTCATATATATATGTGTGTGTGTGTGTGTGGTGTGTTCATACACATAAACACACCTTGTATAGTTGGCAGTTTCATCCACGAGTGATTTTTCTTGTCTTCTTTACACACACACATATATATATGTCCCACTATATGAGTGACAGTTTTCACTGGGGTTTTTCTTTATTCCCAATGATACTATTTAGGTGGTTAGTTCTCCTTAGATCTTCTCTGATGATCACCATAGCAAAAAACTCAGTTACAATTTGGATTGGAGTCCCTGAGGATTGTTGCTTGAGGTGTGTGTGTGTGTGCGCGCGCGCACATGTAGATGGTATAATAGACAATGGCTTGGAATGAGAAATTGGAGAGCTGAACTTAAATTCCAGGAGTGTTCATTGCATTCACTGATATGCAAATACCCTTGGGAAAGTGTATAAATCTATCACTAATCCTGCTATGGGTTAAATAGCAGGACAGACTGGATCCTATAGCCTTGGTTGGCAACCTTTCTAAGAGAAGGAAAACTGAATTTGAACCAGCCTGAAAGGGTTAGCAAAAGGCAGATCAGTTTCTTATAAGAACCAATGGTCAACACGGAGATTGGAGATGGAAAACACCTATTAAAAAAAAAAACAATCTGTGATTGTAGCATCATCTGGCATATGGCACACAGTGCACCAGTACATGACAGGGTGTTATGAGAGAGAAAGAGAGAGAGAAAATTGCATCCTACATGGTACCACTTAAGCAAAAGAGGCAGGCAGGAATAACAATTGGCTGACACCATCATTGAGTGGACTGGAAGATCATTCACAGACTCTGACATTATGTATATGGTGGGGGAGCTGGTCAGAGGTGCTCAATTGCACAGTGACCCTATGATTACAGTCAGTCATGGAACCAATGAAGATGATGATGATGGCATGCATACCTATGATAAATTTTAACTTAAAATTTACTGTATTTTTTTTTTTGTGCATAATACAAAAAAATTTTAACAAAAATTGAAAGCAACAAAAAAAAAAAAAAAGTCTGGTAGTTTTCAGAAATTTTTTACTCAGCTTAAAAAAAGCTCTTATTTAAAACAGTAAGATTTTTAGCACAATCATCAACCATATAATATTTAACAATATTTCCTGTCCCACATCTAGTGGAAGGTAAGTTAACTTAAGTTAATAATTTTATGAGAGATTAATTCCATCAATCATTTTAATCTATATAAATTAAATATTTATCTGCATTTAGACAAAATTAGTTCCCAAGCAAAGTGAGCTGCATAATTAATCAGTTTATCTACTACTACATTTCTTAGAGTGTAGTCTTATTTGTTCAAGCTTTTCATGTGAGGCACTCAGATACCTTTGTCTAAGTGATTATTTTGCTTCAACTTGGTCTTTAAGTTATCTTTGTCATTCTTTTTCTTCTTACAGATATTTTCATTTCACTATTATATTAAACATATAAAATTTTTAATATGAAAAGATATTGAGCAGAAAGCGATTATATTGTGTGGAAAATTGTTATTATTATAAATAAAACTAAGATATAAAATAATAATGATGAAAATTATAAGTAAAATAAAATTTAAACCTTGTTTAAAATAAATTAAATAAATAAAAAATAAAGATAAAATTACTCTCAACATGCAACATGGACTGTTCCTGCTGGAAGTATAGATGTCCTGCCAAGAGACGTGAGATTATTTGGGATGACAACACAAATCTCGCCACGATAGGACTTGTGATATTACGGAGTGATTTACTCCATTCTATAACATGAACATTATTATGATTGTAATGTAACACACACACACACACACACACACAAATGCATAAATAAAATTGTATGAAACTACCATAAAATTTACCATGTTTTTTTGTTATGTACGTTTGTTCTGTTTCTCCTAATGAACACAAGCCCAAATATATGACCACATGGTGTGAGGGAATAGACCTCCACAATATCAATGAATCAGAGATACCATTGAATGTCTAAGAAATATAAAAGCAATAGATTAATTAAACAGTTCATTGGTGTCTATTTTAGTCATAAATTCTTTATCTCTGCTTTATTGAATCTTGATACATTATTTCAAGACTTTTGTTTCATTGCCACTCACTATTAAAACTTTCTAACAGTTATCATTTTTGACAGCATGGGTACACTGGTAGATAATAAACCACAAAGTAAGCAGATATTGATAACAATTGTTTACAAAAAGTATTTGATATGTTGGCAAAAACCGTTCTTTGGGAATCAACGTAATTGAACGCCTTTTGTCTCAAAGACAGGAAAATCACCAAAACGAATAAAAAAAATTAATAAAGGGAATACACAAGATCTGTCATGTTTTGATAACATTAATATTACAACAAAGACCAAACTATTGTATGAATTATTTTTTTTTTTTAGTTTTTCCCCCTCATGAAAAATGGGCTGATAATTTCCATGCTGCGAGGTTGTTGTTGTTGTTTCATATTGCTCTGTTTGTTGATTCAAAGTAGCCAGTTTGAAAACTTCAAACAACTTGAAAAAAATAAAATGATACATAAATAACCCCAACATAATTTATTGCTATATAGTGTAAATTGGCACTTGTAATCTTAAATCACAAAATATTGATAATTTATATAGATACGATATTGAGATTTTAATGGATTTAATATCGTACAAATTTTAAAAAACAAATTACATAGGGATAGCAGTACTATGAAGTCATACTCAAGGATGTAATTTATTCCTAGTTTTTAGCTTCAGAAATGGGAGCCATATTATACACAGGAAAATACAGTAAACACAGTAAAAGACTAAGAATAACTAATAATAAAATAGAACAATTATAACAATATACTGGAATAAAAATTATGAATAGAAGATTCTTATGATTGATTGTAAAACTATCAACATCTGATTTTATTATTAAGAACTGTCAGCTTGTCATTTAAAGGAAGCATTTCACAGTTTCTGTTTGTCAGTGTCATTTCTGTTGTGTTTGATGATCATTTTCTAAATAAATAAACAGTAAATTCTCTGTCTGTCCTTGTGTCTGAAACCCCTCAAACTTGGGGTGCACTTGCTCTATTTATACATATTATGCCTTTTTGAAATCAGGATGATCCCTGGATTGAAAATCTGCCCTTCATCGGGTGCTTGAACATCCAGCATTGGGATTTGTGTCCAATGTGGAAGGAACAGTTAAAAATTCAAATTTTTAAAATAATGTTGTCAAAAGTTTTTAATTTATACAAAGTTTAAAGCAACACAAAAACATTAAATTAAAAATTTTTGTTTTAAATTCAGCTTAAAATATCTCCAAAACTTTGTGAATTGAGGAAATCAGTTTTATTTCTTCTTAATGCCAAAGAATCAGAGTTAAAGTGAGGGGTTTGTGATTTCAAGAATTCAGTTTTTGGCCTGAATTAGAATTTCAGCCTAAATCGGAGCTTTGGCCCAAATTGGCCTTTTGACTGCAATTGGACTTATAGATTGAATCAGAATTAAAGTGAGGTTTTGAGCTCCATAGAGTGAACTGATGAATTCAATGTTATTTCTTCAAAATTATCATTGCTCTTTTCTAAGCTCTACGAAAGGTCCCTTTAGTTTTTGGCCTAACTAGCTTAAAAGCTGCACTCGGTGCAGACTTTTAAGCTAGTTGTTTAATAAAACTGAGGACAAATGCTTGTAGCAATCGTGCCTGAAGACATAAATTTCAGTCACATGTGACTGAAATTTATGACATATATACATATTCAGAAAGGTGACACTTCAACACTTTATACACGGCGTTCATATGTGGATTGAATTTTAAATATTTTTACATCACATTTGAAAATGAAGAAAAATGAGATGCAATTTTGTCATTTGCAATGCTTATTTTGAGAAAGGTAAAAAAAACATTGTACAAACAATGGAGATAGTGCCATAGCAGAGACTATTCTTTGTGAGATTCGTGTTCATATCACATTGGAACACCAGTTTTTGTATGATTACTGAAGTTAAGCAACATTGAGCCTGGTCAGTATCTTGATGGGTGACTTATTGGCAATACCAGATTCCGTAAGCATGGATGAGCGGTGGTATGAAGGGCTTACAGCCATATCAGGTTGAAACACTGGTTCTCGTATATGTAGTTGGTGAAATGGATAGCAGCTCAGGATTGGAAATTGGATTTCTGTTCTCAGGACAAAATCTGTTACCTGAAACCTTGTGAAAACCAATAGGATCTGTGCATTGGAACACACATTCTATATCTTAGCATTTAATATTAGAAACAACTAGTGAAAGCAACACACTGATATCAAACCACATATCTTTTTTTTCCCTCACTCACACTAAATTTATATATATTATATATATATATATATATATATATAGTTTTTAAGGTATGCTACATTTATGGGATAAAGTGCTCAATATCAGAGATAGAGCATATTTAAATATAAAAGTGAACATTGAAGTCAACACTCAGAGGCGACAAGTTGTTTCATGCTAAACACAATTGTCAGGTTGTGTGTGTGTGTGTATATATATATATATATATATATATGGTCAATTCATTGCATTCAATTATGCACAAATACCCTTGGAAAAGTGTATGGATCTATCTCTTCTCCACTTATGGGTTAAATAGCAGGGCAGACTGGAGCCTATAGCCTTGGTTGGCAACCTTTCTAAGAAAAGAAAAACTGAATTCAAACCACCCTGAAAAAGGTTGACAAAAGGCAGATGAGTTTCTTATCAGAAACTATGGTCGACATGGAGATGGAAAACATCTATTAAAAAAAATCTGTGATTGTAGCATCATCCGACATATGGCACACAGTGCAATGGTGCAGGACAGGGTGTTATGATAGCGTGTGCATTGCAGACTACTGTCTACTTTAAAACCTTCAATTTTGAATGTTGTTCAGTAAAAGCATAGAATTTTATGAACCTTCATCCGTCATTTTCAACAGGAGAATCATCCATATACTTTTTCTCTCTCTCTCTCTCTCTATATATATATATATATATATATATATATATATATATATATATATATATATATATAAAACCTCACTTATCCACAAAGAGGGTTCCAGAACATAAATAATTTCAAAAGAAGTAAAAACAATAGTAGCTGTCACAAAAATAAAAATAAAAACATCTGTAAAGACAAGAACATTTGCCTGAAATAAAAAAATCAGATGGTTGAGTATATTAGCCTTTTCAACCTTCCTGCATACCTGCAAATCTTAGGTATTCTAAGCATCATTTCTTTTTAATAATTTAATCCCAAGCAAGGCAATAAAGCCATTAGGATGTAAGAGGTTACCGAGTGTTAGAGAATACAAGAAAAACTACTAATATTAAAAACTAGTGAAAATATCACATCTCAAGCAAACATATACATGATTGTTTGTATATTCATTTCTCTGGCTAGCATTAATTATTCCAAGCAAAAACTAAATACATTTAAATTCACCATATCACTATACATAACCTCTTATCATTGCTTTTTATCAAATTACTATTAATTAGGTAATCTGGCTGGAGAGCAAGAGGCAGGCCAAGAAGACACTGCAGTGACTCAGTGGCAGACATTCTCAGAGCCAATGAGATATCTCTCCTCCAGGTCACTTGCCTTGCTGCTGACAGACAACTGTATCTCCCGCCCCCCGTGATGCCAAACAGAACAAGTGGAAGGAAAAACTAAAACTAAACTAATACAACTAGTATATGAAACAAAGGTGTTTAAAATTCAAATTTAGCCCTATAGCTTTTATCATTTATTAGAACGAATGCTATATAGTTAGATTTAAGCTTCAGTCACTAGTAGATCTTTGTAGCCTAATCTGAAAGGCAGCTGCCCTGGACAAACAAGCTTCTTGAAAAGAGATACAAGTTCAAATCTCACCAGAGGCTTATTCTTTATTTCTAACCTCCACTGCTTATGAATGACCATAGATATTGTCTATATAAGTCACAAGAAATTCTCAGCTAAACCTTTGTCTATGATAAAGTCATCACTTTTCTTTCATCTTTCTTTTACTTTTTATTGCCATTCTTAGACCATTGTTATAAGCAACAATTGCAGAAGATTAACCTAAGAGTTGCAATAAAAAGCAACTGAAATTAAGATGAAAAATATTTTTCATGCCATGTCTCTTTAGAACATGTATGACAATATCAAACCTCTTTGTCAGTGTTTTGCTAGATATTCACTCACACATGTTAAGCTCTTGTTGTTACCTTCTGCTTCTCTTGTTTTGTCTTTATTATGTCTTGTGAGTGTGAAATTCTCCAGATCCTCTTTTCTCATTGTGTCCCAGAAAATTTCAGCAATTTCTTCCTGATTGTTAAGTATCAGCTTCTTTACAGTATTTACATTAGTCGGACTATTGTCCTCATCTTTGTCGCCATATTTGTCACAACGTTTCGGCCGTTGTACGCTCCGGCCTTCTTCAGGTGGTTGGAATTTCGAACTAAACCCTTTATTTATACTACTGGGGTAGACTGTTCTAGTACTATGACCATAGATATTGTCTATATAAGTCACAAGAAATTCTCAGCTAAACCTTTGTCTATGATAAAGTCATCACTTTTTCGAACTGAACCCTTTATTTATACTACTGGGGTAGACTGTTCTAGTACCCCAGTAGTATAAATAAAGGGTTCACTTTGAAATTCCAACCACCTGAAGAAGGCCGGAGCGTACAACGGCCGAAACGTTGTGACAAATATGGCGACGAAGATGAGGACAATAGTCCGACTAATGTAAATCAGCTTCTTTGTTATCACTATTTACCTTAAAATTTTTGTTACATTTCAAGCCATAGTTTCTCAATGAAATACTAGTCAAAAATGTATTCTATAAAATGCAATGCGAGCATTAATTTATTGCTTGTGCAAACTTAGATCCCCCTTATGGTGACGAGATGCACGTTGACACCAATAAGCAAATATATTTTGTATTATCCTTAACAAGAACAGGTTGTTAATATGTTGCTTTTTTTTTTTCTTTCTTTTGATTCATGTTAGTTTAAAAGCAAAACATTAACCTAAACCGGGGATTCTGAGGCATGGGAGAAATCTCCTTGCCCAGGGGAATTTCATGGTTTTAGCGTGGGGGGGAATCTTTTTCTTGTTTTTCATTTACAGAATTTTATTTATTGAGTTACAATACTCTGACATTTTATTGAAGTTTTTGTTTATTAAAATAGGCTTCAGTTTATTTAATAATTAGTTATGAATTAAACCAAATTACTGTACATGGAATCAAGTTTAAAAATCTGTCAACATTTGCTACTAAATTTGTAAAACTCCTCTATAAAAATAATCCATATCAGAATTGATGTAATGGAATAACCTGTCACCCCCATGAGTGACTACACTATAGGTAGTAACTACCTATAAGTATCTGTAAGTCAACGGACTACAGAGACTAGCTGGGATCTGTTGAGTACAACTCAGACTTACGCAAGAACTACCGACCTTCCAATAGTAGCACTCACTACTAGATTGACTTGCAATGACCTTGTGCATAACTGTTACATTTATTCTTATTGTGCTGGGTTTTTTTTTTACAATAAACCATTACTTATTTTATCCACCTTGTTTTTCAAGTATATATTCCTATTAGCACGGAATATAACAAGAATAAAAATTTTCAATAATGTATGCATATTATTTGACATGCACCTTTCGAGTCAGGCAATCTTTTGGAAAGTGGGGGAATGACATTCTGACATATGGCAAAAACAGTGCATTGAGCAAAAAGATTGAGAAACTTTGACCTAAATGCTCAAGTTATGTTCTTAAATACAATTGTCAGTTCAAGACGATTATATGGATGTCACGTATAGTGTCAAATCCATTTGGAAATCTTAAATGTCAGCTGCATACAACCACTTACTTAAATCAACGATTAAAAATGACTGAGCAAATGAAGCCTGTAGCACTTCGTGATGACTGCTCTTTTCTAATTTCATGGACCTGGTCCTACAAAATCACAATGAACTGTACTAAATATCAGAAACTACATCAACAATAACTAAAATGGACAACACATACAACTTGAAGAGGAAATAATGACAAAACCAACATGTTGACATTCTAAACTAAATATACAACAGTGGTGATATGCTCGAAAACCTAAGTAGAACTATTTTCATAGCACTGTGTAAGAAGCTAAGTGCAAACAAATGTGAACTCTATTGGACAATCAGCCTAATGAGGTATATAACAAAACTTAAGTGAATTTTGATGAGTTGAGGATTCAAGAGAATCAGTCCAGAAATAGAACAAGAACAGTGTAGGTTCATTAAAGACACTGGAACAAGAAATGCAATATTTATCCTCAGAAAAATATCAGAAAGAGCAATACAAATGCAGGAGTTTACCTGTGTTTTATAGATTTTGCAAAAGCATTTGATAAAATATGTCACAAAGAATCACTGGAGCTGCAAGGTAACCCTGACATATCTGGGAAGGATATTAGAATAATCCAAGACCAATACTGACAGTAAACCACCTGCATACAGGTAGAAAATGAGCTCAGCAGATATACAAAGATACAAAGGGGGTGTAAGACAAGGATGTGTCGTGTCACCAGACTTATTCAACCTATACAGTTAGGCAATTCTGAGAGAATTAGAAGCCCTACCATAATTCATTATTAGCTGCCAGAATCTTAGCATAAGATATGCAGATGATACAGTGTTAATAGCAGACATGGAAAGGAAGCCTACAAGAACTCAATGTAATGCATGGTCGTTAGCAAAAGAGACAGCCCAACATGCTAATTACAAATTGGAGATACCGGAATCAAACAAGTACAAAAATTTAAATATATGGGAAGTGTTTTAACAGAGTATGGAAAGTGTGACACTAAAATCCAAAGGTGCATTGGGATGATGAAAGATGCTTTTCAAAAGCTAAGCAAGTATTAAGAAACAAGAAAATTTCATTAGAAACAAAGAAAGGAGTACTGAACTGTTCTGTATATCAGTCTTTCTATATAGCAGTGAATGCTGGACGGTGAAGAAAGGGTTTGAAGCAACAGTGGTTCTACAGAAGGATGCTGAGATTCTTATAGACCAAACATATGAGCAACAATGAAATTTTAGGGAAAATGGAAACAAAAAGTATGCTTATGAAAGAGTTGAAATATATAGGCCACATAATCAGGAAATGGGGCATGGAAAATTTGAAACTCACAGGACAGATTGATGGAAAAAAGAGAGAGGAAAACCATGCATAACCTACCTAGCAAGCATGTGCAAATGGATGCTGTTGCAAGGTTTAGGAGAGATAACAAAAATGGAAAATTTGTTAAGTGCTACAAAGGACAGGAAATCATAGAGAACTATGATCACTTGCATCCTGAAGGAACATGGCATATAGAAGACATTCTATACTACTTCAAATAAAAGGTTAGGAAGGAATCCCCCATCAATACTGGAAAGAGCAATAACTGGACTTGAGCTTATTTTTCTGAAAAATTGCCTTAATTGAAAGATTTTATAGATTTCACCTAAAAGGGCTTGAGAGTTGCAAAAAAGCAGAATAAGAAAGAATTATCAAAAAATAGTATCTGACAACGGCTCCTTTAAGAAATTCAGAGATGATTACAAATTCTTTTTTTTTTTTTTACAGATACACTCCAGAATCATTCCTATATCCAGAACGTTATGGGGCGGGGTGAGAACTAAACAATAGACAATATTTATCTATTACGATACTAGTAATTTGAGCTCTATCATCTGTCTAAAATCATTACTGCCATTAATTTTCAAAATCAGAAAATTTCATTTTGTATTAACCATACTCATACCCCTGCAACATTAGCTTCCTGAAGAGTGAACTGAATGATTACAAAAAGCTTTGTCTATGAAACTGTCTGGAGTTGAGGTGCTGGATATAACATTAATCCGCTAAATGACAAATTTTATTTGTATTAATCCTCTAAGTGTTATATACAGGAAACCTCTGCAGGTCTCCTTCTAGAGACTAAGTACAAACACACACACAAATATATATATATATTTTTTAAACATGTAGTATTGAATGTTAAAGACAACATAGTCTTGCATATTTTCTTTTGAATTTTCTCATTCTCTAATGAGACTTTTTATTTGAAAATGATTTTGAAATATGTATTGTTCATACGATGACCTAGCGTTTTCGAACATCATTGTTCATCTTCAGGGTCAATATTTTTAGTCAAAATTTTTTTTTTTTAAACAAACATTTGCCAATTATCTTGTAGTGTAATTATGTTGCTACTTTTTTACAAACTAAATAAACGTTAAAATCCTTTTAAATTCAAAAGACACGATGATGTTACCATGTGCAGGGCGAAGATTTTTATCATGTGACAGCGTGAAAAAGATTTCCACTACACAAGCCAAAAGATCGAAGAATACGTTATAAAATTTAAATATATTATAAACATTGTAATATGTTACCAGAAATATTGTAATCTATACGATTAATAAGAGGTCTTTTGCTTTTAATATGTAATGCCTCTAATGCATTAGAGAATATGAGAAAATTCAAAAGAAAATATGCAAGACTATGTTGTCTTTAACATTCAATACTACATGTTTAAAAGAAAAGTTGCTGCCAAATTACACACACATATATATATATATACACACATTATATATATATATATATATATATACACACACATACACACACACACACACACACACACACACACACAAGTATAGGATTGGTATATACGGAATAAATTCCAATAACCAACAATTATTATTCTTAAAAGAGTGCTCAATACAGAGTAGATCAGATATAATTATTTATTTAAAAATTATAACATAAATATGTTATAAAATCACTACAAAAATAGCCATTTTGTTTCAACACCTCTGGTGTCTTATCAAGTGATGATGTTTAATGTAGAATAAATGGTTTTAAAAGTTTCAAATTAATTAATGATCCTTCACTAGGAGTAAACGCTGTTACATAAGCTAGAATGACCAATCAAAATACAAGTATATGAGAATTCAATAAATTTGACAATGAAGCAAGGTTATCATAGATATTAAAAGCTTTAAAGTTGGGGTTCTAGTAAAATAGAATATGTCCTAACTAATAAGTATTAAATTTTATGATAAAATTTGAAATTAAAAGTAAAAAATTACCCATTTAGAAATCTAAATCTAATCTCTATTAAGTTTAAAATTATAGAATTACTGAGGAGAAAATAAAAAATACATATGTTATTTAATTTATTTTTTCATTGAAATTACGTTAAAAAGGATGTTGATAGCTCTAGACAAAAAAGTATACATTTTAATTCAACGAGTCTAACTATGATGATCACCTCTCACGTAAAACAATCCAAACACACTCAGGTTATAATACATAAGCGCCCAGACATATTTAGATATATACACACACAAAAAACAGTGACGAGACACGACCCTTGATAAAAAAAAAACAAAAAAACTACCTATATATATATGGAGGCACGGTGGAGTAATGGATAACGGCTTGGATTGAGGAATCGGAGAGCCGAGTTCGAATTCCAGTCGAATCCATTACATTCACTTACGTGCTAATACCCTTGGGAAAGGTGTGAATCCTCTTCTCCCTCCAACTATGGGTAATTAGCAGGACAGACTGGGTTCTATGGCAACTGATCTAGGAGAAGGACAACTCTGAATTCAAAACCTGTGGAGGGTCGTTTGGGGACCTTGTGGCATTCGCTGTACCAGGTCCCTGTAGTCATCCCTCCAAAAAGTGTGGATGGCCCTGCACAAAGCCTTCACCACTATAATCAAATCTCATGTGTCGGGCTTTCAGTTTCTGGGAACTGATCTGCCTGACCCTCATACGTCGAGTTCAATGGGAGAGTCCATCATATATATATATTACATACACACCGATAAATATATATATATATATATATATATATATATACATATATATATATATATATACAAAATTTTGCTTTTCAAATAAAACTTTTACAGTAGGACTGGTTTAAAAAAAAAAAAAAAAAAAAAAACATAGAAAAATAGAATCAGAAATTTGATTTATCCATCCCTATTTTTATTTTGGGGTACCCTGCTTGATTTTAACATTTGAAGCCTAATTCTGTTCCTATTTGAATTCCCAGGTCATTTTTTATTTTCTTTCTCATCATCTAATTCAGAAGAGGTACTGCTTAAATATAACAAACAAAAAATAACCCATATTTTTTTTTTAAATCAACTTTTCTCGATTTCAAACCAAATGCACTACATTAGAAAGAAATCTATGAACATTACACTTCAGAGTTGAATTGGGAGGGTTTCACTGATTAAAAAACAAAAAGACAACTTGACTGCCATTGTCTTTTACATGTTCCTGATATTGAGCACTCTTTGCTGAAAGAAATAGACAAATAATTTCATATTGATTAATGAACTGATCCTTCAAAGAAGACAGATTAAAAATTCATAATCAAAATTTCCCTAAGAAACCCAGAATTGCCTGGAATTAGAACTCAAACCAAGATAGATAGATAGATAGATAGATAGATATGAACAGACTGTGATAGATAGATATGAACAGACTGTGATAGATAGATAGATAGATAGATAGATAGATAGATAGATAAATAAATATGCAAGTAGTGTAATCACTACTGTTGTGAAAATTAGAATAGATAGGGCAAGTTCAAATTCTGACCGATTCTGTTTTTGTTCATGTCATGCTGATAATCTTGGAATGGCAGGAAACCATCTTACTCCAATTATGGGTTTAATAGTAAGACAAAGTAAGTTCTCTTGTCTTCAATGGCAACCAGCCTAGGTGAAAGAAATCCCTGAAATGAAACAATGTCTTTCTGGAAAGGATCACCCTTAAGTATATTTCTCTTATATGTTCTTATAAAAAGTGTGGCTTGTTCTACACAAGCCTTGATCACTATAATCAAATCATCTGCATGGGTAGTCTAGTGGTTCATATATATATATATATATATATATATATATATATATATATATATCTCTGCTGCCTAAATATATGCTGATCTGACCATGAACATTTTCCCAGGACAAAAACTGTTACCTGAAACCATGTGAAAACCAACAGGATCCAAGCTTTGGAATACACATTATCTATTTTGGCATTTAATAATAAAAACAAAAACACAAGTTGTATATTCATTTCTCTGGCTAGCATTAATTATTCCATGTAAAAACAAAATTACTAAAGTATTGCACTTTTAAATATGGGTTTGGTAGAGTGAAAATGTTATTCAGATAATAATCAGATGCCAAAGTTGGCTGAAACCGAGAACTTGCTTTCTGGCTTACAGAAATTACCATATTTGGTTGTCCAGAATTTTACATCTATTTCAAAAATGTCTGAATAAGGTTTTTATTATGATCTCTGTCCTATAACATTAGGAATGTTTAGTATATGAAATGTATATAAAAATGTAACAGTTGTTACTGGACAGAAATGGTAGTTCTTTGTTTTTTGTTCTTTTTTTTACACCATGTTAAGTCAGTTCTTATTTATAGATTTTTTCAATTTTTTTTTTTAGAAACATTATCATTAAGGTTCAAGGATTCTGGTTGAATTAAACTTAAGTCTTTTTGAAAATATGAATTCTGTAATTAGTAGTTAAAAGGCACGGAGTTGTTTCCCTTCATTTCTTTTGGTCAGTTTCCACTCAATTAAAAATTGCTCTGAAACCAGTGGTCCAATCAGACTGGAAATTACTTTATACTTCAAGTAACAGTATTTTGTTAATACAAATTGTGCTATGATGTAGCTTTTTTTCTATAAGGCAGTAATAACACAAAGATGCAGAAATTACATTATTATTATTAGATGTGCATCAAATGAAGCAATTCCTTAAGAAGGAGGATAAGCACAAGAGGAAATATCTTGGATGACTACTTCCTCTTGGCACTAAAAGAGTTCAGTTCTAATGATTTAGAGAACACTTTACTATTGCAAGCTATGATATGCACATCATATATATATATATATATATATATATATATATATGGTGGATAAAAAAATGAGCTCAACAGGAACCAACAACTTGATGATACAAGTGCATCTTGACTAAAAGGCAGGAAAAAGGAGATATTGTGTTTTGAATACAGTAAGAGAGAGGACACAAGATGAAAATGATTGGTAGCATGCTACCCACAAATAAGTAAAACAGTTTATTCAAAGAAACCAAAAGGTAAGAGAGAAGGACAGGGGCAAGGGCAAAGGTAGGGGTGTGAGAGAATGAGGGTAGGCAGCAAAGGCAATGGTGGGGGTGTGAGAGAATGAAGAGAGAGCAAAGAAATTCAGGGTGAGAGGGATGGTGGCAAAGACAAAGTTAGGCTGAGAGAGAGAGATAGAAGAGTGGAGGCAAAGGCAAAGGTGGACTGAGAGAGATAGAAGAGTGGAGGCAAAGGCAAAGGTGGACTGAGAGAGATAGAAGAGTGGAGGCAAAGGCAAAGGTGGACTGAGAGAGATAGAAGAGTGGAGGCAAAGGCAAAGGTGGACTGAGAGAGATAGAAGAGTGGAGGCAAAGGCAAAGGTGGACTGAGAGAGATAGAAGAGTGGAGGCAAAGGCAAAGGTGGACTGAGAGAGATAGAAGAGTGGAGGCAAAGGCAAAGGTGGACCGAGAGAGATAGAAGAGTGGAGGCAAAGGCAAAGGTGGAGTGAGAGATCAAGGACAGAGGCAAAGATAGGGGGTGAGATAAGTAGGACAGCAGTTGGGGGGGGGGGCAAAGCAACATTGGTGGTAAGACAGGGGCAAAGGTAATTGTGGGCATGAGAAAATGAGCAGGAGCAAAGACAAATTTGAGAATGAGAGGGAATGAGGAGGGACCAAAAAAGGTGAGATGAAACAGAATAAAGAAGGGGGCAGAAGACAAAGGTGGGGGTCGAGAGAATAAGGAGGGGGAAAAGGTGGGAGTGAGAGTGAACTAGGGTGGGTCAAAGGCAAAGGTAGGTTTGATAAAGAAAGAGGTGCATAGGCAGAATCAGGAGTTAGGAGGTTAGAGGCAGATGTGGGAGTGATAGAGAATGAAGTGTGGGTGGGCATAAAGCAATATAGTGAGAGAACAAAGTTGGGGGTGCTAGAGCAAAATATGTGATGAGAGAGAATAAAGGCAAATGTGGGAGTGAGAGGGAACAAGGTGGGGTGGCAAATGGCAACTTAAAGAGAGAACTAGTGAGAGGAAGATGACATAATTTGGTTGCTATTTATGCCACATGAAATAAGTAAACAGAATAATGACCATTTGCAAGAAAAATGTGTTAATTCCACTTCTTGTTTCAACTCTTATCTTTCCTTTCACTATATCAAGAGCAAGAAGGGAAAGAATTGAAGCAAATAACATAAATAGTAGCCTAGAAAATGGGGGTGGAATGCAACCCACAAAGCAGCAATTCATTCCCCTCAAAATTACTACCTCTGACTGAATATCAGAAAGAACTGATCATATGTCCAGGAAAATGCCCATCTTTGTAGGAGAAAATTGGTCAGAAGCCTTCAGTCTTATCTTTCTCTTGCTTTTCACAGACAAACCATTTAGAAAATGTAATAGACTGTATGAAGACAGTGTTTACAGAATAAGACTCCTCTCCTGGTCACTGTGACATCATTAAAAAGGAAAAGGGGGGGAAAAAGACAACGAGAATTGGTCTTCAGTTTTCAATAAAAATTGATTTCCATTTAAGATCTTTAAAAATGATCATAATGCAACAATAATTAATCTTCCGCCATTTCTTTTCTTACACAAAAATGTAATAATTAAAAAGATGCATTTTAATCAAATTACTCGGAGTCCGTAACAGTTTTTAGAAAATCTATGTCTGCTTGATTAACTAATTCAATTGACTATTGTCAATTTTTACTTCTTGCTCACGGTGTTTTTTTGTTTGTTTTTTTTTTTTTATCAATTCACTGAATCCTAATTGATGAAAGAATGTTTTCTTTTTTTTCTTCATATCAAATAGAAACTGAAATTCAGTTTTCATTGAAAATATTCAGAAAGAATATTTGCATATTGATATTTATTCAGCTGAGTTGCGACTGGTTCCGGCTCCTTGATCGAGCTGTGCAAGACATCATGGGTGACTAGGTCCGACACCTTGATTGAGTTACATAAGGAGATACCAAAATTTAGTTGAAGAGTTTTTCAAGTGAGGAGTACCATCTTTAATGGCATTTTAGATCCCAATTCTCTTGTGACATCAAAAATGGTCCCCTACAAATTAAGCTTAAGTTATTACACACATACTGGAGACTACTACTAATACACATGTCTAAAACGTGAGTGTCACTATATACATCACTAATCAAGACTTCACAGCATCCATATCACCAATGATTGATCTAGCACCCAAGCCACTTATTTAAAAGTTTTAAAGAAAGCAAATTTTGAATCAATGAACTTCTTGTCTTTAAACTTCCAGTTCCAAATATACATCCACTTTAGTCACCCTGGGGCACTTTCATTTGAAAGGGGCGCTTACTTTAAATTCCTTGGGGAATTATTTTTCAGTTGAGCTAGCTTGTACATTCATGAGGTTATCACACCAACCATCACGATCTTACATCAAAGTCAGAAGGTCATTCGGATGGCGGTCTGCGACATAACATAGTTGGTCAGTGTAGGTGATTACTCAGCAACCAACCCATCTTGTGCCATGGCTAGGTGTTCAGAACAGTAGATCATTCAAAATGTCCTTGTTTTGCTCACCAGCAGTGTTCTGCAAAGCACTTTCTATGTTTGTGTAAGATTGTAAAAATAACAGGGATGGGTCCATAGAGCGATGATTTAGTTGGATGTTGCCTACAAGAGATGTTATGTATAGCTTTCAGCATCTGAGTGTAGGTTCCATAAAGCTTTTAGTTAATGCCCAAGCAGTGGCACCATATGTTAAAACTGACTCTACGGACTGCAAACAGATGATCTCAGAGATACCTTGGAGAAAAGGGGGCACTTATTCAAGATGAAGAGACAAACTGAGCATTAATGGTATCTGCTTATTTCATGGATACTTAGACATGGCGTAATGGTTAACAAGCTTGTCTCACTAGATCAGTTATGATAGTTTGATCCTCACTGGGTGCCCCATACATTTGGCCTTGTGCCACAACTACGCTATGCTTTGAAAAATCACCACTGGGCACTTCGATGTGGTGCAATTATTAGCAATCTTGTTTTGCTAGATCAAATATAATTGCGTAATGAGTTCAATCCTTACTGGGTGCCCCATACATTTGGCCTTGTGCCACAACTACGCTATGCTTTGAAAAATCACCACTGGGCACTTTGATGTGGTGCAATTATTAGCAATCTTGTCTTGCTAGATCAAATATAATTGCGTAATGAGTTCAATCCTTACTGGGTGCTCCATACATTTGGCCTTGTGCCACAACTACGCTATGCTTTGAAAAATCACCACTGGGCACTTCGATGTGGTGCAATTATTAGCAATCTTGTTTTGCTAGATCAAATATAATTGCGTAATGAGTTCAATCCTCACTGGGTGCCCCATACATTTGGCCTTGTGCCACAACTACGCTATGCTTTGAAAAATCACCACTGGGCACTTCGATGTGGTGCAATTATTAGCAATCTTGTCTTGCTAGATCAAATATAACTGCATAATGAGTTCAATCCTTACTGGGTGCTCCAACTTTCAGCTTTGTGCCACATCTACAGGGTGCGATTTATCGTCTAAATTACACAAACATTGAAAACATCACCGACATTGCATTTTAACAGATATTTTTACCAAAATTACACAAAAATATCTTAAAATACTAAAGAGTAAATTTATTTAATAAAATTGCCATTGGCTTCAACCACAGCCTCCAGATGACTTTGGAATTTCTTTCAAATCTTCTGGATGGTCACCTTGTTGAAGTTGGTGAATGCTGCCATAATCCTTGCCTTCAGTTCATCTTTGATGTTACAAGGTCAATTGTGCCTCACACATAATAATCAAGGGGGTTGCAGTCTGGGGAGTTAGGCGGCCAGATGTAAGAGGTCATGCAGTTGCAAAAATTGTCTGACAGCTATGATTGGGTTCTCCTACTTGTATGACATGGTGCAGAGTCCTGTTGCTAGACAGAGGGTCTTCCAGCAGCCACTCGCTTGAGCCACAGTATCACTACCTTCTCAAGGCACTTGATGTAGCTCTTCGTGTTGAGTCTGAGGCCCTCACCAACAAATTTGGATGTTTTTCGTATCAGAACAATCAGAGTGAGTTTTCCAAGTTACTGTACCTTCGTAATAACCATTAGACTCATCCAACTCTTTCCGAATCCTCTGCACTGTCCCCGGATTGACACCCAAACACTCTGAAATGTTCATATTGGAGCTTCCAGTGAGAATACCAAACAGGACAGAATGCCATTTTCAAAATTTCTGGCTGAATGAATTGCACCATGGTGCTCTTTTTCTCGCAGATGGTGCCCAACTGACCCTACTATACTGTGCAGTCAACAAAATCCAAACAAATAAGGCACATGTGCAAAATTAATATAAAATGGCGACAATTTACCCATCGCATCCTGTTTGCTATACTCAGTAAATCACTTTAAACATTTTCATGGGCACTCTGATGTGGTATAATGGTTAACAAGCTTTTTATGAATACATGTGTTTGAGTAGACATCCCCATTTGAAAGAGTTAAATTAATGTTTACCAGCCAAGATTGAATGTCTCGTTAAAATAGCCCAATCAACAGCAATCAGACCACCTGTATTCTCATTTGTTTTCTACTCTAAGGACCTTCATAGCAAGATACACTTAGCTAAGTGTTGGAGGCGGAGAAAACAAGAGGATATAAGTTCGATTCCTGCCTTAAGCTACTTTTATTTTTTATTTTTTTAAAGACTTTTGATGACCTAGGTCAGGAGACATTAATTTCACTATTCACTAGGCAGTCAGGTTATTTTGTAGCTTTTATTCAAACTCTGCATTTGAAGTGAAGCGAAACTTGGGGCTTTCTACAAATTCCTTAATACATGATATTTCATAGTACGAGATCCAATTTGCCACTACAGATCTACGCAAGAACTGGACATTTTCTGATATAACTCTTCACTTTTTCCCTGGAATTTCTTGAATCATCAGGTTGCTTTCTGTCATATGCAAGCAACATGAGCCATATGCAAGTCAAAAAGATGAACAGGCCATTCATTATCTATACATGTAAGTTAGTCATTAAGTTCATAGCCTTGTGATGAAAGACAAAAAACAAAAACATTTATCATACTCTTTCCATATTAACACACTTAACCTAATACTTCTTCGTTAATCACAAACTCGACTCTGTAGGATTTGGAAGATTTCAAATTCAGATTCAGCTAAAAGCTGAATCAGGCTTTGAGAACTTATTGATATCCCTCTCACACATGCAAATGACTTGTTCACTTTAGCAACATATTTCAATTAAATTTTGGTAAATCCAAGAGAATTTCTCAGTAAAAGCAATTCTATATTTTCTTTGAATAGCTACTTGAGGGACATAATAAAAATTAAGAGCATGCATGAGCCCAGTACAGAGAGGTAGAATTGATGGATGGAGGGGGAGGAAAGATGCAGGGAGGTTACATGGCAGTGAAACCGGGAAAGACATGAGGAGGTTACATGGTAGGAGAGGCCTGAAAAGCCACAGGGGAGGTTACTGTATGTTATTAACATAAAATATTTAATGATACAATGGGAGAATTTCCATGGATATTCTGTAGTCATGGAATTTGTGAGAAGTTTATTCAATCATCAAACCATATATAATAGTTATCTATGTGTATTTGTTTATATATTTCCTGTCCGATCTGTAGTGCAAAGGGAGGTAAATCAACTTAAGCTAGTAAATTTATGAGCACTTACTTCCAATAGTCATTTTAGTAATCTATACAAATAAAATGTTTATCTGTATTTAGACAAAATTAGTTCCTGAGCAAAATGAACAGTTTGATTAATCAGTTCATATACTTCTATATTTCTTGGATTGCAGTCTTATTTGTTCGAGATATTTATGGGAGGCACTCATATCATTTTGCTTCAACTTGATCGTGAGGTAGGATTTGTCGTTGCCGTCTTTGTTGTTGTGCTGCTAATCTTTTCCTTCCAAGAGATATTTCCATTTCACTATTATATTAAAACACACAAAATTTTTAACAGAAAAGATAGTGAGCAAAAAGCGATTTATGTAATACCAGGAACAGATTACTTGAATGGTTCATTAGCCTCTACTTTTAGCTATGAATTCTTTGACTCTAAATACGTTGTTTCAAAATTTATGTTTCATTTCATCTCACCGTTACAAAACTTTCTAACAGTTGCTGTCATTTTTGACAGCATGGATAGACTAGTTAACTCATCAGACAATTAATAGAAAAACCATGACAGGCATTGCTATTTTTGTTATTTTAATAATTTCACCCCAAACAAAGCAATAATGCCACTAAGATGCAAGGGACTACCAAAAGTGAAAGAGAAAACTTTAGAAGAAACTGGTATCTCAATCCTAAACAGGAAACAAGGGATAAAACTCAACTCCTGTTCAAAAAACTGGGGAGGAGTGTGAACAGGACAATAGATCAACCTATCTACTCCTATAAAAGGAAAATAATTTTTTTTTTTTTTTAAATAGTAAATAAAATTTCAGAGTTTATGCAGAGATGTTAAAAGTATAGAGTTGAAGTAGACTTGAGAAGGAACAGGAAACCCAATCCTAAACAGGAAACAAGGGATAATACTCAACTCCTCTTCAAAAGACTGGGAAGGAGTGTGAACCGGACAAAATCATATATAGTATTAAGAGACAGGATACAATTAAAAGCAGTTGACCTCCATTCTAAGAGAAGTATAAAGATTACATTGATCATCAATGCATTCAAATGAGATAATACGTTTTATAAGAATTAAACGAAAACAGCTAAATCTCGTTTCCCACAGTTTCTACTTTATTTCTCCTCCATCTCTCCTCTAAATTGAAAAATAAAATTATCAATCAAAAGATTGCTGATCATCCAATACTAAATTTGATCAGGAATGTTTATAATCACCAAGAAATAAAATCAAATTCTAATGAATGATTGGCCAGTCACATTCAACATTCTCAGCTCTTTGACTCACCAACCATTAGAAAAAAAAAAAAAAAAAAAAATGTTTTTTTATGAGGTGAATATCACTTGGCCTCCATCTTTTAATCAAAAAGTTTAATTTGCTTCTGATGAATCTAATACAGATACACAGTTGACTAGAGCCCTGGATGTAGCGGGACTTTGGAGTAAGAGGGAAGAAAAGGAGATTAGAATAAATTACATTTATAATCCTAGCACTTCTGAGATGCCTCAACTAATTTCCACCCCCCACCCACCCACTTATAATCAAGCTTCATTTCATCATTCATTATTCTGATTTCAGCTGCTGTTTTCACAATTTGTTGAATATGTGCCACACATGTCCCAAAAGATGAAAGGCAATGAAAACAAAGTGGATTCAATTTGCTTATTGTGAACTTAAATAGTCAACTGGCATCTCAACTTCAGTCTCTTTCCCAACACCATGATGTGGCTTCCCTATGTCTTTTCTATAAATATGTTCATGGCAATTGATTTAATGAGATTTCCTTTTTGGTACCTTAACTACATGAATTTAAGCATACTATTAGATTGGCAAATAGGTTTCATTGTTTTACTGCTGAAATAGATATAGCCATAAGTTCTATTTTAATAGTTTTTTTTTTTTCTCTTACATTTCCGTTCTCTGGAACTCTTTTCCAGTTTCATGCTTCCCTGTCACCTATGATCTTCAAAAATTTAAATGCAATATCAATTACCATCTTCCATTTCCTTGTATCCTGTTCTTTTATTGTCCATTCTCACTATTGTAGTCTCATTTTCTTTCATTCTCAGTAATCCCTTGCCTTGCATCTTAGTGGCATTATTACCTTGCTTGGAATGAAATAATTATAAAAAAAACAACAACAAAAAAAACAAAAAAAAACAAACAAAAAAAACAACACAACTAATGACATCCTTGCATACACAACCAGGATTCATTTTCTGCGAAGACATTGACTGTATTTTCTGTTTTTGATTCTAAGCAGGTGTTCACCATTATTTCCCTGGATGAAAGACATCTTCAAAGGTCTGTTTCGAATGTATGAGGATATAAGGATTGTGTATCAGTTGGCAATTTTGAAAGAGAAATCAGTGACCAGTGTACAAATTCTGGCAGAGTTCATAACATCCACTGTGTGTCTCTCTCTCTTTCTCACATACACAATACTGCTAATTCCATGCTTTCTCCATATTTTTTATGAGCTCTATCTACATACACACAAGTATATTTTCTCTACTCTTGTGCCATGATGTATAAATGTATTTGCATATAAAATCCTCTGCATGTACAATTCTTTTATTATTCAAAGTTCTCAACCCCTTCCTGTCACAATTGGCAATTGCCTGTTACACTAGCATAGTGATGGAGCATATAAAACAGGTAAGTATTTAACATCTATCAATGTAATAAACAAACCAAGAAAAATATGAAGCAAATTATTCTCATGAGATATTTGACTAGATTCAACAGCCTTGATATAATGTCACTTGAAATGATAAGTAAAAATGCAGTCCTTCCCTCGACATAAATATTAACATTACAAGATGTAGATTTAAACAGAAAACTTGAAAGTAATTAATGCAGAACCCTCAAAAATGCAAGCCCATAGCTTTTGCTATGAGGTTAATAGCAAACTGCTTGGATACAGCGAATCTTTTGGGGAAGCATGAAAATTTAAACAATGTACATTTTAACATGATATGAATATATTGTTAATTAGACTACGCCATTTTGTCATATGTACTTTGTAAATTGTGCACAAGCTTTTTGCTTGTTTGCATTTAAAGACTTGTTTTCATGAAAATAAAGAATGCCAAAAGAAAAATGATTTTTTTCTCATTATAAATAGCAAAACAGATTGCAATAGAAAAAAAAATTTGTAGAAAAACAAACTAATTTTAGCTTAACTGAATCATTAACTGAATTTTAAAATTTATTAAATTTTAATGACAGACACACTTTAATAGGCAGACAAAGACCACAGTAAATGTAAAAACAATTTTCATTGTCTGAATTCCAAAATAATCAAATTAATAAAAATTTCAGCCAAAATTTTGCAGATTCAACTGAAGGAGGTGGGGAAGCCAACCAGATAGTGATCACTTATGTTTGTGTCACTCAGGAGAGGGGAGTTTTAGAGGCCCAAAACGCCCAATGACACTAGTTGACATTTCCCATATGCATAAAATAATGATTTCACAAAGTTAAAATTATTTTTGAAAGCAGTTTCTATGGCTTAGTATTTAGTTAATAATAATAATAATAATAATTTTAAACTGAAAATAAAAAAAAGCAACAAACTTTTTCTTTGTCACTATTCAAAAGAAATTATTAATCAAAACATTTACTTACCTAGAAACATGATAGACAAGAAGAGGAAACTGCTTCCAACAGCATGTAGGGCTGCAAGTACAATCCCTGTAACTACACAGCACACACCCAACATGGACAACAGAATCAGTACATATTTAAAAGATGTGACCGTCGTTAGACATTTGAGACATGGAGCTTTGCAATTTTGGTCTGAGTGTCGTGACACACTTGGTCGACTACGCGGGCGTCCGGTTTGTCGGGAAGACGATTGATTGGTAGTGCTACGCTGTTGCTGGGTATTGCTCCGGTCACCACTGCGTGTTGTCCGTGTTGGTCGGTCACTGCGGTTACGATGCTGGTTTGGTCGGTTAAGAGCCGCCGGTCGGGACACCATGTGTGAATTCAGAATATCTGGAAGGATTTCGTTGGAATTGGCAGAGTCTGGGCTGTAGATTCCAGGGTGTAAATCCTGTGTCCTGATCGGCTGTGCCCTTCCCAGCATCGGTTCCTCACTTGAATTTCTGCTGGAAGTTACAAGATCCACGTCACTTCCTCCTTGCATTGGGAAAGGAGGCGGGCGTCCATCAAGCAATCTGACGTTATTTTCGTCGACACTCCGGCTGGATTGATGATTGGGAAAGTTGTGCTGGTTGGGAGAAGAGCCAGCTGATGGGGAATGGCCCACTGTTGGACCTCCACTACCAGAGGTGATTCCAGACAGTTGAAGTCCCCCAAATGGGGCACTGGTCGGCGGGAAGTTTGGGGTTGCAGCCGCCGCCGTCGACTGCGACCCGTTGCGAATAACAGCCGTGTTGGTTGTGTTTGAGGCTGTGCTGGCTTCGCGATAAGGAGGGAAAACTGAAAGCCCGCCTTGCCCAGTAATGACATCGGAGGTGGGCTGCCTCGGACCATCAGTCCGAGACGAGTTCCGGGATACCCGGTGACGTCCAGCCACCAATGATTGGACACTGGTCTCTCCAGACACAATGTCTGGATAGGAGTGCAAAGGATGCGTAACTGGACCGGAGGAAGAACTGTTAAAGTAGTTTTTCTTTGGTTTTGCTTGGAGCTGATTGGTGACAGAGCCTGTCACCAGAGCACCTGCCATTACTACCATCCATATGGCACGTCAGTTTGAACAGAATCACAGAAGTAGAGAATGTGTTGCTTGGTGTTGCGGATAGAGTTGGACGTTTGTATAGAGATGATCCTTTTTGCAATCTCACTTTCAAGAACTTTATATATTTCTTTACACACTTGTGTTAAAAAGCTTGACTAGAGAGATGGGTTTTGTTTAGTTGGATTTTTTTAAAAATGTTCCAGCAGGTGGTCTCCTGACCTGTCTGTTCAAACCCTGACAAAAAGAAGAAGAACGCTTATTACTTTCAAATTAAGTCAAATCTGCAATTCTTAGAGACAAATATAAGAAATTATTTTTTCAAACTGGTATATAAATTTGTTATTAACATGAAGTTTATAAACATTACAAAGCTCCAGTTACTGCAAAAAAACATGAAAAGAAGCTTAGTTTTTTTTTTGGGGGGGGGGGGGGGGTAGGCAAATTTACTTTCAAGTAAATTTTCACATTCCACACCCCATCAAACAAAAGGTTAGGAAAGAAACCCTCATCAATACTAGAAAGAGTAATAACAGTTACTGGAACTGAGAAACTGATTTTCCTGAAATATAGTTTTAGCAGAAAGATTTAATAATTTCAACTGACAATAGCACTGGCTGCTTGGTCATTGAATATAGGATGTTTCCTTATAAGGAAACGTATAATATTACCATTCAGTCAGTTATGTGCCATGCATGATACATGCTTAGGCGATCATGTATCTTTCGATACATGATTGACGTGGCAGATTTTTTCCTGCAGTAGGTCGCCATTTCTTTTCATGGTAGACCAGTTGCCATCCAAGGCTATAGAACCCGGTTTGTCCTGCTATTTACCCATAGTGGAGGGAGAAGAGGATTCATACCTTTCCCAAGGTTATTTGCATGTAAGTGAATGTAATGGATTCAAATGGAATTTGGCTCTTTGGTCTTTTCATTCATTTTCAACTCATAAAAACCAAGAATTATAGTGACCTTTTATTTTTGAAAAGGAATGATATCACTTGAGAACAACAAGGGCAACAA
>OZ038498.1:68500478-68620478 GCA_964036315.1 Acanthosepion esculentum | reverse complement strand
CCCATATATTAAATAAAGGGTTCCGTTCAGAATTCTCTGTAGGTTACCCAGATCAACATACACCCGATGAAGGCCAGAGGGTAAAATGGCTGAAATGTTGTGATAGCCATAACAAGGATGAGGATAATAGTCTGCGTGTAAATAATCAAAAATTTTCTTAAAAAAAAAAACTAAAAAGAAATTCATTTTCTTGAAAATGGATAATTATAGGTGAAAATTTTTACACATTGGAATCAAAAGTCATCATCTTGGATGAGAATCAAAGACAATTATTCAATAAAATTTAAAAGTTGTCTGTGGTCTTAACACTCTGCATCATTTATAAATATTACTTCCCCCTTTTACTGTATATGGAATCCCCTCAAGATATAGTGTTTGATATATTAGTTCTATATAGTTGAAATTGCAGTAGCCTGCCTCTTTCAGTCAAGATTGTTTTAGGTGTTGCTATAGAAAGACAGGACTACACAACCCAAAAATTCAAATTGCATTGACAGGACTAACATTTTACTTGGTGAACATAATGAATGTGCAAATATACAAGCCTACATACATTCTGAATATTAAGGTTTCCATTGTGGGAAGTGAAATCGGTAAGCATCTTTATTCTAATTGAGGAATTAAGTATTTTTGATCATTTAAAATTTGGTCTCTGCAGAAAAAGAAAATCTTTCAGAAACGTTAAAGAGTGAGAAATTGTTTCCCTTTTTTTTAGCTAAGATTTCTGAATGGCTGATTGTGATGTTAGAGTTATGATGACAAAGATCTGATGGTAAGAGATTCAAATCAATTAAATTCTAAAGTAACATCATAGAAAGTGGACAGAGTTGCAGTAGACAAACTTTTTGGATCATGCAGAACATGATTGAGAAAATAACGGATATTGGTTTTGGACAGTTAATAAGTTGAGACTAAGAGACTATAAACTATGAAAAAACCACAAATCAGATATGTCAGAAGGGGAGGGGCAAAGGGGAGAGTTGGAGCACCCCCCCCCCCAAGTTTTTTTGTTCATCCAGGCTCATACTTATTATTATATACGAGGGTCATTCAATAAATAAGGTGAATTTTTCGGTATAACGACTTCTAATACAGATAGAAGCTTACTCTTTTTTTTATTTTATTTTGTTTTACTTCTTTTTCACATGGATTTAATTTCTTTTGCAGATTAAAAAAAAACTTTGAGAGTTTTGGCAATTAACAAAGATGGCCAACCAAGAAGCATGCTCCAGGATTGAACAGCAGTCAGTTATCAAGGTTTTGGTTGCTGAAGGGTGCAAACCAGTTGAAATTCATAGGAGAATGTCAACTGTGTATGGTGCCACATGTTTCAGCCAAAAATGTCTACAAGTGGGCTAAATTGTTTAAAGAAGGACGGAGCAGTGTTGAGGATGAAGACAGGCCTGGGAGGGATAAAGAAGTGAGGTCTCCTGCGGTGATCGAATCAATCAATGACCTCATTCAGTCTGACAGAAGGGTGACAGTGGATGACATTGCAAGGACTTTGAGCTTATCTGTTGGGACAAATGCAGGGGTCATCAGTCAGAAGGAGTCATCTTGTATCATGACAACGCAAGGCTTCACACAGCAGCCCAAACGGTGCAGACCATCAACGAGTTGGGCTGGGAACTGCTCCCTCATCGTCCTTACAGCCCAGACCTTGCCCCTTCAGACTTTCACATGTTTGGTCCCTTGAAAGCATTCACGAGAGGCACAAAGTTTAAAAGTGATGATGAAGTCAAAAGTGTTGTGAGCGACTGGCTGAGACATCAGTCCAAAGATTTTTACGCTGAGGGAATACGGAAGCTTGTGCACAGATGGGAAAAATGTGTGATAGTGCTGGGAGACGACATTGAAAAATTAAAAAAAGTAAGCTTCTATCTGTATTAGAAGTCCTTATACTGAAAAATTCACCTTATTTATTGAATGACCCTCATATATAACATAAATCATTCATACGAATAACAAATAATGAAGCTAATTATGGCAAGAATCACTCCTGCTATCAACATTTAATAATAAAATATAATCAACATCATATCCGTTACTGAATGGTATGATCCTTGTTTATAAATTCTGGTGTTGAGTGGTCTTATTTTTCTACTAGCCAGGGCTTTCAATCGTATCGTTCGATCATCATCACGTAGTAAATTAGTTAAGTTTTTTAAAATCCAGGTAATAATTAGACATCAAAAGTGTAAACCAAAAGAAGTCTTTTTTACAATTGTGATATTGTTAACAGTAAGAATAATTTTGGAGCGTGCAGACTCGACGCTGACGTTGAATTTTGAAATTTTGCGTTCTCGTAGAAGTAGGCTCTTTTTTGTAGTGAAAGTGGCATGAACAAAATTGTTCAATAATTATAGTAATGTCACAATTATTATCGGGAAATTCACATGCAACTAATTTACTACCTGATGATGATCGAACGATACGATTGAAAGCCCTGGCTAGTAGAAAAATAAGACCACTCAACACCAGAATTTATAAACAAGGATCGTACCATTCAGTAACGGATATGATGTTGATTATATTTTATTAAATGTTGATAGCAGGAGTGATTCTTGCCATAATTAGCTTCATTATTTGTTATTCGTATGAATGATTTATGTTATATAAATTGATCACGTACCACATATATATATATATATATATATATATATATATATTTTACTGTTAAGAATAGTTACTTAGATTCTTAAGATGCAGCCCTTCAGCCAATGGCACAGACTCCCGAGTGGGTGCTTCCCTGATCGATGCAATCTGTTCAAGTCTAGGGTCAGCCACTTCCTATCCTACATATTCTCATAATATGTGCCTCTTGCTCCCTCCCTATATGCCCTAACAACATCCTCATTTTGTGACTCTCTACCATGAATGGCTTTTGAGTATTGAGCAATAAAAAAAAAAAGAGAAAAAAAAAAGAAAAATGAGTAAACAGTGTCATTATACATTTTTTGTGACAAGTTATAACAAACTTGATGATGCTTAAACCAATTTCACCAAGACTTCTTCAGATTTGAAAAGATAGTATGAATAGATAGGCTAGCTGTTGGAAAGAGACCAGGTCAACAAGCAGGGCTGACATGTCATAACAGGAGACCAGTACTTGTATGCAGCCTCCATAATCCACATTTACAAAATGTAATTAACATATCTTATAGAGTGCACAGATACTACACTGTTCCTAGGCAGACGGAAAGTGAGCGATAACTTAAGCCAAGGCAGAATTACCAATCCCTCTTAAGAAGCCCATCATTTTTAACATGTACAATGCTCAGATTGTATTTATTTAAATAGAATCTTGTTCTGCTAGACTGTAGGTACATTATTCAGTGTGAAAGTGTTGGAGGTTAGTGTAATATACCATCAAATGTAGAAATTGATAAACAATTTTTGAATTGTGAACTTATATGAAAAGTTGCTTTAAAGCAATTTATTGAGTTGTAAGGAAACTAACAATTTTGAGACTATTACTGAAACTTTTGGAGAATATTTTTGTGTGACAAGAAAATTATTTACTTGAAGTAAATGTGAAAGTTCAGAATGCCCAAACAGGAAGCTGACATGCTTATATTCCATTTTGTGGTACGAGTTAGAATTTAAGAGGGGGAAAATTACAGTCAAAAAGCAAACACTTAGGTATAAAGCACTGGAGAAAGAGAAAGAAAAAGAGAAAGAAAAAGAGAAAGAAAAAGAGAAAGAAAAAGAGAAAGAAAAAGAGAAAGAAAAAGAGAAAGAAAAAGAGAAAGAAAAAGAGAAAGAAAAAGAGAAAGAAAAAGAGAAAGAAAAAGAGAAAGAAAAAGAGAAAGAAAAAGAGAAAGAAAAAGAGAAAGAAAAAGAGAAAGAAAAAGAGAAAGAAAAAGAGAAAGAAAAAGAGAAAGAAAAAGAGAAAGAAAAAGAGAAAGAAAAAGAGAAAGAAAAAGAGAAAGAAAAAGAGAAAGAAAAAGAGAAAGAAAAAGAGAAAGAAAAAGAGAAAGAAAAAGAGAAAGAAAAAGAGAAAGAAAAAGAGAAAGAAAAAGAGAAAGAAGAGAAAGAAGAGAAAGAAGAGAAAGAAAAGAGAAAGAGAAAGAAAAGAGAAAGAGAAAGAAAAGAGAAAGAGAAAGAAAAGAGAAAGAGAAAGAAAAGAGAAAGAGAAAGAAAAGAGAAAGAGAAAGAAAAGAGAAAGAGAAGAGAAAGAGAAAGAGAAGAGAAAGAGAAAGAGAAGAGAAAGAGAAAGAGAAAGAAAAGAGAAAGAGAAAGAAAAGAGAAAGAGAAAGAAAAGAGAAAGAGAAAGAAAAGAGAAAGAGAAAGAAAAGAGAAAGAGAAAGAAAAGAGAAAGAGAAAGAAAAGAGAAAGAGAAAGAAAAGAGAAAGAGAAAGAAAAGAGAAAGAGAAAGAAAAGAGAAAGAGAAAGAAAAGAGAAAGAGAAAGAAAAGAGAAAGAGAAAGAAAAGAGAAAGAGAAAGAAAAGAGAAAGAGAAAGAAAAGAGAAAGAGAAAGAAAAGAGAAAGAAAAAGAAAAGAGAAAGAAAAAGAAATGAGAAAGAAAAAGAGAAAGAGAAAGAAAAGAGAAAGAGAAAGAAAAGAGAAAGAGAAAGAAAAGAGAAAGAGAAAGAAAAGAGAAAGAGAAAGGAAAGAGAAAGAAAAGAGAAAGAGAAAGATAAGAAAAGAGAAAGAAAACAGAAAAGAAAAGTGCTCAATGCCCAGATAACCTAGACAGAGCAAAATGCTTCATACTGTCAACATTTAAGGAGAGCCCAAGTTGTTTCATATGCTTGTGATCTTCAAACAACTAGAAGATCATGAACACTCAAGTAACAACTCGGGCTGTCTTTTGTTAGGAGCACACACACACACACACACACAGGATTATGGCCATATCACTTGAAACACTGGTTCTCATACGATCACCATTTAAGCAACATCAAGCTTGGTCAGTACCTAGATAAGTCAGATTGTGGGTCTTTCAGGAGGCTGGATGATAATTTCAGAGAACTGTTCTGCGTGTGCATGTGTTTGTGTTGGACATCTCTCTTTCATGCACTCATAACTAGGGGTGGCGAGAAGAGATTAATGTTCTTGAAAGAGGCATGAAGCAGTTATAATTGCACATCAATCTGTCTCAGTTGTAATTTGAAATTGAGCATCTGTCTATCCATATCCGTCAAGAACATGATGCTGTCAGAGAAAGTGGAGAACTGAACAGAAAAGTGGATAACAGTTTTTATTCGAGTCAAATGATTCGTTAAAAAGAAATAAAAGAAATAAAATCAAACAACTTGTCTGTGTAAATTTGCAGATTTACAACAAAATCTCTTATTTCAAAGTTTTTGTTGCAACATCAGACTTCCTTCATGACATACATTTTGGATTGAAGCCAACATAACAGTGCTTATTCATTTTTAGAGTAAAACAGACATTTGTGTGTGTGTGTGTGTGTGTATACATATGTATATAAATGTATGTGCAAGAAGACATGGTGGAGCAATGGATAGCAGATTGGATTGCGGAATTGGAGAGCAGAGTTCAAATTCCAGTCAAATCTGGAACATTCACTTATGTGCTAATACCCTTTGGAAAGGTATGAATCCTCTTCTCCCCGCAGTTATAGGTAAATAGCAGGACAGAATGGGTTCTATACCCTTGAATGGAAACTGGTCGAAGAGAAGCATAATTCTGAATTCAAAACCCGAGGAGGATTGGTTGGGAACATTTGTGGAACACAGTGCACAAGGTCTCTGTATCCAGCTCTTCAGTGTGGTTGATTCTGCACAAAACCTTCACCACTATAATCAAATCATATGTGCTGGTGTCTGGGCTGTAGGTTCCTAGGAACCGAGCCGCTTGACCCTCATACGTTGAAAATAGACAGGAGAGTCCACCATATATGTCTGTTTGTGTGCTTGTATTTTATTTTTAACTGGCTTAAATTCTAATTCTACCAATCTAAAAATGCTGGAATTTAGTCAAATCCACTTTGCTTAACATCACAATTCTTGATAATTTCTGTGACAGTCAAAAGTACTTGAATGTGACCCCCCCCAAAAAAAACTAACAATTTTAATCATAATGTAAAACACCAGAGTTGTAAATATCAAAATGCTTACACCTTGTTGATGTTATTTAATAAAACACACACACACATATATATATATGTATATATATATATATATATATATATATATGAGCAGCTAACTGCACATAATTGGTAAGTATTGTTCTAATTCTGGTTGAGAGTCCGCATTCACTTATGCCCTTGCCAAAGAGCATGAATCTATCTCATCTCCCTACCAGCTATGAGTTAAATAGCAGGGTATTCTAGCCTTGGTTGGCAGTGTTGTAGCATAACTATGAACGATAATAGGTATGTCCCAATTCACATAAATACAGTAGTAAATACTGTATGTTGGTCTGCAGTTGGAGATTCATTGTGGAATTCACCTGCCTCACTTCTAGCAGCTGACAATTACTTTTATGTGTTACTGATGAATCTTATATGTGTTGTTTGTGTCCTAAGTATTATCATTCATTACCAACATTCATTTGATTATTCTATTCAGTAACCTTCCCTAGGTTACAATACAGTCTAAGATAAAGGAAACACTGAATTCAAATTCAAAGCTATTGACAAGAAAATGGGAAACCACTTCACTATCTTTTCCAAGAAGTCATTGTAATACACAGTTTACAGATATTAAAGAAAAAGGAAGGTGCAGGAAACCACGATCACGAAAATCCCGAAGGGATACGGCACTTTGTAAAAATAAATGTGGAGGGTAGAGCGTGGGAAAAAAAAACGATTCACAAAATTTACCTTATCAGGAATTAAGACCCCAATTATAATAGTCAGGCAGACTGTTCATTAGCCTTGGTATGGCAACCAATCTAGTAACATTTAAAACAAAAGGAAGCTGTGAAGAGCCACCTTTACAGAAATGATGAAGGGATATTTACAAAATGGGGTTTAATGAAAAAAAAAATTCATAAAATTATCCTGGTCTGGAGCTAACACTCAAGCTATTTTAAAATGGTAGGACAGATGAGGTACATTTACTTTGATTAGGGCAACCCATTTAGGAGAAGAATATCCACAAAATGGGGATGGGAAGCAAATTCAAACTTTCTCAAAAACACTTGAGAAAGATATGAGGAACCAAGCTACAGAGAGCCATGATTACCTTGTTGCTTCTGGGTGTAGGTAATTTAGGAGGCAGATATGTATTTTAACAAAAAAAATATACAGTGGTCCCCACATAGAAAAGTAAAATCAATCTGCTAGAACCATGGAAATATGATGGGTCTTCACAACTCCAATTACCAATTACCTCACACATGCTTCATCTCTTCCCCTCAAACTTTGCCTGTATATTTTTTCTTTTTCTCTTTTCCACAATGTTCAGGTTTTTGTCGAAAATCATGTTAAATTGATACAGACTAGTTTCATGTGAAAAAGGAATCTGGAATGTAGAATCATTTTTGTCACTACATCTTTTTCTTTTGGTCAGCTTTTCCATCACCATCAGTCCAATAACTGGGTGTGGTTGTAGGGTCTCTGTGCAACTGAGCACCTGGCCAGTTCCTTCCAGATGTCTTGGTTGTGTGCCAATATTTGAGACTTTGTAAATGATATCCCAGTCCACTCAGTAACACTGTCAGCTCATTTTTCCTCTGCCTTTTGTTTTTTTTTGGGCATACAGTGGTAGCTTGTAAGATGGTAGTTTCTTATACTTATAAGATTACTACTACTCTTAATAATTATATATATATATATATATATATATATATATACACTGTATAATTATATATATAATTTGTATGTAAATTTTGAATGGATGACAAATGAGATTTTTGACATGTTGAAAAGGAAACAAAATACGAGGCCAAGACACAGAACAGCATATAGAACACTATACAAAGTAATAAGGAACGAATGCAGACAGGCTAAAGAGGTGTTATGTAGGAATAAAGTATTGTTGCCGACACTGGAGTTTGAACACAGATCACCAGTGAACAAACACAGGTGATCCCATTTTGAATTAAATAGATCACGTGACCATAAAGGAAACGTATATATGGGAATTAGCATGGCATCTAATTAATCACTCTTTCTACTCTATCACTATACAGATTGCTATCTCTATACTAAACTATTTCTCTATTTGGATCACTATATGGGTTACTATTCAGATCACTATTTGGTGGTTACTTTTTGGGTGAGTATTACCGAGCAAGTTCTATTAGTGCAAGTGTTATTTGGAAGCGTCCGACACCAGCATTACTATAGTTGTATCTGCAATTACAAAGTCTCTACTACAATGAGCATTACGAAAGTGACGAGTATTTGTTGACATTATAAAAGTGGCAATGAGTGCTTGTTGAAATCATAAAAAAGGGAATGTATAGAAATAGAAAGAATGAGTATCACAGATAAAAAAAACTAACAGGACAAAAAATATGCTCATCAACAGGATGCATAAAATCCAAGGACAGAACGATAATATTAGAGAAAGGAAAAAATACATCAGAGAACACTTCCACGATGAAAGAGAACAACCAGCAATACACATAAATATTGTTGGACCAGAAATATTAAAAACTGAAGTGGAAACAATACTGGCTAAATTGGACAGAAACAAAGCAGAAGGGCCTGACAAAATTGTAATAGAGATGCTGGCAGCCTTAGATGATTTTGGCATAGACAAAATTACAGAAATAAATGAAATCTACAACAGTAGCAATATACTGGAAGACCAAAGTAGATATATTTTCATAGCACTGCTGAAGAAACCATGTGCAAACAAATGGACCTGTGCTTTATAGATTACACAAAGGCATTTGATAAAGTATGCCAAAAAGACCTGCTGTAATTGCTCAGTAACCTTGACATATTTGAAGACGACATTAGAATATTCAAGAACCTATACTGGCAGCAAACTGCCTACATATGGATAGAAAATGAGTTCAGCAGATACGCAAAAATATAAAAGAGTGTAAGACAAAGATGTGTCTTCTCAATGAACTAAATCTATACAGCGAGGAAATTCTGAGAGAATTAGATGTCCTACCAGGATTCAGTATTGGTGGCCACAGTCTCAACGTAAGATATACAGATGACAGTGCTGATAGCAAACATGGAAAGAAAATTACAAAAGCTCCAACAGAAGGTAGTGAAGGAAAGCAAGAAGGGCTAGGGATAATCTGCAAGAAGACAGAATGCATGGTTGTTAGCAAACGGATGAGCCCAAAATGCAAATCAGAAATCGGAGGTTTCCAAAATCAACCAAACACAAAAATTTAAATATCTGGGAAGTGCTCTAACAGGGGATGGAAGACACATTGGGAGAGCCAAAGATTAATTTCTAAAGCTAAGCAGAGTTTTGAAAGATAGAAAAACTTCATTAGAAACAAAGAAAAGAGTACTGAAACGTTATGCGATATCTATCCTACAGTATAGCAGTGAATGCTGGACAACTTCTTCAAAGATGAAGAAGAGACTTGAAACAACAGAAATGTGGTTCTACAAAAAAAAAATGCTGAGGGCACCATGGACTGAATATGTGAGCAACGATGAGGTTTTAGATAAAATGGAAACAAAATGAAAACTTGTACTGAACATCAGGAAGAGACAGTTGATGTTTCTGGTGCATATGATGAGGGAGGGAAAGCTTGGAAAATCTAGTAAACACAGCGCAGATTGAGGGCAAGAGGGACAGATGAAAACAACACATTACTTATTTGACAAGCTTGAGAAAATGATTGGTGGAACAGGGTTTAGAAATAAAGACAGAATTTATATTGAGCTGCAAGGAAGAGAAAATTGTGGAAAGGCATCATTGCCTAGGTTCTGAGGGTACACTGCACATACAAAAGGAAGAAGGTTTCTCTCATCATTTGTGCTGTGGTCAAAATAGAAAATGCCTCGGATGCTTCTGTTGCATCTCATTTCTAATGCTTGAATTCTTCATTGCAATTCTGATGCAAGATTCATACACATGCAAAATATTTGAGAAGGCCAATGTGCACAAGAGTCTTTGAATTCGGGCAGTAGTTCTTGTTTTTCTAGACAGCTATGTGATGATCAAAGTTAAGCAATTTTGAGCTTGGTCCATACCTAGATGGATAACCACTTCATAGTACCTGGTGCTGTAAGCTTGAATGTGTAGATGGTGCAATGGATAATGGCCTGGTTTGTTTTACGGTATAATCGACCTCAATGGGTTATTTAATGCCAACAAGATTTTTATTAATGTTAATATTTTGTTTTGTCAAAAATCTATTTCTGGTGATATTTTTTCCTTCAAAAATGTATTGCTAGTAATATTTATTCTTTAAAAACATTGTTGGTAATATTTTTCCAAAAACGTATTGCTGGTAATAGTTTTTTATTGCTCTGAAATTTCTGATATTAAAACCTATTTTTACACTTTCAGAATGTTTTTACCCCAGTTTGGGGGTTCACTATTTGCCCATAGCTGGGACCCTAACAGGTGCTACCACCCTGGGTCAGGGTAGACCTGAAACCACCAGCAATTTAGAGGTGGTTCCACGCTCCTCAAAACCTCCTGATCAGAGGCTTTGCTGCTGGACATAGTTTCTCGTCTTACCCAGGACGCGGATATAGTTTATCGTCATACACAGGACAGGTGATGGATAATGGCTCGGAATTGGAAATCAGATAGCAGAGTTCTAATTCCAGTTTGGTTTGTTATATTTACTAATGTGCAAATGCCCTTGGGAAAGGATTGAATCCACCACTTCTCCCCCAACTATGATTTCACTAGTAGGACCTGTATTAATAAATCATTTTTTTTTTTATCATTTCATCCCAAGCAAGGTAATAGAGCCACTATGACACAAGGGGTTACTGAGTGTTAGAGAATTTGAGAAAAATATACTGAGGACAATAAAAGAACAAGAATTAAGGAGAATGATTATCTACAAAAAAAATTCTTACAATCTAAAAACATTTTCTGGCTTAAAAAAAAAAACACAAACGAATTAATCAAATCAGACTGGCTATCATTGTTTGTAGCATCAAGAGCTTTTAAAATATTGCAGTTGTGACACCTTTCCATACCTACCAGCCTTTACATATTTTTCAGATTGTCTCTTAATATCCGAGTCAGCAAGATCCTCCTTTTGTTTTCATCCATTCAGCTTTTCTATGTATACATATTGTTTTCCTTTCATCAGGTTTCCTTTTCCTTTTTTACCTCATACCTTTCTTTGTTCATGCTCACTGTTTACGTTAGTCCTGTCACTCACGTTTCAATTCCTTCCCCGACCATTTTCTTGTCCAATTGGTCTTTATATAGGGTGAAGACTATTTTTGTAATGCTCCATTTAAATGGAATCTACTGTACATTGACACACACACACACAAGTGGGTATACTGAAAAGATATTGGCCCCAACCTACTTCTTAAAATCTGACCAAATGACCACAAGGGAATTTTCTCTATCAGAAAATCAGATTCCAGCAGATGAGCTTGAGACTAGCCACAGATACTACACTCTGATCAAAGCTAGAAAAGTATAACAATTTTCGCTTTGCTTTCCAGTCAACTTTGATCTTTAAATGTGATGTCAATCATTATCTTCCGTCTTCTTAAATCCTTTTCTTTTATTATTCTCTCTCTTAAATAATGTTTTCTTTTTCTCATATTCTCTCTCACTCAATAACCTCTTGCATCTTAGTGACTTTATTGCCTTGCTTGGGGTAAAAAAAAATAAAAATCAGCCAAAGAAAGAAAATAATACATGAATAAAAGGTAAATAAGGAAGGAAAAGAGAAGGAAGGAAAAGAGAAGGAAAGAAAAAAGTAAAAATGGTAATTCGATCCTAAAGAGAAAAAATGCTGTTGAAATCAGTCAATGAAAGAAGAAAGAAATGAAAAAAGAAAGAAATACTATGAAAAAGTACAATCTTCCCTACCACCATAACATGGTTTTCCATGTGCCTTTTCTATAAATATTTTCATGGTAATTCTTCTGAGTAACTTTCTTTTTTGGTACCATGACTTTCTCTCTCTTTTTTTTTTTTTTTTTTTTTTTTTTTACAATAATGTTCACAAGGTCCACGAACCATTAGAAGTAGATGGGTACAAAGTAAGGGGTAAGATGCACGCTTATAAGAATATGTGGGGAAGATACTGGTTAATCCTAGACTTGAAAAAGTTGAGATTGTAGTGATCGGGGAAGCATCCACTTGGGAGTCGTTTCCGCAAAGCAGATAGAAATAAAGAAAATAGATTTTAGAAATCTCAGATCAGAACAACCATGAATGAATAATTAAGCTTACAAATGAAGTTATTTTATAATAATGTTCACAAGGCCCAAGAACGATTTGAAGTAGAGGGTTACAGAGTAAGTGGTAAGATGCACAGTTTATGAGTATATATGAGGAAGATAATGGTTAACCATACACTTGAACAGGTTGACATTGTAGTGATTGGGGAAGCATCCTCTTGGGAGTCAGTTCCACAAAGCAGCAGTTTGTGGGAAGAAGCTGCTTGAGTGGAACTTACATCTTGCCAATGGAATACAAAGGGAATGGGAGCGGTTTGGTACAATGTGCATAGCACGATGGGTCTTAGACATGAAGGTTGGAATTGGTAGAACTAATGAATATAATTCGTCTGAACACTTTCCATTGAAATAGCGATAGAGTAGTGAGAGGCTTGCAAAGTTTTGTCTGTGAGGAAATTGGTTGTAAGGTGGGAAATAATTCATCACCTGCATGAATGCAGAGATGTTTTCAGACTCTAATGAGACTAAAAAAATGAAAATTGGGTAGCTCTTGCCTATATACAGTAAAGGAAAATAATATACAAGACTGTTTCATTAGTACCATATTTGATGGCATATAAGGCACACTTTTTTTTACTAAAATATCTTTTGAAATTCCCTTGTGTCTTATATGCCATATCTAGGTTCAAAATTCGCAATAATCGGACAAAATTAGCTACCTGGCAACTCATATTAGCTTAGGCTTTAGAGCAACTTTTATATACCTATTGTCATTATTTAACAGGCTATTATGCAGATTAAAAGTGTTATCATTGATAATATTCATTATATAATTTCATCACATTTAATATTAGTACTTTGTTTCACTAAAATTATATGCAATAAATTTAAATTACATATTTGTAAAATATATTTGTTTCATTAATATTTTTCTTGCGATAACTTCCAGTTGCATTGGTATAAATACAATCAGAATTTTTATATCCTAATTATTTCACTAAAATGTTTACAAGACGCAGGTCGTACAGATCATATAAAGGAAAATTTTTGACTGAATTTTAATGGTAACTGTACTGTTTTGCTCAATTGTAATAATTGCTTGATTTTTATTTTGTTTTCTTACCTTTGGATATAATAAAGTATTTATAGGCTCGTGTTCTTTTTTCCTATTATTTTTCATTTAATCATGGCTTGTTTTACCAAAATAATACCTCATAAATATAGTCTAGGCTGTATCATTTACTAATAATTTTACTAATTACAATTTTTTATTGATTTGCCCTGCTGAAATTGGGGTGCATCTTATACACCCGCGTGTCTTATGTGCCATCTAATACAGTAATACCGATTATAAAATTTAACTCCCATAATAAAAAGTGAGTCAGTATTTCATCTGATTTGAATAAATGTGATTAGAGCTCTTGATATGAACATGAACTGCAAATCAGAATGAATTCCAATCATTGTTGCTTGCATTTGAGCATGCCCATCTGCACAGGCCCAATTGAGTTTCTTCATCACCCACAGAGCCAACCTGTGGCTTAGACTACAGCTACGATGAATGGACCTTAGTTACTGTTCAACTATGTGCACCACCAGGGATACATGCGGTTTTGTATTCAGAGTCAATAGTTGGGAGCAGGAAATAGATTGATACATGCCTTTCCCAATGGTATGCTAAAGTGAACATGATGATCTTGACTGGAATTCAAACTGGTCTTGCCGATTTCATGTTCCGACCCTCTGAGCATTATATCACCTGCATATCCGTAAATATAAACTCTTGAAAATACAAGGAATCAAATTTTATTTTGAGTACTACTTTTCATTTTATTTTTATTACTGGAATTAGTTTCGGTGGAAAAAACTTCATGATCCATTTCTCTCAGAACAAACAATATTATGGCCAAGACAGACAAAGGTTGACTGAAAATTTCATAGGCTGAGCAAGATATAAATGTAAGTAGACACCAGTTGGTCGACTAAAAGACATGCAAGTGCGCAAGAATGCAACAGGGTACGGGGAATTATGCAAACCACTAGAATCTAATGCTGCAAACTAATGGCATTTGTACACAAGATATCTAAAGGAAAAAAGAAAGACTTTGAAATTCAAAACAGATCATCCCATCCAGGAATCAATAGTGGATCCAGTTATCATCAACAAAATCCATGTTGGGCTTTTCCTGCAGATTACAATATTAAATGATTTTAAAGTCTGAACAAGAATTTAGACATTCCACATGACAAACAAAACAAAAAAACAAAACACACACACAGCAAGAATGTTGAGTAGATGTCTTCATCACTGGTGACAACCATGGGTTAATATCAGTGGGAGGGAGGGGAGAAAAAAAAAAAAATCAATGAGTAATCAGAGAGTACACAATTTAGGAAATATTGTTAATAAACCAACTCCAAAATTAGTTCCAGTAATTAGCAAAAACTGTACACTTTGTAATTTACAAAGTATTCATTTACCCAGAAAACATTTTTTCAAAATTGCTTATAGAGCAAAAAAAAAAAAAAAAACAAAATTAAAAACTGAGTAAGCATATTTCTTGGACACTTGAAATTCAGCTATTTTTTTAAATGGAAAGAAAAAAAGAGAGAAGAAAGGAGAGAGAAAAAAAGAGAGAAGAAAGGAGAGAGAAAAAAAGAGAGAAGAAAGGAGAGAGAAAAAAGAGAGAAGAAAAAAGAGAGAAGAAAGGAGAGAGAAGAAAGGAGAGAGAAGAAAGGAGAGAGAAGAAAGGAGAGAGAAGAAAGGAGAGAGAAGAAAGGAGAGAGAAGAAAGGAGAGAGAAGAAAGGAGAGAGAAGAAAGGAGAGAGAAGAAAGGAGAGAGAAGAAAGAGAGAGAAGAAAGAGAGAGAAGAAAGAGAGAAGAAAGGAGAGAGAAGAAAGGAGAGAGAAGAAAGGAGAGAGAAGAAAGGAGAGAGAAGAAAGGAGAGAGAAGAAAGGAGAGAGAAGAAAGGAGAGAGAAGAAAGGAGAGAGAAGAAAGGAGAGAGAAGAAAGGAGAGAGAAGAAAGGAGAGAGAAGAAAGGAGAGAGAAGAAAGAGAGAAGAAAGGAGAGAGAAGAAAGAGAGAAGAAAGGAGAGAGAAAAAAGAGAGAAGAAAGGAGAGAGAAAAAAGAGAGAAGAAAGGAGAGAGAAAAAAGAGAGAAGAAAGGAGAGAGAAAAAAGAGAGAAGAAAGGAGAGAGAAGAAAGGAGAGAGAAAAAGAGAAGAAAGGAGAGAAAAAGAGAAGAAAGGAGAAAAAAAGAGAAGAAAGGAGAGAAAAAAAGAGAAGAAAGGAGAGAAAAAAAGAGAAGAAAGGAGAGAAAAAAGAGAAGAAAGGAGAGAAAAAAGAGAGAAGAAAGGAGAGAAAAAAGAGAGAAGAAAGGAGAGAAAAAAGAGAGAAGAAAGGAGAGAAAAAAGAGAAGAAAGGAGAGAAAAAAGAGAGAAGAAAGGAGAGAAAAAAGAGAGAAGAAAGGAGAAAAAAAAAGAGAAGAAAGGAGAAAAAATGAAATTACTTCTATCTTGTCATTTAGTCAGATTTTGAGTAGTTTGGGCCATTAACTTTACTGCTCTGACTTGTTTGTGTGCACCAATATATAGTGGATTCTATTTAAGTGGTGCTTCAATTATAAGGAATACAAGAACCAATTGGGCAAGAATACAATAATATAACAGTTCTTTTTATGCAAATTATTTTAAAGCAAACAACTAACCATTTATGGGAACTAAAATTTGTGGTTCAAATGTGTTCCGCAGAAGTGCTCTCTCACACACTTAAAAAAAAAAAAATTTAGAACATATCAAATTTTATCTTAACGAAAAGATAGATATATATCTTCAAACAAGTTTAATTAAATTTAGCTGACATGGTTTGTTTGTATCTTTCGAATTTTCAAATATTATGACGTATATTTTTATTTAACCTGTGGGATGGTTTCCAGGAACTTTTCCCCAGACTAATAACATCAAGAAGTCATCTTCTGGACAAATCAGCTATGGTGAAATTTAAACCCAGGTCTCATGGTTCAAGGCCAATGTTCTAGCTACTCAGGCACATTATATATTTTTCAATAAACCAATTTTAGATTTATCCAACAAATTGGTAAAGAAGCAAGGTGAGTAAGTTGGTCTTATTACATATTATGCAGGCTCTGTTTTTTAAATATAGAGAAATATATTGCTTTTTAAGTACAACAGGAGATTGAAAAATATTTTTATGTAAATGTGTGTGTGTGTGTATATATATATATATATATATTATATATATAGATATATATATAGATAGATATATATATATAGATATATATATATATAGGGAGCATATTTTTATTCAAACAAATCTGGTTAAATAATTTAGATATATGTCAATTACTTTTGTTGTGATCCTTTCAAGTTTGGAGATTAATTTCTTGGTAGCCTTAGAAAACTGAGTAAGAAAAATACCAAAATTTTCTTTCAAATAGTTTCTATTTTCCCAAGTACTTTCATTCTCATCTCAAACCATCTTCATGGGGTTTACTTGTCTGTGTATGTATATGTGTTTATGTAAATTCAAAACATTTCAACTGTTCATTTTTACTGCTTATTCAGAGTTGTAGATTTCAAAGTTCACGTTTTTTTAATTTTTTTTCTCAGTATAAGGGAACTAACTTTTCCAGTTTTGGTCATACAAATATTTTTTTAATAAGAATTTAAGGACTTTGTTGCTATACTAATAATTGACTATTTATTTTGAGTTTAATTCTCTCATATAAAGGGCTTCAAGGATTTTTTAGATTTTGCTTATTATTGTCTTTATGTAATATAGATGTATTTTCAACTAATATCCATCTAATCTAAGGGTGGGCACAAGTGTTCCTTTAAATGCTGACATACTGAACTATGCTCAGCCAAATGAAATATAAGCCTTTTTGTTAGCATTGTCATAGTAAAGCCAACGTATGTATTGACATTTTTATCAAAGATACAATCTCCTAAAAGGCATTTAAATTGATATACAATGTTGGCCTTTTGCACGTGAACTCATGAACTTTGAAATCTAGAATGCTGCATAAGCAGTAAAAACGAACAGTTGAAATGTTTTGAATTTACAGAAACACATACATACTCACAGACAACTCAACCCCATGAAGATGGTCTGAGATGAGAATGAAAGTACTTGGGAAAATAGAAACTATTTGAAAGAAAATTTTGGTATTTTTCTAAGGCTACCAAGAAATTAATCCATGAACTTGAAAGGATCTCAACGAAAACTAATCAACATGAAATGTCTAAATTTTTTAAACATTATATATATATATATATATATATATATGTATATGTATGTATATATGTATGTATGTGTCTATATTTCTGAGATGCGGTATTATGTACAGTATTTACATTAGTCGGACTATTGTCCTAATCTTTGTCGCCATATTTGTCACGTTTCCTCAAGGACACATGGCACAGTGGATAAAGGCGTTGGTTAGATCCAGTGACAGACCCAAAGAGAGTGAGTTCAATACCCAGTTAAGGCAGTGGAGAACTTTCAGAGGGAAAATTAGCAAGAGATAACTGATAACTGACATCCATCAAACATGGCACGTGGAACTAGAACAGTCTACCACAGTGATCGAAATAAAGGGTTCGGTTCGAAATTCCAACCACCTGAAGAAGGCCGGAGCGTACAACGGCCGAAACGTTGTGACAAATATGGCGACAAAGATGAGGACAATAGTCCAACTAATGTAAATACTATATATATATATATATATATATATATATATATGTGGATTTATTTTTAGTTTAATCAGACTTTTTTTTTTCACTATTTCAAATATTTAGTGGATACTTGTATTTGAGTTAGAAGTCCAATTTTTACTTTAAATAGTGTTTCTTGCTTTTATAAGTCTGCTTTTCTTATTTGAGAAATCTTAAGAAAATAGGGTCTCTGCTCATAAGATATTTTTCTTGAAAGCCCATAAAAATATCTTAGTTGCATAATGAACTTGGCATGACAAATGTTTCTGCTCCGTGAGTGCCACATCTTCTGACACCTGATCAAATGCACAACAAGCTGATCAGATAGAAAAATCTGACATCATTTGAAGCAGATCCAGCTGGTTCCCTTGGACCTTTCCTAACCCAGAATGATGTTGGGTTTATCCCGTTGTGCTCATGACAATCCATGCAGTGGAAACACACCTCACCTGCTCCAAAGAAGGCCACAGTCATTTCATCTGCAGGGAAGGTGATGGCCTCATGTTTTTTTAGAATGTAAATTGCATTGAGTTTATTGACTATCTTCAAAAGGGCCAGACCATCAGTGGAGAGTACTATGCCAAGTTACTGAGTTATTTACACAAGGCTGTCAAGATCAAATGCCCAGGAAAACTGATGAAAGTTGTTTCATCAGGACTATGCTGCAGCACACAAGTTGTTAGTTTCTATGGCTGTTGTGCATAACTGGCTTTGAACAGATTGATCACCCACTCTATTCTCCTGATTTGGCCATATCTGACTATCTTCTGTTACCCAACATGAAACAAAATTTGGCTGGGAAACAATATCGCAGTTATGATGAGGTCATATCTGTTGGTGATAAATTTTATGACCAACGGGATCCATGTGCTACAACACTGATGGAAGAAGTGTGTGGACTGCAAGTGGGTGGGTGGGTGTCGGTTGGCAACTACATTGAAAAATAAACCTCATTTGGTCACGTTCCATGAGAGTATCTTGGACAGCCTATGAACTTTATATATATATATATATATATATAATAGAATTTTGGGGGATTCAGGCAAATCATTACAATAGTTCATCAAGTCTAGAAGAATCCTCAAGAGAATGCAGAACGCACTGGATGGCCGTTTCATCCTATTTTGGGGTCTCATCAGCAGTGCACATCCACTACTGACATTCAAACCCGAACCGTTTTGATACAACACAAGCATCATACCAACTGTATGAATATCCTTGCTTGATCCAGCTAATGCTCTGTGATGGAGCGGATCAAGGGGAAAGGAAAGTCGTGGTTCTTGGGGCACAATCCATTGGGTTATGAATATGTGGATGAGTATCACTATGGAATTTGTGAGTAGCGGCACTATATTGAGCATTCAGTTTCCTCTTCATCACCGAGACCCATTGGTACAGTTGGTATTATTTTATATATATATATATATATATATATATATATATATATATGTGTGTGTGTGTGTGTGTGTATATATATATATATATATATATATATATATATATATATGTATGTGTATATATATATATATATATGTATGTGTATATATATATATATATATATATATGTATGTATGTATGTGTGTGTGTGTGTATATATATATATATGTATGTATATATATATATATATATATATAATGTATTTACAGAATTTGGCACATGTACATACACACTAAAAAAAAAAAAAAATGAAAAATTCTTTTTAGAATATTGAGTTGGGGGTTGCTGAATTGTAGTAAGCTTTTCCATTTATAATTAGTAAATATATTTTTTACTTAAGAATGTCACCTGAGTGGTACAAATTAATACAGAAATTTAAAATATATATATTTTTCTCACAAACTTTTATATATCAGAAAATGTGTGTGTGTGTTATCTCACATTTCATTGCATACAAGATGTATTACAAAACACTGGATTAAAACAAGTTCATTCCTACACGATTCCAAAAATGGAATGAATATTTAACACAGAAAATAGAAAAATAAAAACTTCATTTCATTAAAAAGAAACGAAAATAGTGGCTGGTAAATATAGGCTTAGGTTTGTTTGAGGAAAGAAGAGATCCTAACACGTAATAAAATGAGAGAACAAACTCACTGGGAAAGACAGCAAGCCAAAGAAAGGGAAAATGCAGATGTCTTTGTAGAGGGGAAAAAGCCCACTCAAAATATATAGAGGGTGTTCTCAAAATGTGTACACTCTTTTAAGACATTACAGCTGTCATATTCTGCAGCATTCTTCAAGTACAAGTTGCTTCCAATGATCATTACATGTAGATATTTTTTTTTGTATCTCAACTGGAATACAGTCTAACAGTTTGGAGGTTTTCAAGCTAATATTATTATCTGATCAATTTTATTTTATACTACAGTTCACCCGATGTAAAGCACAAGAGCCACTGAAGGTAGAGGATTACTGAAAGAGTTTGTTTTATGGGCATAAAGGAAGGAAATATAAAGTACACATTATGAGGTCATGTTGGATAGAGTTGACCTTAGACTTGAAGTGGTTAAGATCATAGTGATAAATAAAAAAAAAATCCTTCTAGGTATCTATTCCACAAAGTAACAGTTTTGAGGAAGAAGCTGTCCAAGCAAAACTTCCTTACAAATGGAATATGAAAGAAATGTGGATGAGTCGAACCTGTGTATGTGGCATGGCTGGTTTTAGCTATGGTCATCCAGAACTTGCCTGATACTTAACAAGTCAGCCATGCAGATGAATTCAATAGTGTAGGGAGTATGTTGGCTATTGGGTACTACAATATCATGACCTTGAGCCAGATTAAACAGAACAAAAGCAGAGTTTCATGATTGTCAGTTGCTCATGCAGCACTTCTCCCCTCTCTATGCCACTGATGTTGTCCAAGGGAAAGGTAGAGGCCAATACAGCTTGGCACCAGAGGAATCACAAGAATTGCTCGAACAAAGTTGAATGTAAAATCAAACTGTCTTAGGGGCTCTGGCTTTGTCCTCAGGGTTTATCGTCTTTTCATTATTTGAACATGCTATATAACTATTAACAGGGCCAAAAGACAAAAAACAGAACAACACATACGCTCCTCAAACTTCTGTCAAGAAAAATAACTGAAATTTATATGATAACAACAAAGATGTGTCTCCCACACACAGTGTAACTATGCTATTAAAAGAATGCACCCTGTATCCATTCACAAGTTTCACATTGTCAAAATGATAAACCAGCCATGAATACATCACTGAATAATATTTATAGTTCAGCCAAGATAATCGCTTTATGTCATCATTTAAGTTACTTAAAATCGGAAATTTCCTTCAACTTTGAGTAATATCCTGATATTAAAAGGATTTTTATTTCAATATAGCCTATACAAGCTTATAAACCAAACTGAAAAGTGTTGCCCAGAGTACCAACCCCTACTCCTCATTGTCATGCATTTTAACATTTATATATAATATAACTATGCTTATTGTATCCATGAAATGTAAATACAGATTATTGTCTCAGGATTTAGGTTTGCTTAACCCCTGAAAAATTTTTTAATACTCAAACTTTAGTTAATTAAACGTGGTGGTGATGGTGGTGGGTGTGTGTGTGATCATTTTGCTTAAACTACATATTTTCTTGATCCCAGACAAAAATATACAAAATTTTCCAACATATTTCAATGAAATTTTCATTTTCAAAAATTATAGTTTGTTATATATATATATATATATATATATATATATATATATATATATATATATATATATCTCATGTAGCGATGTAATATGATTTTTACTGTAATTTATTATAATAAAAATATAATATTTGCTCTGCTTTGTATTGAGAACTTTTTTAAAACTAAATGTTATGAACTGTGGATTTTTACTCCATCTCTTCTTTCTCTCATTTGAGATTTTTATATATATATATATATATATATATATTTATTTGTCTACCAAATGGAGGGGCTACTGAAATACAAGTATTCACTAAAAATAATGTTTAACCCATTCCCTGCCAATTATTTGGGGAAAAACGTTTCATTTTCAGACAATTTTTTTTATTATTTCTTTCTTTTTAATATACTAAGAAAGTGAGTAACCTTGGAGGTACCCGAGTCTTTAATAACACCTCTATCAGACGCATGAATAGACAATTAGACTCATTTCAAGCTCAGAAGAGCATAAAAACAATCAAGATCAACACATCTGTAGCTGGCTTTTGAACATTTTCTTTTGGACATGTTTATTCATCCATGTCTGAGGAAAAAACTTAATAAAAATATATATACTTGCCCATGACGGGGAAAAGGTTAAAGTGATTATGTACACAGAGTGCAACGGATAAATTGTTATCTAAATTAAAACAAAAATGAAAATAACACCGACATCTCATTTTAATAGATATACTTACCAAAATTACACAAAAATATCTTGATATACTAAAGAGTAAATTTATTCAATAAAATAGCCATTGGCTTAAATCACAGCCTCTAGACAACTTTGCAATCTCCAGCAACTCTTCAGGACAGTCTCCTTATTTAAATTGGTGAATACTGCCATAATCCTTGCTTTCAGTTCATCTTTGGTGCTACAAGGAGTTTTGTTGGTCTCTTGCTCAACTGCACCCCACACATAATAATTGAGGGGGGCTGCAGTCTGGGGAGTTAAGTGGCCTGATGTAAGGAGTAATGTGGTTGCAGAGAATGTTTGACAAACATGAGTGGGTTCTCCTGCTTTGTGTGGCATAGTGCAGAGACCGGTTGCCAGTAATAGTGTCTTCCAGCAGCCACCCTCTTGACTCAGCACTACCTCTTCAAGGTACTTTATGTAAGCCTCCCTGTTGAGTTCGAGGCCCACACCAACAAATTCAGGAGTTCTTTTCTTATCAGAATTAGTTTTCTGAGCTGCCATAACTTCGTAATCACCATTAGAGTCATCCAACTCTTCCCAATCCTCTGGACTGTCCTCATATTGACACCCACTCTGAAATGTTCGTATTGGAGCTTCCAGCATGAATGCCAAGCAGTACAGCATGTTGGTTCCAAATTTCTGGCATAGTGAATTGAATCATGGTGCTCTTTTTCTTACAGATGATGCCCAACTGACCCTACTATATTGTGTAATCTACAAAATCAAAACAGACAACGTGCATGTGTGAAATTAAAAATATAATGTATACTATTTACCCATCACACCTTCTGTGTGTGCATATATATTTTTATTACTTTAAAAGTTATCTTTATTGAGAGATATTCGTATATGAGGAGATGCTCCATTTATTTTAAACAGTATTTTGTCTACCAGCCATAATATTTGAGGCCAGTAGATAAAATAAAATATTGTTTAAAATAAAATGGAGGCTCTACTCAAAGTAACAGTTAAAATGTTGGATTATTGAATAAAAACACTTTTTTTTTTCTGAGACCTCCTGACGAGTGGACTGAACAATTACAAAAATGTTTGTCAACCAAACTTTGGAGTCAGGATACTAATTATAGCATCAATCAGCTAAGTGATAAAATTTATATTTGTATATAAGGAATTTAAGACAATTAGATTTCTTAAAGTGCTCATTAAAGAATAGAATATTAATAGTAAATAAATAAAAGTTAAATTACTTATCTTCTCTACTCAGTTTCACAGGTAAATCTCCACATCAGGTGCAAGATAAATCCAGTGAATTTATTAAAGGATATATCTATAGGAATATTTCTCTTAAGCTTGAAAAAGTCAGAAAAGACACAGAAACAAGAACAAGGAACTGTTGATGGGAACTCAATCAGGCCAAAGTTCTGCTTTATGACAAACTCAACTATTAACTTAAAATTTTGCAAGATAGACAATTACTATCTGAAATTTCAGAATCAAACTTAACCACCCATGGGTCAGTACCTTACCCCACCTGAATATGCTGAAAGTTTTTCCCAAATACATCAGCTGCAATAGTCATCCTTATAATACAGGAGTATTTGCCATAAAATACAACCAATTACAAATACAGGTGTTGTTTCACTAAAACAGCCTCCCTAAGATATTTTAGTACAGGTGTATAAGAATACCAAATTTCCAGACAGGGTTGTAGTATTGAGAAATTTGAAAGTACTATGGTATACATTTTTGCATTTTGGTACCAGTCTGCCCACTTGTGTTCAAAGACAATGCACACTTTGGAGTATCACGGGAGGACAAATACAACACATGGCCAGAATCTTTAACTTTTAATCAAGTGAGAAAACAAATCTCCAGTAAGTATAATTTTACATCTTTCCATTTCTGGCAATTTAAGGCCAGAAACTTCCAGCAAAGTCAGTATGTTCTGGAAATCTTCAAAAATTGAAAACAGATAAACCAGAGAAAGAAAATTGAAGCAAGGTTGGGGCATTCTCATAGAAGTAAATGAGAAATTGAGAATATCAGAGTCTGAAGTGTCTGTCTTTTTGGGTTTCTTTTTTTTATGAGCAGCAGTGAGTCTATGAAGCAAGATATCCCACTTAACCAAAAGGGAATAAAATAAATGAAACATTTTGGGAACAAGTGCATCTTGGCCAGAAGTTAGGAATTTCCAGTCATAAGCTTATATTAAGAGTGTGAATTAGAAAGGACAGTATAGTTATGAGCTGTCCATTAGAGAGTAGTTTTAAGCCACCCATGGGCAAGTCCCTAGTTCTATATTGTAAAGTAGAGATGAGTGGTAGGGGAGAGTCAGATTTCTTGCTAGTTGAATGGAAATGCTCATAAATTAGTCTGTCATGACAGAAGTAGTAGGAATTGTTCCCAATGTCGTGTACTTACTCACCTGGAGACCATGCAAGTGAACCCCTAAATAAACAGCCATGTTTATTGGAAAGAGGATTCACTCCTTCATGTCTCACTCTGAAATTATTTTCACCTATTGTTTTCTTTGTGAATGAATTCTGGGCCTTTTCCAGATTTTGTTAAAACCAACACAAATGAGAACTGGAAAAATGTGGAGTTATTTGCCCAGTCAGCACTTGATAGAGGTGGAACCATTGCATATTTACAACTTACCAAAAACATTAGAGGTTGATCCACCAATTCCTTAGATTAATGTATTAGAAGTGAAAAGTGCTTTAAATTTGCCACAGGACGTCCTCATGCTGCAGATTGGATGCAGCAACTGATAATAATCAATTTAAGAATGGGATTCTTTTTCCACATTCTAATTTTCCAAACCCGTCACTCATGAAGATATCAGTTTTGGAATGTTTAAACTTTGGGTCCACAAAAAAAAAAAAACAGTGTGTCAAAAGGACAGTTATTCTCTTGATACCACTTTTACTGTTTATGTTATTGACTCCCTATGCAATGTTTATTATTTTAAAAAGGAATTATTAGAAATTGAATAAAACCCAAACATATGAAAGTGGATTTATAAATTTTTTTTATCCTTAAGAATTGACAAAGATTAAATACTATTTATCAATTAGATTGCTTATTTACAAGATGGTGAAAATATGTAAACCAGAACAATGTTAATTCAGCTTAATTTATTTTAATTTCAAATTCAGAAGGTCTTAAAAAACATTTAAAATTTTGTGTTAAAATTTGTTCTGTAGCAATCAAAAAAATTGTCACAATTCTACAGTAAGGCACTCAAACAATTATTCTTAATTATTTTATAATTTGACTTTGTCAAACACTCGTCTTAATTCACACCAGCATTTAAATAAAAACTAAACTGGCAGAGAAATTAGCAAACGTTAAACTGTATCATTTTGTGTGGGCTGGAAATTATTGTAAATCACATAATTGCTAGGTTTGTCAGACTGTATTAATCACTTAAACTGAATCAAGTGTCAATTTACTGAGAGTGAAAGAAAAATGTGGGGGGGGGGGACAAAATAAATTAAACAAAAACAGTTGGAGACTTGACTCCTGTAGTAAAGACGAGAACTGAAGGATGAATGCTCAGGTTTTCAAAAAAAAAAAAAAAAAAAATTTTTTTTTTTTTTTCTTTTAAGTGGGGAGGAGATTTTATTTATTTATTTTTTTTTTTTTTAAAAAGAAATTGAATAAATCAAAAAAAGAAAATGAAAAGACAGATAATACATGAAACAGTGACAGGTAAAGAAAACCAATAACAAAAAAGAAAAGAAAAAAATAGACAAAATAAAAATACCAAACAAAAGAACATTTTACTATTGGCATTGACTGTTTGTCTACCTTCATTTTTTGCCAAATTCCTCATGAACTGCACTCATTCAACCAAACAAGTAAGTAAAAGTAGACAAGTGAAAAAGTACAGCAAGACTTGATTTTTATTTCTATGTATGAATTATTTAGAAATAAGCAGAAAAATAATGAAATTAACTACAGCTCTTATTTGTTTGTTTATATACGTCATCCACAAACAGACCGTTTCTTGGTTTCTCAGCTCATCAGTGTGGCTAGACATTCGATTACCTCAAGCCAGGATCAAAACCCGACTGATTTGGTATCAGTTGGGGACTACTTCTAAGCACGGCAGAGATGGAGGTGAACTTAGATGTATTTATTTCTAGATAAACATGGCAGTGACTGGGAGAACTAGATTTGTCTTAACAAAGAGTCTTGCATCAGCAGCAGTAATAGTCACTGTTTATGTTGAGGTAAAAGTTGTGCACCATAGAGGTCCTGTTAAGTGGCTACCGAGGTCATCAGATCTTCCACCCTTGGATTATTTTTTCTCTGTAGGTTCATTTGAAATTAGTTGTTTATCAGATGCACTCCAGAAATATTGAGAAACTTAAAGAATTAAATATGAATGCAGTACAATGAGAGAGGAAATTCTCTGACCTGTTAAGGACTCATGCAGGCACAGAATTGAAAAAGGAGGTCATTTGGAAAAGCACATATAACAATTAAATATCTAGTAAATGAAATTTTCATGTGTAATTATACTTTTAATAAATTATCCCTATGGTTTGTGATTTTTGCTGACACGTCCACATATTTTTTTCACTTAAATGTTGTTTTTAGTGAATACCCTTATTTGAGTAGAGGCTGAGTATTTTTATTTTTTAAAAAGTATTTTCAAATGTGGGTATCCACTATAAATAATTAAGTGGTAAAAATCTGTCAGATTAATAAATAAAAAATCCACTATTCCTTTAAAAATTGCTTTGTTTGGAATTGAAACTGAGTAGATAGCGATTGTCCAAGTGTAGCTTGGATGTGGCACAAGGCCGAAAGTAAGGGGCACCCAGTGAGGATCGAACTCGCTACTCATTTGTAATTGTTTTAGTAAGACAAGCTTACTAACCATTACACCACCTCGAGGTGCCCAATTGAAACTGAGTAGATATGAGGGCAGAGATTGATTTTGCTTAAAGGCACTACTTTTGTAGCCGAGTCAGTATAAGCCCATTGGACCTAATGACAGTTTCTCTTAGCAAGGAGGATGAAGGCTCGAATCCTGCTGGAGGGTGCATTTTTTTTTTTTTTAATGAGATTTCTCAAACATTCAGGCCAGTAAACAATATTAAATATACTGATTAAAAATAAAAACGGTGTGTCTACTCAAATATGGGTATCCATTAAAAATAAAGTTTAAGTGAGACATATATATATATATATAATTATTTATTTGAATATTACAACATAAATATGTTATAAAATCACGACAAAAGTAGCCATTATTTTTTCTCCTTGGTAATTCTACAATTTAAAACTTAATAGAGATTTGATTTAGATTTCTAAATAGGTAATTTTAATTTTTTACTTTTAATTTTAATTTCAAATTTTATAAATCTTTTAATATCTATGATAACCTTGCTTAGTTGTCAAATTTTTCGAATTACCCTATACTTGTATCTTGATTGGCTACTCTAGCTTATGTAACAGCGTTTACTCCTAGCTAAGGATCGTTGATTAATTTGAAACTTTTAAAACCATTTATTCTATATTCTATATCATCACTTGACAAGACACAAGAAGTGTTGAAACAAAATGGCTACTTTTGTCGTGATTTTATAACATATTTATGTTGTAATATTCAAATAATTATATCTGCTCTACTCTGTATTGAGCACTCTTTAAAGAATATTAATTGTTGGTTATTGGATTTCACTCCGTATATACCAATCCTAAACTTGTATATATATATATATGTTAGGGCTGTGGCCAAGTGGTTGGAATGTTGCAGTGTCCTTAATATACCTTATTTATTAAACAATTAAAAGCCATTCTAATTAAGTAATGGCAGTTTTATTGCATTTTTTATTTGATGATTCAGAGCAGATTTTTAGTAAATGGTGTTTCTGTTTGACAAAAACAAATTGATGATTTAAAATGTTCAAAGAATCCTGCTTTTAACAAATATAAATATGAAAATTCATCAAATTATGTAAACGGGGGTAACGGATGTAAAAAAGAAAAACAAAGATTTTTTACCAAGATTTTCTAAACAAAATTTCATTCATTTATGAATATATCCTGAAAATTTTATTAGAATCTGGCAATAATTTGATTTTTGCAAAATTTACAAAAAGTATTTTTAATGCAAAAAAAAAAAAATTTCAAATATTAATCTCCCCCCGCCGCCTCACACTGATACAAGAAAAATAAGATTTTTTTAACCAAAATTTTGAATGTGCTAGAAAGGATTATAAAATTTAAATAATAATAAAAATAAAAAAAATCCTTTCATTTTCACTTAATAATAAACATTTTGATGGTAAAGCTTTGTGTTTATCAAGTTTGAGGTCTTTTTTTCATCATGATATGCTTTATTTTAGAAAATTTTTGGAGGTACCTATATATACAGGGTGCGATGGGCAATTTGTCACAGTTTTATATTTTTAATTTCGTGCATACGCATTGTTTGTTTTTGATTTTTATCGACTGCACAATAGTAGGGTCAGTTGGGCACCGTCCCTGAGAAAAAGAGCACCATGATACAATTCACTCTGCCAGAAATTTGGAAATGACATACTGTACTGGACATTCATGCTGGAAGCTCCAATACACACATTTCAGAGTGTTTGGATGTCAATCTGAGGACAGTGCAGAAGATTCAGAAAGAGTTGGATGATATATCCAATCAACATCATGGTGTTTGGAGTGATGGCAATGTTATGCCTCCATTCATATTCCCACAGAGCCTCAGACTCAACATGAAGTCCTACATCAGGTGCCTTGAGGAGGTAGTTCTGTCCTGAATCAAGAGGGTAGCTGCTGGAAGCAACAGGACTCTACACCATGCCACACAAGCAGGAGGAGACAGTCATGGTTGTATAACAATTTCTGCGACCACATTACTCCTTACATCTGGCCACCTAACTCTACAGACAGCAACCCCCTTGATTAGTATGTGTGGGGTGAATTTAAACAAGAGACCAACAAAACTCCTTGTAATACCAAAGATGAACTGAAGGCAAGGATTATGGCAGCATTCACCAATTTAAACAAAGAAAATGTCCAGAAAAGTTACAAGAGATTCTGAAGTTGTCTGGAGGTTGTGGTTGAACTCAATGGTGATTATATTGAATAAATTTACTCTTTAGTATTTCAAGATATTTTTGTGTAATTTTGGTAACTGTATCTGTTAAAATGAGATGTCAGTGTTATTTTCATTTTTGTGTAATTTAGACAACAATTAATTCATTACACACAATATATATATATATATATATATATATATAATGCAAGACTCTTCGGTAAATCGAATCGAGTTCTCTCAGTCACTGTGTTTATCTAAAAATAAATACGCTTAAATTCACCTTCTCTGCCGTGAGCCAACGGCTTCAGGGTAAAATTTCCAACTGACGCGAATTCAGCCGGTTTTCGATTCTGGCCAGAGGCAACCGGACGTCTAGCCACACTGATGAGCTGTGATACAGCGAAACAGTCTGTCTGTGGATGACAATATATATATATATATATATATATATATATATTATATACACACACACATACTAGCTGAATTACCTGCACCTTGCTGTGTGCCACACTTTTTTCCATTTTTCTAAGAAAATAAGGATTGCTTTTTAAATCATTGTTATAATTTGTGGATAAAAATGATGCATTTCAATATTAGTTAATGATCTTGCTGATGTGACCTCCATCTTCTGGCTTTCTCCTATATTTTGGATAGGAGTCATTCCCTTGTTCAAATTTAAATTTAATTTGAATCAAAGGGAAAAAAATTTCAGTAGGGGTTTTAAAATGACCATCTAAGAACACTGGTAGTAAAAATACATTAAGTGTTAAGCAGGGAAACATTTTGTTTGCAGGGGTAATCCACTTCAAAACATTAGTTAGGTAATGATAAACTAGTGATAAAAATGGTAGGTATGCATTGATAAATTAATAATAGTAACGATATTAATAATAGATAATAGTAATATTAATAACATTATTAATATAATAAAAATACAAACAATATTAATAATATAGTAATAATACCAACATTAATACTAGTATGTGTGGCACCTCAAGGTGAAAAAAACTATAGTAATCTGGGTCAACATGCTTGAGTAGGTATTTGTTTCTATGTATGCATGTGGTCATTAACTAACTACTTTTGTTTAACAGATTAGGGTTATCTATATGTTTTAGAATCATTAGTTTTTCCAAAAGATGTAAACTACGTTTATTGCCATTTCTGTTGAATGGTTTGGCTTTTGTTACATAATCCCAGGTGATGGTTGGGTTTCTATTACCATTTTTATTTTCCAGAAAAATTTAGAGAGAGCAAATGCCACTTGGTGATGGTAGAAATGCGATTTCTAATGGTTTTCAGTTTAACCAAAATAGAATTTGGCATCGCCATAATGTTTGATGTTAGCACTATAAATGATACCTTTAATCATGCACTTGCCATTGAGTTGTTATTAGTGCATGAAACGGAGTTGTACTGTCGGCATGGAGTATTATGTGTGTGTGTGCATATATATATATATATATATAGGAAAACAACAACAAATTTTTATACATGAGAAACAATTTTACCAAAAAAAAAAAAAAGATGCTGAAAATTTTAAAGACAATAAAGTACAGAAAGTGTTCTAATCACAAGATCATCCACAGTAAAGTTGTTATATTTCACATAATATCAATGTAGGATACTTAACAAAAAAAGTGTTAAAAACAAAGAAAAAAACAAATAAAAATCATCTAGACTATATACCCAAAACATATTTTAAAAAAACAAAAAAAAACAACACTATTTACATTATTCGGACTATTGTCCTCATCTTTGTTGACATATTTTGGCAACATTTCAGCAGTTATATGCTCCAGCCTTCTTCAGGAGGTTGGAATGTCAGACTGAACCCTTTATTTTGCTCGCTGAGGTAGACTGTTCTAGTTCCATGTGCCATGTCTAATGGATGTCAGTTATCAGTTATCTTCTGTTAATTCCCCTCTCCAATGAAACGCAGTTGTACTGTCAGCATGGAGTATTGTGTGTGTGTGTGTATATATATATATATATATATATATATATATATATATATATATATATATATATATATGAAAACAACAACAAATTTTTATACACGAGAAAAAATTTTACCAAAAAAAAAAAAAAAAGGTGATGCTGAAAATTTTAAAGACAATAATGTACAGAAAGTGTTCTCCACTGCCTTAACCAGGTATTGAACTCACAACTCTTTGGATCCTGTTATTGGATCTAACCAACACCACTGTGCCATGTGTCCTTGAGGACTTTAAACCTGATGTCTTCAGCAACCAATAAATAAATATGTAAATAGTGTACATAATACCTCATCTCAGATACTAAAAAAAAAAAAATAAATTTCAAATTTACCAATGTTCCCTTTCCTTCATGTGCATTTTTAGTCACATCAATATAAACATCACTTTAATCTAACTATGTCCTAAAATATGAAATGTGTCACACAAAAACTTTTCCCACAAATCATTATATATATATATATATATATATATATATATATATATATCTCAGTGGCGACTCTACATCTGTGTTTGCTGGGCTCATTTCAATATTTAACAAAATATACTATTGGTATATCTTAGATTCTAAAAGGATTCCTTTACTATAAAATACATAATTTTTAAAAATCTGTGCATGAAAATTAAAACCCCCCACCCCAAAAAAACACACACATTTGGGAATTTTAATATCCGAATTTGTCTGAAAGTACCTATCTAGAATGTGTTTGTATATGTCTATGCATTTGTGTGTTTATGTATCGGTCTTAATTTTTAGTTTAATTTATTGCATGTTTATGATCAGTACTGCTGACTAATATCATATTTCAACACTACTCCAGTCACACTTCTTACCCCAACCTTCCAGTTGACAAGTTAAAGCTGCCATTTCTTTAAATTTTGCAGACTAAGTCAGGCTAAATTTAATTTGCCCTTTTTCAAGTGATACAGTCTGCTTCAAAATCTCATACTGTATGGAATAAATTATTTTTAAAAAAAATGGACATCTGAAAATAATAAGTTGAAATAAAAATAGGTCTTGTGAAAAACAGGACATACAAGTCAGATTTTTTAAAAGATTTATAAAATTCAAGTGAGAAATACCTTGCCTATAAAGTACGTCTCCAATTTGAAAGGGCTTTGATCTACGCAGCCCAACTATCCATGTCAATTTTATTTTAATTTTTTTTCCCCTCCCACTTTCTTTGTTTTTTTTTCTTCTTTCTTTTGTATTATAAACAATATCAGCAAAATGTATTCTGGTCAATATTTTGAGGCATGCAGTGAAAACAATTTTGGATCCAGCTGAAGTCAAAAATGAAAGCAATGCACCGCAAAAAATTGTTTTTGCTTTGAAATAGTTATACATGTATGTTGACTCACATGGGCTGAGTCAGACAAACCCGACCCTACCCCAGAGTTGCCATATATATATATATATATATATATATATATATATATGTGTGTGTGTAAACCTGAGTGATATGGATGGACTTGTTATATACTTCTCACACTCACACACAGCAGTGACTGAATAAGTGATTTCATATATTAATGATAGAAGTTTCTTGAAAGCTAGTTTCCAATGGTCTCTTGACCTGGATTTTCTGAGCAGATCTTAAGTATACAGACCTAGACAAATATGTAAGCAAAGGTCAAAGAAAGGTCAGATAAATAATTGAGTTGACCCTTGAAATACTGACAGAAAAGAAAAAAAAATGTTCGTTTTTGAGGAAATGGTGACTGGTACAGATTTGTTTATGATATTTTCAACCCAAATTCTAATGGTAACTTTTTCAAAACTGTTCAGATTTGTTCTGGCATCTTTAATCCCAAATTAGCCAGATATTTGGAAATTAAATGCTGGCTTGTTCCTTTTGCCATGTTGATCTGTTCAACAAATATCTAAACTGCCAGCTGTTTACAACAGCTTTCTAATATCAATGGTTAAAAAATAGCTCTGAGTGAGAAGTGTATGGGTTTTAGTGAAGAAACATTTCTTCATACCTTATGGATTTGTTTGTTTGTTTGAGGTTTTATGGCATATCAACCACTATGGGTTATTTAATGCCAGATCCAGTATTTACTAGATATCAAAAACGTATAGTTGGCAACATCATTGTTTCAAAAACGTATAGTTGGCAACATCATTGTTTCAAAAACGTATCCCTGGCAACTGTTTCAAAAACGTATAGCTGGCAACATCATTGTTTAAAAAAAAATGTATCCCTGGCAACATCATTGTTTCAAAAACGTATAGCTGGCAACATCATTGTTTCAAAAACGTATAGCTGGCAACTGTTTCAAAAAAATGTATCCCTGGCAACATCATTGTTCCAAAAACTTATAGCTGGCAACATCATTGTTCCAAAAACGTATAGCTGGCAACATCACTGTTCCAAAAACGTATTGCTGGCAACATCACTGTTCCAAAAACGTATAGCTGGCAACATCATTGTTCCAAAAACGTATTGCTGGCAACATCATTGTTCCAAAAACGTATAGCTGGCAACATCATTGTTCCAAAAAAATGTATCCCTGGCAACATCATTGTTTCAAAAACGTATAGCTGGTAACTGTTTCAAAAACTTATAGCCGTCAACTGTTTCAAAAAAATGTATCCCTGGCAACATCATTGTTCCAAAAACGTATAGTTGGCAACTTCATTGTTTCAAAAACGTATAGCTGGCAACGTCATTGTTTCAAAAACGTATAGCTGGCAACGTCATTGTTTCAAAAACGTATAGCTGGCAACGTCATTGTTTCCCATCACATTTTAGGGGTAAGATGTTAGCATACCTTATGGATTGGCACTAAAATCACAAAGAAAGAACTGTACCACCAAGTAACAGAAACAACATCAATTAAGGATTTTCAATAGAAGCAATAACTAAAATGGATAACATATCCCTACATGCAAGCCACTAGTGGCCTGTTGGCTGCAACACCAGCGATCCTCTGGTAGCAGCCCCCGGTGGGCCTCTTGTGGTCACAGAAGAACATGCCGGTGGTCTGACAGCAGGCCACCAGCAGTAAGCGCTATGGACTTGAAAAAGTTATTTTTCTGAAAATATTGTTTTAAGAGAAAGATTTTATTAATTTAACTGACATTATTACAAGCTACTTGGTCAATGAATGCCAAATGTTTCCTTATAAGGAAACGGCTAATATTACCATTTCAAGTTTAATGAAGACTTTTGGCATCTGGTACAAGTCCACAATCATGAGATACCAGGAATCAAACTAATTATACAGGATTTACTACCTTTTTATTTCTAGAATTTGTTGTCTTCTGGAATGACTGCTCAAATGTGCTATGCCTTGTTTCTGGGAACCAATTTCCAAAGTCAGTGGCACTAGGTAATTTTGCCTATACCCATGTGGATGTAAGTAGTGAACAGATGTCTTATATGGCTCGAAGAAGCTAATGGGTGTTTTTAAGAAAATAAGGAAAATTATGATTATTTATCTCTTCATTTATTCTTTGTTATATAAAGTATATTTATTATTTTTATTTAATAAAGATTAAATAAGTATTTTAGTATGATCAATCTCAAAGAAAAAAAGTATCATTGGTGAGCTTATATTACAAATATTTACCACATTTTATTTGCTTACTTATAGGAGTAGATATGTTTGCCTATTGTTCGGTTCACACTCCTCCCCAGTCTTTTAAACTGGAATAAAGGCTAACCTATGTTTCCTGTGTAGGATTGGTTTTCTGGTCCCTTATAAAGTCTGTATCAGCTGTATACTCCTAAAGCATGTCGTTTTCTATGCTAATATATGTCCACACAGTAGCCCTCTACCTTGAGTGGCTCTTGAGCAAATATTAGTAAAATATATATCTTGAATCATCAAGTTTCAATTATTAAAATTTTGCAATTCTTTCAAAAGCGGAAGTATTTTCCAATTTGCATGAGAGGAATCTTGAATCCTAACGTTTATTTTTTAATGTTTATTTTTACTACAGTCTGACCTCTTCAGTTATGCACCATTGGGACCCGGCCACTCCTGGACCACAGAATAATGCTGGATGACAGAAATCACTCCTAAGAAAAAGAAATCCTATAAGAAGCTCATCTGTCCTTTGACAGGTCTAGTTTTTTGTCCTGTTAGGTGACATGCTATCTTCCTCACCAGCAGAAATGCTAGTGGGGGAACTGGTTTAGATGCCAACCATCCGACAATGCATGCAGCAGGTTGTACTGGGTTACATGCTACCAGTAGCAGGCCTAAGCATAACAAAGAAAGAAAGAAAAAAAAAATCAAAATGTCAAAAAAGCAATTGGAAATGACTTCACAGATAAAGAAATAGAACAAAAGAAAAAAGGAAAAAAAAGAACTTTAGGCAGTTTGGCTTGGGAAAGGAATATCTTTTAGGAAATGAGAAAAAAATCTGGGGAGCAGATAAATGTTATGTATTTTTAGTCTCAAATCTCAGCAACACTGCCAATCATAATGAAGGTAAGAGGGAAGGTCACCATGTGATTGAAAAGTTTTCTGTATATTTTAACTTTTGTCTGGCTAATTTCTGTTCTTGAAGTGGAACATTTCGGTCCATCTTTCCTTTTGCTTGTAGAAACTTCAAGAAAAGAGAAACCTACGAAGAAAATGAAGAGGGGAAAAAGGTTCAATAATCTGCCAAGTAGATCGGCAATGCTATGTTCATAGATAGATCCTTACTGCTCTGTCTGTCTTCTTGTACTGAAGTGATTCCAATTTATAAACGGTGGGTTACCATAAACTTTGCCAAGCAAAGAAAACCCCGTAGTCTAGTCTGACTTAAGCACTTTGCTGACAAGCTGATATCTGTCACTTATTCAAATGTCTCACTCTCCAGCAGTGATCTCTGTCAGTCCTCTGAACCTCATCTGGAAGAGAAATATTTTCTATCGAAATGCAATTTCCAAGATTAAATATACAGTATCACAAATAGATATGGCACTAGAACTATGTAATATTGATGACGGGAATGAAGAATAAATTACAGAGGACATTGTGAATTCAATGTAATATAGAACGAAAAATGTAAAAAAAAAAAAAAAAAAAAAAAAGTCATTGATATTGCGGAAAAAGAATTGTCATACAACATCAAAAATGGAAAAAAAAATATGGATTTTTTTTTTTCCTTTTAAAAGGATGTCTTGTGACTATTTTATTTATGTACTTTTATACAGTGTGTGGAGAAATGCAACAAATGTCTTTCCCTTTGATATAGATATTACACACACATGACGACATCATTAAAACTATTATTAGTCTGAAGATATCTTTCAAAAGACCAAACAAGTAAAGGTTTTTCCAACTTTGTCATCCACTTATCCACTATTTGTCTGATATACAGATTTGTATATCATATTTGATAAACACAATATTAAGATAATGATATTAAGTGAAAAAGCTATAAACAATGCGTTTTGCTGAGAATAGCTACAGCTTTTGGCTTCTTCAAATTAGAATGAAAGAAAGCCATGTGGATGGAAGGAAAACGCATTGCAATCTCTGAGAAGAGGAGACCACAAATTATATAAATATACACACACAGAGAGGAATCCCTTGATTAGTGCCACTAATGTGCACATCAGTAACTATAAAAAAAAAAAAAATCAATTTTCAACTACTATGGTTAAACTGAAGGATGTTTTGCTGCATTAAACATGAGATTCCTCATATATTTATATATATATATATATATATATATATATATATATATATATATATATATATAGATATATATAGATAAGTGAACATTGAAGTCAACACTTAGAGGCGGCAGACTGTTTCATGCTAGATGTAATCGTCATCAGGCCTGATGATTGCGTCTAGCATGTAACAACCTGTTGACTTCTATGTTCACTTTTATATTTACACACGCTCTATCTTTGATATTGAGCACTTTATCCCATAAATGTAGCATATCTTAAGACTATATTTCTTCATATATATATATATATATACATACATATATATACATCAAGGAATATACTCTTAAGGTGTGCTATATTTATGGGATAAAGTGCTCAATATCAGAGACAGAGCATGTGTAAATATAAAAGTGAACATTGAAGTCAACAGGTTGTTACATGCTAGACGCAATCATCAGGCCTGATGACGATTGCATCTAGCATGAAACAGTCTGCCACCTCTAAGTGTTGACTTCAATGTTCACTTATATATATATATATATATATATATATATATATATATACAAATAAAAAATGCCTTTAGTTACTGTGGCTTTTGTCAGTTTCTGGGGGTGCATTTGGATGTCTAGCTTATTTGCTTATTTTTTATATATATATATATATATATATATATATAGATGTGTGTGTGTGTGTGTGTGTGTTTATATTATATTTCCCCTGTTGCATTTATTAGCATGAGGCATCTTACAAAGACCTGGATCATGCCAAGCTGCTACTGGGTGGGGGGGTTAAACCTTGATGTAACTAATGATAGCAGACATGTCCACATGTGATCTGGGATCTCTTTTGCATATGTACTGATGCAGGTTCACCATATTCCCTTTATAATTTTTTAAAATTATTTTTGTAAATAGAGTTACTGCTACATCTTCAAGACTAATGATTTTGCTAGTCCAGGACAGATCATCTACAGTGCATATACTGAGAAACATTTTATATACCCTCTCCACACAAACCACACCAATAACCAAAGAGACATTTGCTTATATATATATATATATATATATATATATATATATATATATATATATATAGTATGACAAAATTTTTTTTCACTTAAACCAGTTTTTCAGGAAATTAGAATCCTCAAGTTTTAGCTCTTTCTAATACTGGTGAGAATTTCCTTCCAATCTTTTGTTTTTGGTAGTGTGGAAAGCTAAAAATTTCATTAAATCCTATTTTTCTCTTATACGCTCACCATTTCTGCTGCTACTTTCAGAAGTCTTCAAGTGATCTGTTTTTTGTTATTTGATAAAAATCTTTGATTTTTGTGACGCCAATCTATAAAATATGATAAAGGATTATCTTTCAGACCTAAAGCATTTATTCCCTCAAAGTTAAAATGCTGATTTTTAAAGCCAGTAACTAGGTAATCTGGAGCGACATAATCTTCCTACTGCTAATTTATCTTTGTACTGTACTCACAAAAGTTTCATAAATATATTAGATATTTTAGCAAATACGATTGAAAAATTCTGACAGCAAGAAATGCCAATGCCAAGAAATTTCCTACTGATGCCATTGTAGGTGTTTCAGCCAAAGCAAACCCCAAGATTAGAAAATGGAAGGGGGACAGAATACAATCTTCCTATCCACCCATTTTCCTCCCAATACTGTACTAAAGAAGTTTACGATATTTGAGCAAATGTAACTGGGAAATATTGAAGTTTATAAATAAGGCAAGAAACACACAGCAAAAGAATCAATAATTCTGTTTGCAAACATCAAAACAACATTTGTGCGGACAGCAGTTAAAAGCAGTTTAAGCTGATTAAAAGATATGGGGTTCGTCTTGATTTCTTTCTTTCCTCTACTCAGAGAATTCACCTTTTATGATGATAATATTATGGATGTCAAACGCAGGCGTTTAAAAAAAAAAAAAAGAAAAAAAGTTTCTTAAATCAGATTTTGAAGAGTGAGAATACAATTGTTTATTCAGTTAAAAGAGGACGAACTGACAAAGGCACAAAGAGCCAAGGCAATAAATAAGGAATCCTTGTAGATAGAACAACGGAAAAGAGAAGACGATTTTATGTTATTAGCGGAGTGCCAGATTTCGAGATTCAGTGTAGTTAGATTCGTACAGCTCCAAAGCCAAACCAATGGGAAATAGAACATGGAAGCTTGTGCCATTTCAAAAATTTCAGTAGAAAAGCCTACCTGCCCTGGAAAAAAAAAGTGTGATTATATATATATATATATATATATATATAAAATTATTTATTTAAAATTATAACAAATATGGTATAAAATCACTACAAAAAGCCATTTTGTTTCAACACTTCTGGTGTCTTATCAAGTTATGGTGTTGAATGTAGAATAATATTTTTTGGTTATTGGAATTTATTCCATATACACCAATCCTATACTTGGAGATATATATGTGTGTGTGTGTGTGTGTGTGTGTGTGTGTGTGTGTGTGACTAGAAAGAGGTGAGAAAAACACATTCTTAGCTGGTATGTTTCATCCTGTGTGGGACTTTATTAAGGGAATGTAGGATTTATTTTGCTACACGTGTTTATGTACTTTCAAACCACCTGATGAACATTCATAAATGTTCTCAAATTTAAAAGCCTTGATAAACCAATGACATCCTTGTCTTTAATAACATGTGCAACAAAAAAAATCTTGATTTTGATTTGATAAAGTCAGCACCCAGCAATAACAGCGTTTCATAATTGTGCAATCATCATTGGCCCAGTTTATATACGTTCTACCCCTATATTGTGTACTTTAACTCCTAAATATAGCATACATTAAAACTATATTTCATCACATACATACATATATATTGGTAATGGAAGTTTTTGGAGTTTGAATTCAGACTCTGGGATCGGTTGTCACCCAAGGCTGAGTCTGTCCTGCTTTTTAAACAATCCTGGAGGAGAAGAGGTAGATTTTTACCTTTCCCAGGGGTATTAGCACATAAGGAAATGTAAGGAACTTGACTGGAATTCAAACTGTTCTGATTCCTCAATATGGGCAGCAATCCATTACACCAATGTGTTTATATATATATATATATATAGTGTATTGGGGCAGCAGATCATTATTCAAACATATACTGTTAAATATAACAGACAACAAATGTCTATTATGGTTGATCATGAGCTGTTCTAGGCTCGGTTAATGTCGCATAGCAAACTCCTATGTAAACATAATAGGATGTCATCTTTGATAGTGAACATCTCTGTTGTAATGTCCATATAAAAACTCTGATGATGGCTCATGTCAGCTGAAAGTTTAGATCGAGAAACAGCATTAAAAAAATATCCAATGTTTGATAGTTTTTATCTTTATTTTTTCCCCAAAATGAAGCCATTATATAAAGCTTAGAAGCGCGCGTGATCAGAGACAACAAGCATTCATTATCTGTTATATTTAACATAGATATTATATAATATATATATCGTATACATTATACACTATATTATATATATAATATATATATCGTATACATTATACACTATATTATATATATAATATATATATCGTATACATTATACACTATATTATATATATAATATATATATCGTATACATTATACACTATATTATATATATAATATATATATCGTATACATTATACACTATATTATATATATAATATATATATCGTATACATTATACACTATATTATATATATAATATATATATCGTATACATTATACACTATATTATATATATAATATATATATCGTATACATTATACACTATATTATATATATAATATATATATCGTATACATTATACACTATATTATATATATAATATATATATCGTATACATTATACACTATATTATATATATAATATATATATCGTATACATTATACACTATATTATATATATAATATATATATCGTATACATTATACACTATATTATATATATAATATATATATCGTATACATTATACACTATATTATATATATAATATATATATCGTATACATTATACACTATATTATATATATAATATATATATCGTATACATTATACACTATATTATATATATAATATATATATCGTATACATTATACACTATATTATATATATAATATATATATCGTATACATTATACACTATATTATATATATAATATATATATCGTATACATTATACACTATATTATATATATAATATATATATCGTATACATTATACACTATATTATATATATAATATATATATCGTATACATTATACACTATATTATATATATAATATATATATCGTATACATTATACACTATATTATATATATAATATATATATCGTATACATTATACACTATATTATATATATAATATATATATCGTATACATTATACACTATATTATATATATAATATATATATCGTATACATTATACACTATATTATATATATAATATATATATCGTATACATTATACACTATATTATATATATAATATATATATCGTATACATTATACACTATATTATATATATAATATATATATCGTATACATTATACACTATATTATATATATAATATATATATCGTATACATTATACACTATATTATATATATAATATATATATCGTATACATTATACACTATATTATATATATAATATATATATATCGTATACATTATACACTATATTATATATATAATATATATATATCGTATACATTATACACTATATTATATATATAATATATATATATCGTATACATTATACACTATATTATATATATAATATATATATATCGTATACATTATACACTATATTATATATATAATATATATATATCGTATACATTATACACTATATTATATATAATATATATATATCGTATACATTATACACTATATTATATATATAATATATATATATCGTATACATTATACACTATATTATATATATAATATATATATATCGTATACATTATACACTATATTATATATAATATATATATATCGTATACATTATACACTATATTATATATAATATATATATATCGTATACATTATACACTATATTATATATAATATATATATATCGTATACATTATACACTATATTATATATAATATATATATATCGTATACATTATACACTATATTATATATAATATATATATATCGTATACATTATACACTATATTATATATAATATATATATATCGTATACATTATACACTATATTATATATAATATATATATATCGTATACATTATACACTATATTATATATAATATATATATATCGTATACATTATACACTATATTATATATAATATATATATATCGTATACATTATACACTATATTATATATAATATATATATATCGTATACATTATACACTATATTATATATAATATATATATATCGTATACATTATACACTATATTATATATAATATATATATATCGTATACATTATACACTATATTATATATAATATATATATATCGTATACATTATACACTATATTATATATAATATATATATATCGTATACATTATACACTATATTATATATAATATATATATATCGTATACATTATACACTATATTATATATAATATATATATATCGTATACATTATACACTATATTATATATAATATATATATATCGTATACATTATACACTATATTATATATAATATATATATATCGTATACATTATACACTATATTATATATAATATATATATATCGTATACATTATACACTATATTATATATAATATATATATATCATATACAATATATATATATATCATATATAATATATATCATATATATAATATATATATAATATATATATCATATATATAATATATATCATATAATATATATCATATATATCATATATATATAATATATATCATATATATATATAATATATATCATATATATATATAATATATATCATATATATATATAATATATATCATATATATATATAATATATATCATATATATAATATATATATATATAATATATATCATATATATAATATATATCATATATATAATATATATATGATATATATTATCATAAGTCTTTTACATATACTCTTCTTTTTTAATACTAAAATACAAGGCTCAAGAGTAACTCATGGTGGAGTAATACTGAATGATATGTGCGATATGAATGTAGGAGAAGACAGAAGGAAGTGAGGATAATGATTGATTGTAGTGTTCAGGGAAGCAATCATGCAGGAGTTTGTTCCACAAAGCAACATTTCTTAGGTAAAAAAGCCAAGTGGAATTTTCATCTTATAAATGGAATATGGAGAAAATGTGTGTGATTTGACCATGTGGATGTAGCAAAGGTGTGAACTGATGGAAATATAGATAACAATAGAATATTGAAAAACTTGTAACATTGTATCTGCGAGAAAGTGGCTGTAGAGTCTTTGGGTGGGTGGGGTGTTATTATACCAAATGTAAGTGCAGCTTGGAATAGTCATGTAAGTGGGAATTCAACTTATAAATCGGAAATGTGATTGAGGAAACAAGGTAAATGTGTTGCAGAGAAAATTATGCAAACGATAATAATCGTAGTGTACCAAAATTTGCATCATGCCGTTGTAGTGTGAGAATTGAAGGAAATAATAACAGCACTTTTATTTGTTACACAAAATTACTCAAACAGTAGCTATAACAGAAAAAAAAGCAAATTTTTGCCTTTTTTTTTCCCAAACAAATTTACACATAATGTAAACATTTACTAATAGGAAGAAAAGAAAAAATGATAAAAAACAAAACAAAATAGGGGGTCAGAAGAAAACAAAATCCAGAAACAGAAAAGCAACAGGAAAAAAACCGCCCCAAAAACACAAGGAAAAAAACCGCCCCAAAAACACAAAAGCAACAGGAAAAAAACCGCCCCAAAAACACAAAAGCAACAGGAAAAAAACCGCCCCAAAAACACAAAAGCAACAGGAAAAAAACCGCCCCAAAAACACAAAAGCAACAGGAAAAAAACCGCCCCAAAAACACAAAAGCAACAGGAAAAAAACCGCCCCAAAAACACAAAAGCAACAGGAAAAAAACCGCCCCAAAAACACAAAAGCAACAGGAAAAAAACCGCCCCAAAAACACAAAAGCAACAGGAAAAAAACCGCCCCAAAAACACAAAAGCAACAGGAAAAAAACCGCCCCAAAAACACAAAAGCAACAGGAAAAAAAACGCCCAAAAACACAAAAGCAACAGGAAAAAAAAACGCCCAAAAACACAAAAGCAACAGGAAAAAAAACGCCCAAAAACACAAAAGCAACAGGAAAAAAAAAACCCCCAAAACACACAAGCAACAGGAAAAAAAACACAAAAGCAACAGGAAACAACTTAAAAACAGAAAAAAAAGAAGAAAAAACTAGAACCCCCAAAGAAAAAACAAAACAAAAAACGATTGTATATCGACATTTCCGAATAAGTTTGATGCCATCCATAATATCCCAATGTAAGTCTACATCTGACAAGGCTACTGAAGAACTTGATCTGAATTTTCAAGTTAATATCCTGGTTTTATAACATTAGGACACTGGCATAGAAAGGTGAGAGATTTTATCTTGATCAAGTATTTTGGGTTTTATGGCCAACAGATTAAGTCTTTGAAGTTGGGTCTTCAAAGCTGCATCCACTCGGCGAAGGAAAGACAAAATCAAATAAATAAACGAGAGCTTTTGAGGTCAACCACCAGTAAAACGGGTGTTGATAAATTTTTGTCACTGGTGTATATTAACAGTTACAGTTGAGATCGAGGAAATTCAGTTTTGATCTGACCTTCACCAGGGACAGAGTGTCTCTTGGGTAGTTCCAATGCTACCAATTCATGTTGCTAATCACATGATAGAAGGACGAGTTGAAGCAAAGAGCTGATCTTTGAGTCCAACACGGTAATTGCCCCTACATGTCACCCACCAAGACAAAGCATACGAAGTCTAAATAAACCAGCTAAATATACTGAAAACAGTTATTTTTTTCCGTCATCATTTCTCGTTATGTCATTTGTTTTCATATTTCCTTGTGAACACGCAATGGCCCTTTTCCAGTTTTTGGTGCATAGCAACATGAACAGAGACATGGAGTAGTTACTGGTCGGTCAGTGGAAAGCTGGTTGAGGACCTCATTGTATATTTACAACATTTTGCAATGTTGGACAAAGTTACCCCTAGCAGTCTAACCTATGTTCAATTTCCTTATCTTTGATGATGTTGGTGCTGATGCGTAATAGAAGTTTTTTTTTTTTACTAAACATATAGTTTTGCATTAGGAATGAAATGAAAAAAAATTTAACCAATGATTTTGCAGCATGCCTGTCCTCATGTTACAAATGAGATGCAGCAAACAATCACGGAATTTAGAATAGAATTTAAAAATCGATTTTCTTTGGTCAAATAAAACTTTGACCAAAAAAATCGATGATTTAAATTCTCCGAGGATTTATAGCTAATATTTTAATATTAGCTATAAATCCGCGGAGAATTTACACTGCAAAAAATTTTTCTCGAAATTTCACAAAATTAAATGAGTTAGGGGGGAACAAATGTAAAAATAAAATACTTTTACCAATGTTTTCTGAAAAAGAAACATTTCAAGAATAATTTCATTAATTTCTGAATAAATTCGGAAAGTTTCATTAAAACTCGATAACTATCTGATTTTTTACAAGAATTTTCAAATGTGTTTTCCCCCCGCAAAAGGACGCTCAAATTTCCCATACAAATTTATGGTCCCAAGTTGACGTTAGAAAAAAAAAAAAAATTTAACCAAAATTTTGAAGGTCCTAAAAAGGATTAAAGGAATTTTTGTATAAAAAAAATCCTCTTAATAATAATACATATTTTGACGATAACATTTTTTTTTTTAAGTGTTGGGCATTTTTTTTTTTTCATCATGAAACCTGATTGTTTAGCTCGTTTTTTAGTCAATCTCATTATTATTTGCCTTGACTAGACATCTCGGCTTCAGTCACCTTCCCATCGCCGTAAAGTTGCTTTCCTGTGCCTTTTCTATGAATAATTTTATGGTAATTATTCTGAGGAAATTTCCTGTATGGTACCTAGATTATATGAATTAAAGCGTGGTGCTAGATTGGTCTCGTAAATTTACATCTGAATTGCTTAGATGTAACCGTATGTTCGATGTGAACAATTTTCCGTCCTGGGTAAGACGATAAACTATGTCCGACAGCAAGGCCTCTGGTTAGGAGGTTTTGAGGAGCGTAGAACCACCTCTTAATTGCTGGTGTTCCCAGGTCCACATGACCCAGGGTGGTAGCACCTGTTAGGGTCCCAGCTATGGGCAAATAGTTAACCCCCAAACTGGGGTCAAAACACCATGAAAGTGTAAAAATAGGCTTTAATACCAGAAATACTTATAAATAATTATTACCAGCAATAAATTTTTGAAGAAAAATTACCAGCAATACGTTTTTCAAAAAATTACCAGCTACAGATTAAAAAAAATATTTACCAGTAATAAAAATATTGTCGGCATTAAATAACCCATTGAGATTTATATGGCATAAAGCAAAGCAAACCAAACAGTTTATTTGCTCACACTTCTTCCTTGTGGAGCATTCTTCCGGCTTCATGCTTTTCAGCCAACTGTGATATTTAAGAATTTAAATGCAATGTCAATCGTTACCTACTGTTCTCCTGGTTACTCTTCTATTATTCTCGTTCCTTAGTGTTTGTTTTCTAATTTTTTTTTCATACTTAGTACCCTTCTGTCATAGTGGCTTTACTGCCTTGTATGGATTGAAATGAAAATGTAATAAAGTGTTAATAAAACTGCAATCGGTTCCAGTTTCAAATTGTGTTACGGGAAAGTGGTGAATCTAACATTGGTTACCTGGATTTTCTACACTCATTATTTTTTGTGCCTTTTACGTTTCTTCTTCAAAAATATACTTTGTTATCTTCCCTATCAGGTGTCACCTTTCGCATAGTGTGACCCGGATATAAGAGAGATTTTCTCTGGTCCAAAATTAGAGCCTGTGGTGTATATATAATAGACCAAACCCGGATATAAGAGACTTCTCCGGTCCCGACAACTCTCTTATATCCGGGTTACACTGTACATACCTTTGCTTTTGATTCGAAGAGGTTTTGCCTTCTTAGTATACATTTGACTTTAATAATATCCTGCTTGCCGGTTACCGAGACCCAATTTCTTTTGATATCGGCCTGGTTCAGTATGGCCATCTGTGTCTTCTTGACCCGAATTCATATCCCGTCCCGCCAAGCTAACGTTATTTAGCTGACCTCCCTACTAAGACAGGATGGAACACAAGGGCTTTCTTTTTTATGCGGAGAGCTCATACACATACATAAACTTTATATTATAAAGCCACTCACAGTCATTTAGCTTCTCTCTACCACATCCGGTGTGCAATAATGTCCACCTACCTAATCGAAATGCTTTTTTTTCCCCCACTACTACTAGTTAGTCATTTTTTTTTGTTTCAAAACACGGTCAAGATATGCCCATGTTCAAAGTTAATATTATTAAGTGTTGGTTTGTTTGTTTTTATTAATAAGGCTTCCATTATTTTTAGCCTTTTTTTGCATGTGGATGATGAAAGGATTGCTGCCTAAATACACAAATGATCCCCAAGAGGATAGAATCCATGTAGAACTCAATGTCCAGGACAGAGTGAGAATCGGTAGAGAATTATGCATCTGAAAATAATTCATATTTATCTGTATCTCACTCATTTAAAGCATTATTTAACTCCTCTCTTTAAAATTTCTCTCCGTTAAATTTTAATCCCCTCTTTCACCTAGGCCTTCCTGTTCTTCTATGACACCTCTTTCTAGAGCTTTCATAAATTTCCCTCTCACATTTGTTTCCCACTCCCATACATACACTCTCACTAAATTTTTTGTCTTTTATACCCGGAGTTATATTTTCCAATTTCTTTTGGAATTTGTAGGTCTGATGAATTGGATCGTAATTACGATTCCAATGTAATAAATTATAACCATGGAATATTAGTGTTTGAGCCTTAATATTATATATATATATATATATATATATATATATATTGTGTGCGTCTTAGTTAAAAGAAATCCAACTTTTGACAAAAGGCAATATTTATCAAAGAACGGCTTAAATTTTTTTTTTTTTTAAAAGTGTTCAATACATTTTTGAAGAAACGAAAAGGCAGGGACAATTATTTCTGCCTGATGATACCTGACTGGTAGAAACAAAGATGGCAGAAAGGTTGGTGTTCCAATTAAACAGATCAATTTTTTTTTTTTTTTTTTTTTTTTTTTTAAGTGTACACAGTACACCCAACCAAGTTTGCCGACTCCCAATCTAAAGCATAATAATGACTTGGACTTCGTTTAAAAACCTAACCGGAAGTTTACGCTTCAACGGTGATAAGAGAAGTGTAAATATGTTTTCTGCGCATAGACTCCTTAGATTAGTTCCGGTCGTTATTAAAAACAAAAAACAAACAAAAACAACGAAAACAAAAACAACAAAAACGAAAACAACAAAAACAAAATAAAAAAACAAAAACAAACAGGTGATAAAAAACAATTTAAGAACCGATCGGGGCTATTCCGGTGTTCGGTAAACGCTGCGACTTGATTCACTAATGTTGAAGACTGTTTTAATCGGCTCAGAACAAACAGAACATTTCCCGAGTTCAGTCGCTCTGTTCCAACTGAGTCTCTTCACGCCCTTTAACGAAGTACTATCTTTAACTCGGACAATTCTTACTTCACAAAAACAAATTGCGACTTTACTTCATAAAAAAACGGAACAATTTCACATGCTTTCTCTATTGAGTCCTAGTGACATAGTACTTTACCAGTCGAAGAAAAGTGTGTGCATAATGTTGTCATAATCAAAATAGATAAAAATAAGACACACACACACATATATAATTCCGCAACAAGGTAGTTGACTAAGTTTTACGAACATAGTGGATGTGTTTAACTCTGAAATATACCGAGTTCTAGTGGGGGTGAACGAAAAATACAGAGCGAGTAAAAGGTTTTATAAGCATCATTTACAAAACTTAAAAAAAAAAAAAAAAAAAAATGGTGAATCGAGACGGGTTTGATTTTTTAGGTAAGTAAAAATCATATCAAAAGATACTTAACCAATAATCAAAAATAGAATTTCAGGAACGTATATTTTTTTTTCTTAAGTGAAAGAAAACTGTCGCATGTGGGCAAAAAGTTCTGAAAAAAAAAAAAGTATTAAAAGAAATAGTAGTCGTGGTAAAAAGATTAGAAAAAGGCATAAGAAAGAGAAAATGTTTCAATGGAAACAGGAAGAAAACGGCCTATCTACGATCCATTCTATTTTCCCAACCACTTCTAACCCCTTTCCCACTACCCACTTTCCTAAAGAGCAGACAAGCAAGTAAGCAAGCAGCCAATGGACAGGCAGATGTCAATAGTAATGTTGGCGGAGATTTGGTTAAAAAGACGCCAAGCCAACAAACCGCTGTGAAATCTAACTGAATCAGTGCACCACGGAGTCCGGGTTTACATTGTTACCAGAAATAATCGATAACAAGAAGAGACTGACAAACTAAAGAATGAATAAATAAATAAAAATATTAAAAACACGAGTGAATGAAGGACAAATGAATGACTAAGAAGAGTGAAGGAAGATAGCTTGAAGGCATCTCATGGTTGGAATTTTAAAGATTGCTTTCACTTTGCGGGAATTTGTAGAATAAAGAAGACCAGCATGAGAGAATCAAAAGGACCATCAAGGACACGGTTCGATTCGGGTTCTTGTTCATTCAGGCTCAATTCGCTTATTCAGATCATTTGATTGGCCAGACAGCTTCAGTTAGATGACCACAATGCACCAGGTAATAAGTTATCAACTCACTTTCAAGGTATCAGCTGTTATATACTGGTTGTATTTTGTTGAAGCCGTGTAAGCAGATTCGAAATCTTAGTAAAGAAAACCGTGTACTCCATTACCGAAAGAAAGCTTTTACTATATAGGGATGTAGTAGGCAATTGTCTCCCTTTTGACAGAACAAATTTACTGATCTCTTAAGAGGCCCTTGAGAATAACGTGACAGCTCGTTGGTTATGATAGGCAGTTAATGCTTAGACCACGATGCAGAGTAATGTGGTAACCAGCCACGGTTTGACTGATAAGAATAGAATTTCTGTGTGGTCATAAATAAGAAGATATGTCATATCTTCAGGGCTGAAGAAGTCCTACCTATGTACGTAACAGGCAAGGTTTTTTTATTCACCCCTTTAACTTCCTGCTTGCTTTTTTATGTTTTTATTTATCTGTCTGAGACAATTTGTGAAGCGTATATATTTTTATGTTATTTCAAACGTTGTTTTTAGCGGATACTCTTATTTGAGTACAACGCAACGTTTTTTTGTTTTTTTTGTTTTTTTTTACATGTTTATTCCGTCTACCGGTCTGTGCATTCGAGAAAACTTAAGAAAATAAGCCATTTGGCAGGATTCGAACTTGCGTCCTCCTTTCTAGGAGAAACCACCGTCTGATCCGTCGAGCTTTAGCCCGCTCAGCTACGGAGATCCTAACACCCGAGCAAGGTTCTCCTTTTTCGTTCAGATTTTTCTCGAAACCTATATCTGTTCAGGTTTGTAGCTGACACGTAAACAAATACAGTTTCTAAAGCATGGATGGATTTTTTATTTTTTAATACAACCTATTTTATTCCTTCAAACGCTACTTTTGGTGGATATTCGCATTTGAGTATAGAACGTCCCGCGTTTTTAAGCAGGTGTTTATTTCGTCTGACGGTCCGCACGCTCGAGAATACCTAAAATGTGCCCTCTGGCAGGATTCCAACTTGCGTTGTCCGGAAATTACCACTGCCTGATCTGGTGTGCTTTAGATCCGACGGTGGTTTCTCTTAAAAAGGGGATGCGGGTTCGAACCTGCAGGGTTATATTTGCACACTTCAGTGTGGTTTGATGTGGCAGAGAGCAATGGTCATCCTTAAAATATTAATAATTATAGTAAACTAGAATTTTGTTGATAGATGAGAAAATTAATCGGGGGTGAAGTTTGTGCCCAGAGAATTTGTGTTTCGTCAGAATTATTAATATAAAATGCCAAAACAATAGTGTTTATATGAACTATGGAGGGGGAGAGGTCAGTAATCAGGTTGCATTCTAAGTTATCAACACCCCAGAGTTTTGTAGCTACCAACGCGTGTTTGTGCGAAAACAAACAATCGAGTCGAACAGAATGAGAATGAGAGAGAGAGAGAGAGAATGAGATAGTGAGTGAGTGAGAGAGAGAATGAGAGAGAGAGTGAGAGAGAGAATGAGAGAGAGAGTGAGAGAGAGAATGAGAGAGAGAGTGAGAGAGAGAATGAGAGAGAGAGTGAGAGAGAGAGAGAATGTGAGAGAGAGAGAATGTGAGAGAGAGAGAATGTGAGAGAGAGAGAATGTGAGAGAGAGAGAATGTGAGAGAGAGAGAATGTGAGAGAGAGAGAATGTGAGAGAGAGAGAATGTGAGAGAGAGAGAATGTGAGAGAGAGAGAATGTGAGAGAGAGTGAGAGAATGTGAGAGAGAGTGAGAGAATGTGAGAGAGAGTGAGAGAATGTGAGAGAATGTGAGAGAGAGTGAGAGAATGTGAGAGAGAGTGAGAGAATGTGAGAGAGAGTGAGAGAATGTGAGAGAGAGTGAGAGAATGTGAGAGAGAGTGAGAGAATGTGAGAGAGAGAATGTGAGAGACCGCTTGCTGCTGTAATAAGGGAGGAAGTGAACTCAAGTTATCTGCGATATTGGTGCAATACTACCAGTAAACTTTCCTTATATCCTGATAGTGAAATAATTACGGCAACTACTAAGAACAAAAAAAGTGAACCCGAAAACTACTTCTCTCCTTTCAGAATTTTTTGCATTATTTTTGTTTCTTTTCTGGACCATATTTTATATACACTACTTTCTTGTAAAAGAAGCATTATTCTTTTTGTACCAATTTCTTCCTTATATACATAATTTTTTTCTTTGGACTCGAATCAATTTGTTCATATTTGATTTTTCTGCTTGGCCCTATTCTCGCCCCAACGAACTTGCAGCTGAATCTTCCGTAATCTACGATTTGTTAATTGCTCTCTGGTATCAAAAAAAAAAAAATCACAACATGGATGGAAAGTGAAATCGAATCGACATATTTGATCCGGGGACTTTGACTGAACTTGTAATACTGAACCAGGACAGGACCCACGGCCGGTCTTGTAGAGTACATCGATTCAGTGGGGTCAGGAGAGGTGTTACAATATAAAAGTTTGCATGTATAAATAATTTTTGGAATTTATTTCTCTTGGTTATTTAAATAATTCTTTTCGTTGTTTTAAGGTGTTAGCATATCACGGATATACTAATGCCTATAGCGAACCTTGGAGACTGGCAAAAAAAAAAAAAAGAAGATTTTCTTTCCTTTTAGATACACCGCATTAACCGAATAGATAGTAAAACTCTCGGGAGATCGAAGTTTTTATGACGCAAGAGACAACTGTTTTTGTTTACATACAACGAATGTTAAACGTAGTTTGTTGTTGGTGTGCGCGTGGTCAGTGGTGGCGGGGTCAGTTGGACAATATATATTTATATGATACGATATTTAAAGATCCAAAACTATCAATGAACCCAGTCTCAACATCACTGATGACACATTGGAGGGCATGTTTGCAATGTATACGAAGATACATTGTGGGTCTATTTATGCGAAATGATCTGCGCTGGCAACGCACTCCGACGACCAAAGCGCTCTCGCGTCGCGTGCTATTTTTTTTAGAAAAAAATAAAAAATACTTGAACGAGTCAACAAATCTATTTTACTCCTAGCCAATCGCGACGCAAGCTGCGCCGAGTTGAATAGACTACGTTAAAGAACATGCAAATCAATTTTACTCGTAGCCAATCGTAAAACGTAGCGGGTTCAGACGACTGCTTTAAAAACTGCTGATTATGTGGTCACGGGCGGATAGTATACCTCCCTTTTTGGGAGGGTGGCTTTAATTATTATTGTCTTTGGACAGAGATCAAACCAAGAAATAAGGTATATCTAGTCCCGGGGATTTCACCCCTGTGGTAGCACCGGTCTTGTTGCACTAAAGAGGGAGGGTCGGTGGAATATCGACGCCAGCGCGATGTTTGTTGCGGTGACTGGGCAATGTTGGATTTTGATTCAGGTGCACGTGCTTAGGCTCTCCACATTAAACCGACCTTATGTTACACCCAATCACTGTGTGTGTGTGTGTGTGTGTGTGTGTGAGAGAGAGAGTGAGAGAGAGAGGAGAGTAGTAGATAACGAATAGTAAGATGACTTTGGCCAGCTGCGAGCAGCTTTCCCCACACAAAATTTGTAAATTCTATCGTCGTCGGTGGATTTATCTCGTGTCCAAGAATTTAATTTCTTCTTTTCTGTTCACTTCCTTTATGATAATGGCGTTGATGACTAAGTAGACCAATTCTTGCTTGGAAGAGCCGGCGGCATTGACTGCATGGTAATGATGGCGGAGGACTATGTCGATTTTGTTGAGCCTTTCTCTCTGCTGGCTTCGAAGTTTTGGTCCCGATGGTGATGGAACATCGGCAGTTAGTACGGCCTTGTTCTTGTGTTTCAAATGATTTAGGCTCAAGTCGAATGGCCTTCAGTGTTGTTTTCAGTTGGTCCTTGTATCATCAAAGAGGGCAATCCGCGGTCTTTTCCTGGAAATGAGCTCACTGAATAAATATGATTTAACGTAGAAACTGACTTCTATTCTTGTTACATGTTCTGATCATCTATTCTGAACAAAAAGCAATCTTTACATTCTCGTGGTTGATACAGTTAAAGGTTTAAAACAATATATCTATGTATTATATAACTGGCTATTTTATGGAAGGCGTTCGATTTTTTTTTTTTTTTGATAGGGAGGATCTTAAAACAGGATTTGACCAAAAGCAAGAAGATACATTTTCTACTGGTTCAGAGTTTCATCTCATACAGGGCAAAACTGTTTAGAATTCCATCTGTTCTTTATAAAAATTTCTGTCAACAAATTGTATTGGTGCGAAAACAAACAATCGAGTCGAATAGAGAGAGAGTGTGAGAGAGAGAGAGAGAGAGAGAGTGTGAGAGAGAGAGAGAGAGTGTGAGAGAGAGAGAGAGAGTGTGAGAGAGAGAGAGAGAGTGTGAGAGAGAGAGAGAGTGTGAGAGAGAGAGAGTGTGAGAGAGAGAGAGAGAGTGTGAGAGAGAGTGTGAGAGAGAGAGAGTGTGAGTGAGAGAGAGAGTGTGTGAGTGAGAGAGAGAGTGTGTGAGTGAGAGAGAGAGTGTGAGTGAGAGAGAGAGAGTGTGAGTGAGAGAGAGAGTGTGAGTGAGAGAGAGAGTGTGAGTGAGAGAGAGAGAAAATGTGAGAGAGAGAGAAAATGTGAGAGAGAGAGAAAATGTGAGAGAGTGAGAGAGAGAATGTGAGAGAGTGAGTGAGAGAATGTGAGAGAGTGAGTGAGAGAATGTGAGAGAGTGAGTGAGAGAATGTGAGAGAATGTGAGAGAGAGAGAGAGAGAATGTGAGAGAGAGAGAGAGAATGTGAGAGAGAGAGAATGTGAGAGTTAAAGTTTTCTTCTGTCACACCCAAAATCCCGGTGAACGCAAAGAAGGAATGCTACATTTGATTAAATAAAAGGCAACGGAGATAAATTTTAAAAAAATATTTAGACTAAGGATAAATTAGATTTTCATCTTACTTGGTTGTACAGGACATTTCTTTCGCAATTGGCGTAATGGTTATCGGGGAATAAAAAAAAAACATGGAACCTGTCAGCAGTGTTCAAATTCCGACCAAGTATATTGCGTTCACTTTAACCTAATTCTTTTCGAAAAAGCATGTGTTCTCTCGTCTTGATAGGACAGCCCTGAATGAAGAAGACAATGTAAAAACAGCCCACTATCTTAATTACGAAGATCTCTTACTTTAAAACATCTTTCTGAAATAATATGGTCAATCGTTTTTTGTTGTTCTTTGAAATATATATAAGTCAATTGCTGATACCTACTGACGAGTGGATGGAGTGATTCCCGGAACGTTTGTTTACGAAACTCTGGAGTCGGGATACTGAAGGTAATCTGCTAAGTGACAAGCCATTTACTATATATATATATATATATATATATATATATATATATATATATACAGTGTAACCCGGATATAAGAGTTGTCTGGACCGGAGAAGTCGTCTCTTATATCCGGGTTGGGTCTATTTTGTTTAGGTAAGTATGGCTCTAATTTGGGACCAAAGAAAATCTCTTATATCCGGGTTACACTATATATATATATATATATATATATATATATATATATATACACACATATATATACACACACACACACACACACACACACACACACACACACGAATCAGCATGGGAAACAAAAATTATCAGTTGATACTGTTAGTTCCACTATTCAGAGTCGGGTTAATGTTCTCATGCTTGTTTATGCGATCACAACGTTTTGACTTGTACTCTAGATTTTGGCATTAAATAACCCCGTAGAGGTCGATATGCCACTAAACAAAATCAACCAATTGATCCCGGTAACTTTGTAATAACTGACTGATTACTTAAGATGAAATATCTAGAGACATGTATGACCCACATAGATTGAATAAAGAGTTCATCTCCCCTGAAGGTTATCTGGATCGACAGAAAGCTAAAATGTTGTTATCGTAACAAGATGAAGATGTTACCAGCATTATTATTTACAACCAACCTAGTGTTCCCTTCATACTCATTGCCTTGCTTGATACATTGACAATATATTGGCACTAGCGTGCCACGATTGTTGAAGCTAATGGGAAAACGTGTACAACCATTATCAACATTGACAGGAGCCTGAGATTTCTATATTCAAAACGTGTATAAAATGTGTGTGTAAGCTTTCATGGAGTTCGCAGATACATTGATTCTATACGAAAGTAGCGATCCATATCGAATATATCCGTCATTTTAGACGGGTGTTTTACTTGTATGAAATGGAATAGGTAATGTAAAACAAATGGTATGATATGGGACGAAGTTGAAAGATATTTTTAAACAAAAAGTAATCAATCAAAAACAAAAATAACTTGGAAGTTTACTTAGTGGTTAAAACTTACGGACATCAGAGTACAATATAATGAGAGTTGTATTAGTTGAAAATATTTTGAGAAATTGTAAACTACTGTATTTGCTTTTAAAATAAGGAATGCACAGAAGATCAAATTTAAGACGCGTGGTAAAAATGGAATTGTATAGACATGCCAACAAAGAGGTGCCGAGGCGGAGAGAGAGAGAGAGAGAAGTGCCGAGGCGGAGAGAGAGAGAGAGAGAGAGAGAGAGAGAGAGAAGTGCCGAGGCGGAGAGAGAGAGAGAAGTGCCGAGGCGGAGAGAGAGAGAGAAGTGCCGAGGCGGAGAGAGAGAGAGAAGTGCCGAGGCGGAGAGAGAGAGAGAAGTGCCGAGGCGGAGAGAGAGAGAGAAGTGCCGAGGCGGAGAGAGAGAGAGAAGTGCCGAGGCGGAGAGAGAGAGAGAAGTGCCGAGGCGGAGAGAGAGAGAGAAGTGCCGAGGCGGAGAGAGAGAGAGAGAGAAGTGTCGAGGCGGAGAGAGAGAGAGAGAGAAGTGTCGAGGCGGAGAGAGAGAGAGAGAGAAGTGTCGAGGCGGAGAGAGAGAGAGAGAAGTGTCGAGGCGGAGAGAGAGAGAGAGAAGTGTCGAGGCGGAGAGAGAGAGAGAGAGAAGTGTCGAGGCGGAGAGAGAGAGAGAGAAGTGTCGAGGCGGAGAGAGAGAGAGAGAGAGAGAAAACTGCCGACGCCGAGAGAGAGAAAACTGCCGACGCCGAGAGAGAGAGAGAGAGAGAGAAGTGCCGACGCCGAGAGAGAGAGAGAGAGAGAGAGAAGTGCCGAAGCCGAGGGAGACAGACAGAAGTGCCGACGCCGAGAGAGAGAGGGGGGAAGAGACAGACAGACAGAAGTGCCGACTGAGAGAGAGAAACGCCATAGCTGAGAGAGAGAGAGAGGCAAATAAATAGTGATACTGGATACATCACAAAGATGAATGGATTGCATTTGTCAGATTTGAGATCTGCAGATATATATATATATTATAACCCTGATTAGTTAACCTTTTACAAGAGACATATGGGAAGCAGAAATCCCATGTTCTTGACCACACAAGTATATTGCATTGGTACTGTATTTATCAAGTTCAGTGTAGCATTACTACGGCACCAAAAAAATCTTCAGCCTTCTTTTATTATCGAACAATGTTCTCAGTGGGATATCCTGCGAGTCTACTTATTGGCCCAGTGTTGTCGGATTGTTGACTGGAAATAAATTCAGAGGGCGAAAATATGTCATAATGTACACTTTCTTTGGTAAGCCAGAAAAATGAAAATTTGGACCTTACAAAAAATTTTTAAAAAAATTAAGAGGAAATAAGTGGTATTTATTTCAAATGCCGACGAGGACACGTCACTTCTTTCAACTATTTCCAGCAACCAACGATTTGGGTGACATTTGAAATTCCAGTGCCAGTAAAGTTTTAATTGACTTCCTTTTTATAAGAAGTCAAACATAATTACCATTATAGTAATTAGAAAAATAATATTTTAATTGATACTTATATCATTTAGTTTAGTACTTATTTCGTTTATATAAATTAAAATACGACTACATTTATTAAGATACTCAGCATTATTAGTCCATAGCCACTAAGATCAGTTTGTTTACTGTCACTGTATGCCCAGATGATGTTTATTAAACTTAGCTTTGTATGGCATCAAAGCAGAGGAAAAATAGATTGCGTTGCGTCAGTCATCCAAACTGAAAGGGCTTCTTTGAACCTTGTGGATTGACGCTATGGAATCAAAGATTTCAACCAACTGTAACGGGATTATGGCCATATCATGTTGAAACATTGGTTCCTGTATGATCACCGAAGTTAAGCAACATTGAGCCTGGTCAGTACTTAGATGAGTGACCACTTAGGAATATCAAGCTTGGATGTGCAGGTGGTGCAATGGATAATGTCTCGGGGACTTCCAATTTCAGTCGTATGTGTTATATTCACTTACGCACGAATACTCTTGGGAAATTTATGAATTCCCCTCTTTTCTCCCTACAGCTGTGGGTTAATCAGTAAGGTTTGTATAAATTAAATCAAATTATTACAAAACCAAAACATTAACCGGGAAACTCAAGTCATGTTCTTATAAAGCTTCTTCAGATTGAGACTTTCATATGGATGTAAGGCATGGCTCCAAATCCGTTCAGAAAATATCTAAACTTTCGGCTTTATAAAATGGCTTTTTAGATCAATGGTTAGAAATAGCTTTGAGCAAGTGAAACCTATAAGTCTTGGTGGTGACCACACTTTTTTTTAATCTTCTCATGATACAGAATCACGAAGAACTATAGTAAATAAGAGAAACTACATCACTTAAGTGTTTTCAACAGCAGCAACTAAAATGAATATCACATGCGAAAAGGACACATGGCACAGTGGATAAAGGTGTTGGTTAGATCCAGTGACAGACCCAAAGAGTGTGAGTTCAATACCCGGTTCAGGCAGAGGAGAACTTTCAGAGGGAAATTTACCAGGAGATAACTGATAACTGACATCCATCAAACATGGCTCGTGGAACTAGAACAGTCTACCCCAGTGATCGAAATAAAGGGTTCGGTTCGAAATTCCAACCACCTGAAGAAGGCCGGAGCGTACAACGGCTGAAACATTGTGACAAATATGGCGACAAAGATGAGGACAATAGTCCGACTAATGTAAATATATATATGTGTGTGTGTGTGTGTGTTGGTGCACCTGAGGACTACAGTCCAATTTCAGTGTGTTTATACAGTGGCAAGATTTTGAAAAAAAAAAAATCTATTTCGTCTTCTCAGCACTGATCCCCATCTATATTATATGAAGGTTTCAATAAAGTTGTTGACAATTCTTCCACAAAATTACAGGGTTTAATTTAAATAACAGCACATTTGTTATTTTAAAACCACCTCTCAGACTTTTTTTTTAACCTTGCTTCAGAATTTTATTTTTTGTACCCTGCCTCATCATACATATCGTTTAAAAAAAATATAAACCCCCTGCCATCATGTCTTTATTCTGATCCATGGAAAAAAAAGAATTTACACTATTTACATTGTTCAGAATGTTGTCCTCTTCTTTATTGTCATATTCATGATGTTTCGGCTGTTGTACCCTTTGGTTTTCATCAGGTGATGTACGGTGGAATTTCAAACTAAACATTATTTAATACACAGGGGTAAATTGTTCTAGTTCCACATGCCATGCCTTTTCTGGATATCTCAGTTTCAGTTAATTCCCTAAACTAACTAAACTCTCCAAGTTTTTCTTCACCTATGTTGTGGCTGGGTAGTGACTTGACTTAAAGAGTTGTGAGTTCAATAGATAGTTACAATACTATAAAAGAAAAGAAATATAGACAAAAAAAATCCCTCTTGAATAAATATTTGAAGGAAATGCTTACTAAAATTTTGAAAACAAAATGACATTCCCTACACTTTATTGGTGGGATGGGGGAATATAATTTTTAAAAAATTCAATTGGGTGGAAAGGATTAGAAAATAAGCAAAATGACCATCTGTACAAAAGTAAGAACAGAAAAGAATATCTTTGTTGTAAGTGATTTGACTTTTAATTTCAAGAGAAGCAAATTTTCCATTAAGACAATACAAAGCCAAAATGTTGTCGGTTATGCATCATAGACAACATACCAAATAGATTCTAATCAGTAAGAGAGTGGTGGGGGTTGAAGCACTTAAGCCCATCATCTATTTAATCCACTTAACTCTCGTATCAATTAGTAAATTCAAGTGGATCAAAGATGAAAGCGATTGCCATTAAGCTTCAGCTAAATTGGTCAAAACGTTTTTATTCAGCTATACTTAATGTGCGGATTTAGATCCATGATGTTTTCTGACTAAAAATAAAATGGAGAGATTTTCTTTGGTTGTAGTTTTCACAGTAATAATATTGAGAGAATCAATTCTCACTATCATATATAATGTGTTGGAATGCGCGCACACACACACACACATATATATATATATATTTTTTTCATCTTTGTGTAATTTAGACAACAATTTATTGATCGTATCTTGTATGTGATTATATAACACTGACATCAAATTTTAACAGATATATTTACCAAAATTACACAAAATATCTTGAAATACTAAAGAGTAAATTTATTTATTAAAATTGCCATTTGCTTCAACCATGGCCTCCAGGCAACTTCAGAATCTCCTGCAACTCTTCTGGATGATCTCCTTGGTGAATGCTCCAATAATCCTTGCCTTCAGTTCATCTTTGGTGTTACAAATAGTTTTGTTGGACCCTCGCTCAACTGTGCCCCACACATAATAATCAATTGGGGGTTGCAGTCTGTGGAGTTTGGTGGTCAGATGTAAGGTCTTATGTGGTCACAGAAATTGTCTGACAGCCATGACTGGGATATGACACGTGATGTAGGCCTCCATGTTGAGTGAGGCCCTCACCAACAAATTTGGGAGTTGTTTCCTTAACAAAATAATTAGAGCGAGTTTTCAGAGCCGCCATACCTTTGTAATCATTAGACTCTACCAACTCTTTCTGAATCCTCTGCACTGCCCACAGATTGACAGCCAAACACTCTGAAATGTTTGTAATGGAGCTTCTGGCACAAATGACAAGCAGTTCAGCATGTGGTTTCCAAATTTCTGATGTAGTGAATTGCGCCATAGTGCTCTTTTTCTCACAGACAGTGCCCAACTGACCCTACTATATTGTACAGTTGATAAAATAAAAAAAAACAAAAAAAAATACAAGCACATGCACAAAATTAGCAAAATATAAAATGACAATTTACACATCGCAGACTATATATATATATATATATATATATATATATATATATATATATATAGAGAGAAATATAGTCTTAAAGTGTGCTATATTTATGGGATAAAGTGCTCAATATCAGAGATAGAGCGCGTGTAAATATAAAAGTGGACATGGAAGTCAGCACTTAGAGGCGACAGTGTTTCATGCTAGTGCAATCGCGTCAGGCGATTGCACTAGCATGAAAGACTGTCGCCTCTAAGTGCTGACTTCCATGTCCACTTTTATATATATATATATATATATATATATATAGTTGATTTTTTTTGTTTTTTGTTATGCTGATGTAAATATCTTGAAAGCATCTATCAAAGTTAGGTGGCAGGAAAAACACTGAATGAAAGGAGTACAACAATAAGAATTGTGTGTGTGTGTGTATATATATATATACATATATGACAAACTCATAAAAAAACTGATAATAGGAAAGACATTAGATATTATTTAAACAAACGCCTATATACATAAGTATGATGTGCATAAATTTAGATATAAAAATACATCGATAAAGACAATATAAATAAGAGATTAAAGTAATAGGTAATTACATTAAAAATATTCAAAAAACAAACATTTACACACTTTTTTTTTTTAATAGGCAATAAATAACATTACTTAGCAGCCTCCATAGTTTACCTTTCCTTACACAGCTAGCTTTAAGAATATTTTAAAGCCTCCTCAAATTTAAAATTTTTAAAAACTTAAAAGAAATTTTCCTCGACTTTACTTTTGGGTATAAATACAACATAAAAATTTACACATTTATCTTGATAAAGTCCCCAGAGGATGAAACACATTTATAAAGGATTGCTTTCCTTTTGTAGATTACATATAGTAAAACTTTGATTTGCAAAACTTATTAGAGAGTGATTTCCTTAAGAAATAAATACTGTAGATCACTGTATTTCTTGAACATTATTTTGTTAAATCCTAAACAGCATGCAAATAACCATTATTACATAAAATTGTATAAAACATCCAATAAAACAATTGTACATATCTTTCCTTGCTCATATTAATTCAGTGGGTGAGTGGTGTTGTAGATGTAATGTTTTGATGGCTACTGTGCTAAGAGGGTTTTTAGCACTTCTTTTTAAAACCCATTTGATTTTTCAGTACCTGTTTGGATTACATTTTTTTTTTAACTACTTTTATTAACAAATCTAATGAAATCAGGATAACCAAATGTACTTTACAGTTTCTCAAATTTTACTACTTAAATCCACTGAGTAGTAAATATGAAAAACTTATCTGTAAGGCGCATGTGAGCCATGCGTGTTTCCTTAAATCAAAGGATATTAAATTTTTATATATATATTATATATATATTATATTATATATATAATATATATAATATATATATATAATATATATATATAATATATATATATATAATATATATATATATATATATATATATATATAATATATATATATAATATATATATATATATATATATAATATATATATATATATATATATATAATATATATATATATATATATATATATAATATATATATATATATATATATATATATATATATATATATATATATATATATATATATATATATATATTATATATATATATATATATATATATATATATATATATAATGTGTTTGTGTCTGATTCAATAAATTAGACATTATGTTTGCTAATTCTTAACAAAATCCGTTCATACTCACGAATAACCTTCTGTGTATTGATGTCAAAGGATGAGAGAAATGCGCTATAGCTGTTTAAATTTCTTGTATTTTCATTTCCCAAGTACTTTCAATCTTTTTCCAAGAAGTTCCATAGCAACATTCCCGACACTTTGATCAGATCTTGCATATGTTCGCATCTGAAAACTTTGCCCTAGAGCCATTTGACAAATTAAGTTTTAGATTGACATTTACTAAACATCCACACACAAAAGGGTTTGTTTTTGTTTTTTTTAAGTGTAGGAAGACATTTTTTCCATCTTCCCAGTGTGATTTGGAAATTCCGCTTTCATAATTTTGGCTTTTACTTCTGGTTCAAATATCAGCAATGGCATTAGTGGAAAAATGTCTCATTTGGTTTCTAAATATCAATTCACGATATTAACTTTAGTTTATCAAAAAGGCGGGAAATAATGACAGAGAAGATTGTGTTAATCTAAGGGTAGGCTAAAAAGAATATCGGCATTTGAAATTTGGTCAAAAGTGTGACCATTTGCAACTATTGACGAACTATATACCCTAACTACAATGGATTATTCCAACAGTGAGTGGGACCTGATGATAAAAAAACCTGACAAAATGAAAAAAAGGACAAAAAAGACATCGTCAAACATGACAGATGGGGTGGGGAGGAAAAAAGACGTCGTGAAAGGTGACAGAAGGGGGACAACGACGTCGTGAAAGGTGACAGAAGGGGGACAACGACGTCGTGAAAGGTGACAGAAGGGGGACAACGACGCCGTGAAAGGTGACAGAAGGGGGACAACGACGTCGTGAAAGGTGACAGAAGGGGGACAACGACGTCATGAAAGGTGACAGAAGGGAGGAAAAAGGACAAATGAAGCTGTGAAGCATGACAGAAGTGTGGGACAAAGACGTCGTGAAGCAGGACAGAAGGGGGAAAAAAGGACAAAAGACAAGCAACAGTACAAAATAAAATTAAGCCATTGTCAATGTTCATGAATTAATGCAGGTGTTACTGAGAACAAGTCTACATATATCTGCATAATTCATTCCCTTTGATGTCTTGAATACCATAATTTCCATTTCGACTGGATTTTTTGAAGTGAACATTTTTTAGATAAAAATAAAAGATAATTTAATTTCATTTTTCTTTTTCAGCTCATAAATTAAACCCTCTTCCTCGTTAGTGCCACTATCTCACCACGTTACGTGCTGTTGTTTTCCATAGAAAGGGTTTTTTACAGCATGGAGTTGACAGGCCTCAAGGCCAACCGGTTCTGAATTTAGGGTTATTATCCCCGATTATTTAGAAACCAAGGCTAGAGAACATAGTTTGACCTGCTATTTAACCCATAGCTGAGAAGAAAAAACAAACAAAAAAAATCAGATGGATATTTTCGCAAGGGTAAAATGAACACAACGAACTAGGCTGGAATTTGAAGTCGGTACATATCACGGTTTAATAAATAGGTTAGCTTTGTAATTAGAATTTAATGTTCAAATCTTAGCTTTCCTGGAAAACTGACGTTTTTCACGTCTCTTTTTATTTATTATTTATTTATTTTTTTTTTTATAATCTCAAATATCTGCAAGATATGCAGATGAAGTAATAACGAATAAAGAATTTGGCTTTGTGTTTGATAGTCTTAGGAATTTTAGTCTGACAGGAACATGTGATTTGTTGGGTGGATAGCTTACAGAATACAGAAATTTTTTAAATTAAGTAAGCGATATGAATAAATAAATAAAGAAAACATTGAGAAATAGCAACACCTAAGACTAAATCAACAACAACAAAAAAAAATTATTTGTTCAAACTTAACCTTCTAAACTTGCAAACATTTTCATGTACGTAGCTTTTCTGTGTTTTGCTATTGTGTTATCTACATTCTACATATCTACGATATTATGTTTATGCAATCTCTACGTATTAGTTTGTATAAATGTGGTCTGTCTGTCTGGGGGGAAAACAACCAACCAACCATTTAACTTTAATTCTAAAACAACCTAGCACTTTAGTTCCACTCAATGTACTCGGCTTGAGACCTCTCTCACTTATTTCAGTGTCCCTTCGATTTTTTTAAAAACAGTCCACAAAGTGTTCTTTCAAGATCACCATTAGCTATTTTGTCCCATTCACTTTAATCTCGCCCTCAGTCAGAAATCTCCGTTCAATTGCAATATAAGTCAAATCTGGACTGGGAGCGAGGACAGTTTACAAGAATAAAAAAAAGCTCTGGACGAAACGTTAAGAATCTATTCGCCCGGTCATTGTACTTGTCACGGTCACATTGAAATTTCATTGTTGACCGAGTAAAACCACAAAACAGTGTGTGTGTGTGTGTGTGTGTGTGTGTGTTCATGTAAAGTCACTAGTTAGTTGCCAACTGGGTGTAGTATCAAGAAAGCACACGTTCAAGAAAGAAAAGGGGAAAAAAGAATGATTTCCATCGAAGGGGGGGAAAAAAAGAAAAAAAAAGAAAGATTTCCATAGAAGGGAAAAATAAAGATGAAAAGAGAGGAAAAAGAGAAGAGAAACAGAGAGCGAAAACAGAAGTAAAATAGAATTTTCTTAAGGGGAAAGAACAAGAAAAAAATCAGAGATGAAAATAGAATAGAAAAAAATGGCTGGATACTTTCAGGATAGCACTTGGATGCATATACAGTGGATTTTGCTTAAGTCAAATGTCAGTTACAAGGAATCCACTTTGAAATGTGCAATAACAGAATCAGACAATATTTTTTATTATTCATGCAAATCCATTTAAAAGAAACAGATGCTTATAACGGTCAAAATTCGTTATGTAACGGACCATGGATTTGAAGTTGTGAAGAGATATCAGAAGGTTAAACTTTCCTGCTGGCGGGTCCAGCTACATGAGAATGTCGGACTTTAAGTCCAAAGAAGACAAAGAAAACAAACAAGACCGCTATACATGGATAAACAAATATATATTAATAACAAAACAAGTTAAAAAAAAAAAGACATGGACTGTTACATAGAGTTTGTATGGAGAAATTATGTGTGTGTGTTGTAAGTGTTCGTACATACGTGTATTGTTCTTAGCGTGTTCCCAGAATTTGGGAAACGCTGTATCTGTGAGAGGTCACATATTGGCCTAAGTGGAAAAAGAGAGATTTTACCTCGCATCCGCGCGAGGTAGCGGCCCAAGGCCTAAGTCGAAAAAGAGAGATTTTACCTCATCTTCACGCGAGGTGGCGGCCCAAGGCCTGAGTCGAAAAAGAGAAAGATTTTACCTCATCTTCACGCGAGGTGGCGGCCCAAGGCCTGAGTCGAAAAAGAGAAAGATTTTACCTCATCTCCACGCGAGGTGGCGGCCCAAGGCCTGAGTCGAAAAAGAGAAAGATTTTACCTCATCTCCACGCGAGGTGGCGGCCCAAGGCCTGAGTCGGAAAAGAGAGAGAAGGGTCAGCCAGTATTTATACTCAGGGTAGAGAGAGACCCCTGTTGAAGGATTAAAGAACTGAGGAGGTGCTAACTGCGACATTTATCCTGGTGTGTTGGGCTTAAAGAACAATAGTGTGTGTGTGTGTGTGTGTGTGTGTGTGTGTGTGTGTGTGTGTGTACACGTCTCCTATACGGTGCTAGAACTTGAGTTGTCCCTCTTGCTGATGCCCACACAGTTTTCTTACAATTGATCCATTAACCGGATTAAATAAGACCAAGTCATCCTCGGTGTTTAGGCGCATGTGTTGTTAAACCACGGATATAATTGATCTTATACCTACACTAGAATAACAAGGCGAAGAGAAAAAAAAAAGTTAAAAGAGGCATTAATTACCTGCTCATCTCCCGGTGGATGTAGATCTGTCCATCTTCACACGTTTTTCTTGATTAGTCAACTCAAATTATTTTTTTTTCCTTTTTAGGCTTCAGTACTTAAGATTATAGACGTTAACTTTTGGCGGAAACTAATGTCGGCCCTGACAATATGCTTCCATGTATTTTCAACAGTGAGTATGAGATTTTACAAATAAATCAGAGATAGACAATTGGTTGCGGAATTTTTCACAAGTTTATTTTAGCTACTTATCGTGAAAGCGCCAACAGAGCTAAGTCTATTACTCTTTGAATTTTAAGTTTTCTAGGTGTTCTTTTGTATGTTGATGACACGTATACTTACAATCAGAAAGAGACCCTTGAAATAATGAGGAAGGAGGGTTTGGAGAATTTAACACCCATAGGACGTATTGAAGGTAAGAGGGAAACGGCGAATAACCTGGCTATCGATTTTATGTCAGTGGGTAGCAGAAGAGGGACTGGGAGGCATAGTAAAAGAAGAAATGTCGGTTAAAGCTACAAAGAACAGGAAGCTGTGGAGAACCACCCACGTCCTGAAGGGACATGGCATATAAAAGAATTATGCTAGTAGATTTCTTGCATAGATTCTCTTTATCGTAACATATTTGAGTTCTGGTCACTGATAATGTTAAAGATAGTGGAGTATGTGCTATAATACCACGTGTCTGTTAAAAAGCTTCTGTAGACGGCCGCTAGATGGTGTTGCAAAAAGCAGTATATAAAGAAAGAATCATCATCAGAGTCTTTTTTTTCTTTTTTTACACTCACAAGGTATCTAGTTCCCTTTCTCGGGTCGGGATACTTTTCAAACCCAGGTGAATCGAATGTCGCATCGAACACAATAGCATAGCGTATACAGTTGTTTTAAGCTTACTTGACTATACAGAGTCCGATGACATTTCATTTATCGTAATGTAGGACGAAACCCGTGACACACACACAAATCCACTTTGTCATAGGTTTTCCTAAACTTGTTTATATATAATTTAAAAAAAAAATGATTCCATCGCTACATAGTGTTTTCATGTTTCAAAAATAGAAGCTAAAAAAACAACTATTTCATCCTCAAAATTCGCTTGCGGATGAAATAGAGCTGGTTTTTTAGCTTCTATTTTTGAAACATGAGCACTCATGTAGCGATGGAATCATATTCTTTAAAAAGAATTTAGGCTCTACTTTTGTATTGAGCACTGTTTTTAAAAACAAAAAATACTAAAGACCTTTGGATTATTAACCTAACGGTACTTTCCTATTTTTCTATATATTTGCGCGCGCGCGCGCACACACACACACACACACACATATATATATATATATCTACTAAAGCAATAAATAACGAATTCCTCTCAAAATATGTCACAATCTTGCCTAAGAACTTTGCACACAAATCTATACGAAAAAGACCATCTCTACACAGGTGCATTCATTAACCCATTTTGTATTTCTATTTAGTTTACTCAGGCAATAAAAGATGTACGTCATTGTCCACATAATCGTTCTTTCTTGCTTGAAGAAACTTCAATGCGTCCATTATCCCTGTTAGATCCAGTTGATAATTAGTAATCTAGTGTTTTGACAAAGGGCGGAAAGGGTGACACCGAAATCCAAAGACGCATTGGGATAGCGAAAGATGCCTTCCAAAAGCTAAGCAAAGTAGTAAGAAATAGGAAAATTTTGTTCGACACGACTTAAATGGCAGTTAATGCTGGACAATCTTATCACAGATGAAGAAACCTGAGTCAACAGGTGTGTGGTTCTACAGAAGTATACCGAAATACCATGAACTGAACATATGAGTAATGAAGTTTTATAGAAAATAGTAACAAAAAGAACACATATATGTAATATCAGAAAGAGATAGTTGAAATATCTTGATAATATAATGAGAAAAGGAGACTTGGCGAAGTTGACACACACGGGATATAATGAAGGTAAGAGAGACAGAGGAAAACAGCGATGAATTTACCTAACGACCTTTTGTAAATGGGTGGCAGAACAGAGTTTAAGAGAGATAGCAAAAGACAAAATTTATTAAGGGCTGCAAAAGGGCAGGAAGTTGTGGAGAGCCTTGATCGCCAACGTCCTAAAGATACATGGCACATAGAAGAATCTCTCCGCAAGTAGACATGTTGTGAACTTGGAAGTTCTAAAAGATACAGCACAACAATAGGAAATAAGACTGAATATATTGTTCATAGAAAAAGAAAGAGTAGTTTTCTTTGTATTTTCACCCGGAGAATGTCGAAGTAACAATATCACTGACACAAAACGAACCCAGTTGTCCAAACAACGCTTAGAAAATTGAATATAGAAACGCACAACCGATTTATCTTACCTTATCTCCACGGTTGAAAAGGTCATTTGCGGAGCCTCCAGTTTGTTTATAGTGTATTTGCGTATTCATTGATGAGAATAAAATTATCTGTTGAATTTCAATATGGCTTGTGTGAATGCTAACGTGGTATGTTCACATAGATGTGAAATTGGGCATCAATACCAGTTTGGCGTGTTGGGTGGGTGGGTGACATAAATGAGTGTTCTGTTGATTTGATAGATTTACGGTTGGTAGGTTTCCTTATAGGTTTAATCGTGTCTGTTGCTTTGTAAACATCAGATGAATTGATTTGTGTTTGTTTATAAAGATTTGGACAGGCTACAGAAAGGGCGAAAGTGTCATTTTCTTGAGTTAGCAGCTACATTTGTGCTTTCTGTTCGAAAATGTTACCTTGTTTCTTATCAGCGATTACGAATGAAATGGCCATCTTTGTCTAGACTGGACGTTTGAAGAGGAAAAATACAGATTGTGGGATTGACCAATTTTTCCGTCAAAGAAATTGTGATTTGAATAAATGAATAAAGGAAGAACAGCCACTTACCTTGATGGCGGTAGAGAAACTGAGTAAATGAAGGACAGAGTTTTAATTTACCCCCCCCCCAAAAAAAACAGAGCATTGTGGGTAACTATTGTGACCTAGGGGAGGTTACTGAATAGAATAGTTACATGAAGGTTGGTAATGAACAATAATACTTAGGACAAGAACAACACCTATAAGATTCGCCAGCGGCGCGTAGAATTAGTAGTCAACTGCTAGAAGTTGACTACTACTAGTAATAGTCAACTGCTAGAAGTTGATTACTAGTAATAGTCAATTCCACACTGAATCTCAAACTGGAGGATATCTACCAACCGCCCCACGCAGTCAGATGTGGTACAAGGCCGAATTTAATGTGGAGTATCCGAGCCCGTAGGCTCGGCCAAAAATTCCCCGTCGACCCCGTATAAAACGGGGTCGGGTAGCCGTTTCCCGAGACGAGACACGACCCTTCGTCTGGAGATCCTCTCTGACCGGAGGCAGAGAGTTTGACCAGCACAGCTGGAGACGAATCTCCAACTGCAAACCAACATACAGTATTTACTACTGTATTTATGTGAATGAGGACATACTGTTGTAGCATACCTGCGGACGATAATGGATAACAAATGTCTACATAAGGGGCGGGGTTTTTTTTCTGTTTGGTAAATTGAATTTTGAATACTAAGACAGGCACAAGCAATAAGATTGCCAGAACTAAAAGCAGGTGGAAAAACAGAGTGGTAGAAGAGAAAAAGATATTTTAACTAGCATCAAAAACTGGTTACGGGGTCAAACATCACAGCCAAAATAATATTTTCTGTCTCGCTTGATTGCTTTCGCGAGAATTGATGAATACAAGAAGTTCTTCTTTCCTGTTGGCTTTATTTGAAGCAGAGAAATTTTCATAACGATAGCTACATAATATTGCCAAAGCATTATACAAAGGACACGAAAAGTCTTAACCCACAGGATGTCACAGAGATAAAACAGGTTTCATTCTCATATGAAAGACTTTCAGTCTCCAGCGAATATAATGTCGCATTTAGCACAACACAGAAAATTCACAGCATACAATTTCATCGGGTCACTTGGCTGCACACAGCAACTAACTAATAATTGTACTAAAAACAAACAACTCTTCTAAAATGTATGCCTCTCAATTTGTTCATATGAACTTTGCACACATGTACGAAAAATACATCTCCACATACAGATCTTAATTCACTCCTTTTTTGTATTCTTTTTATTTTGCTCAGGCAATAAAATATGTTGGTACGTAATTGTATATTTATTTATACTCTAATGTCTGACGAAAGTTCAACCAATCCTCTATCAATATTACTAATCACCATACTAATCCTATCAAATCGAATATATCCCTTCAACAAGGTTATGCGATTACCACAACCTGTCTGCCAGGAGGCTTTTAATGTCGACTTTGTATAAAACAGTATACAAAAAAGGGCACATGTCCTCTCTTCTACCACGTGATGCAGTAGGGACAACACGTGTTTCATTTTCCTTTCCTGGGAATTCATGCAACAATAATATCATTACACTATCTCTAGTTTTTAAAAAAAATCTCAGGAGATCACAACAATGTCCCCACTACAACCTATCACACACATACATCGCCTGCCAACACAAGAAAATAGGACCGGTGCAAGAGTCTCGTGCCCTACCGAATCTATGTTACGCCCCCACCCCCAAGTCTACTAGATCTCAGTTTTCATAATTTAGTATTCATATAAAATACAAATTTTATTGTAATCTAATTATATACAATAATGGATCACAAGCAATACAGGTGAGCAATTCAACTAGAAAAATGAAAATAAATACATTATATCTAAATACAAATTAGCGACATCTCAGTATCTGTCAATTATTCAGGTGGTTGGAATGTCGAACTGAACCTTTTATTTCGCTCACTGGGAGAAACTGTTCTAGTTCCACGTGCCATGTTTAGTGACAGGACCCAAAGAGTGTGAGTTCAATACTCGGTTAAGGCAGTGGAGAACTTGGAGAGGGGGAATTAACAGGAGATAACTGTTAACTGACATCCATTACACATGGCACGTGAAACTGGAACAGTCTACCTCAGTGAGCGAAATAAAGGGTTCACTTCGACATTCCAACCACCTGAAGAAGGCCGGAGCGTACAACGGTCGAAATGTTGTAATAAATATGGCGACAAAGATGAGAACAATAGTCCGAATAATGTAAATAGTGTAGCGAGATCTCATAATAGATCATTCCATCAACAGTATTTTGCGGAAATTTTTAACCTCAAGTTGAGATTTTCTCTTGTTAAAAGTTGAATAATTTAACACGTTCAACATTATGGGTAGAAAATAGTGAATTTTATAGCGATTTTTCGAGACATGCGCAAAACAAATTCACGGATTTGAACGAAAAGAAAAAACCCAGAATGACGTCAAAATCCGCGAAAATTTTTTCATCCTTTAATAGTCAGTTGTGCTTTGATTAATTTGTAACGTGTATAAATGTGGGTAGAAAAAAAAAAAGAAAAGAAAAAAAAAGCAAATGTTGATAAAATAGAAATGGTCACAAAGCACTGCCCGGGACTCCAATCAAGCTTCCATTCCCCGACGCATTAAAAATAAGAAAATATCTAACTTTCAACAAATTGTCAACGTCACTAAAAACTGGATGCACAATGCTGTTACATCTATATAATAAATGCGAATGTCAGTGTGTCACACTTTTTCAACTTTACGCCTAGAGGTCGTAGGCCAATATATACCAATCCTGAAATTTTGATTCCCAAGTTTTCATTACTGCGATTGTTTTCGGCGATTTTTTTTACGCGATTTTTTGCGACGAATTTTTTGGTACAACATTTTTTGTAACTGGAAATAAATTTGGGAATAATTGAAATTAATTGCGAAATCCAGCGAAAGTCACCCACGAAATAAAAATAAAAATTGTTTGTACGGGAAGCAAGGACTTACGTACATCAAACTGTCTTTAAATTAAGTGGCAGAAGAATTATCGTTGAACTTTTACAAGGTAAACTTATATACGCACGAAAAATATTTTTGAAATTCAGAAGTATAAACTTTTTTTTCTTTTGCTTAATTAACGTATTTATTGAACAAAGTAACTAATAATAACAAAATAAAAGTCATTGTAACAAAGCAAGTTCAGTCGACCAATGATGACAATTCCAGAACAACGTAACTATAAACAATTTTTTCTATCCTCTGCCAGCTGCTATGATGGAGAAAGCATTACCTCGAACCGTCGCCAGTGAGACACGCTGCAAGAGCCACTCCGTTTCGCGAGGCTCGTTCCTTAATAGAGACGCAATCGCGCCAATCCTCCGAAGGAACGCCATCGAACGAGGGCCAATAACCCCTGAAGTCTCCACTGCCACAGGAGTAAAAAAAAATCTATCAACAAGAGAAGAATATTTAGATATTTTTTTTTTTTATCTCTGCCTCTCGGGCGACGAACCCCGGCTCAACCGCTCAAATTACCGGCCGAAAATGTATCCGCACAGATCGCTTCCCAAATCAACGACTTACCCATTTTAAACTTATATATTAATGCAATACTTAAATGCAGCGATAGATTTTGAGTTTTTCTGCAGTTTATTGTTGCCTATTGCATCTACTCCTCCCTACCTATTGTGATGAAGGTCCAATGAAGATCCCTAGCTTAAATGCCGCCCGAGAGGGCGGCTTTTAAGCTAGTTACTGACAATCGTATTTCTATGAACGATTTAGGCCTCCAACAATTGGTAATCCCGCAAAAAATACACCAGGAACAGTAAAGGGAGATAAGTCTTTCTTTGGTGCGGAAGAGAAATGAATTCGACATCGGAAATATTAAAATATTTTCATTTTAAAAAAAGAAAAAAACTTTAATGAAACGAAGCAGTTTAATCTTAATATAAATAAAAATGGGCGTGAGTTGCGGTGTAATGGATATCGGCTCGGAATTAGAAATCGGGGAGCAGAGATCGAATTTTAGTCGAATCCGTGATATTCACTTATGCGCATCTTCTTCCCCCTCCAGCAGGACAAACTAGGTTCTATAGCCTTGGTTGGCAACTAAACTTCCGCAGAAAGAATTGGCAACCTACTGCGGGCAAATCTTCCAACATGGCTTGAGCCAGAATGAAAGAGTGGGCTCATAAAATTAACATGAGAATAAAAGCTCATGTTGATGCAACAAGAGTAGACGTTTTAGAAGAAAAAGAAAAATCATGATTAATGGAATAAGTAACATTTTAATAAACTAAATTTATTTCGTTTTGTTTAAGGATATTAAGAATAAAAGAGGATTTTATCGCAAACATATAAATTGTGCTTGTATTGTCAAAGTATATTAAAATATCACTTATTCAATTACCTCAAATTCAAGTTCGGCTGATATAGATAATAACTTATTAAAATAGTGTAGCTATCGCTAACATTTAGTCCAAAAAACACTTTTGACCTGACGTTTACCCACAGTAACATTTTGAATTTAAATAAAATTGCCTAATTTCTTTGCTTTAAAAGATTGCATTTTTCAGCGCGTCCACATCTCCTATCAAATGTGACACAAGGTCGAAGTTTAGAGTGGGTTTAGCGGCAATAAATACCGTGAAAAAAAATTGCTCAAGCCGCCTCAGCACTTCCCGTTTTGGGGACGCCTCAGGCGCCGGGCAATAAACCCAGCCCCATTCCGAAGGAGAGGTGCTGCCTGGGTGGAGGTGGGGGAGGCCCCGGGGTTGGGCTTAAGATTTATATGAACATCTCCGATCCCTGGAATGGCCGAAGGGAAAAGATGACTGCAGCAGATTGTTAATTTTTCTGGTGTTGATTGGAGAATGATAGACTTAAAAAATATAAAAAGCCAATGCAACGTATAACATACCCCACTGTGTAATTCTCAGCGTTAAAATTTTAGCTTTTTGAAAACATACGGACTCCAGTAATAAGTCTGGAAGTAAACATCAGCCCATCTTATATACAGATCAAATCGAGGCACGACAGGCTGTTTTGTTAGTTGGCTTCAGAGTGTTTTCTTACACAGCAAAAAAGAAAAAAAAAATTCAAGTCCAACATGAAATGAAATCCAAATCCAACAAATATGATTTGTCAACATACAAATGGAGCCAAGAAGTTGCAATATTATCCAACATAAGAAAAATTCAGAGTTCTAAGTCTGTGTGTATGGGAGAAATAGGGTTGGAAGAAGCAACGTGTGAAATTTGGAGGCGGCCAGTTTCGAAACGAAAAATATGCATACGTTTACAACGAATACATTTACGAGGGGGGGGTGCTAAAATGTTCTAAAAAAAATCTAACTGTATATCGGAGTGTCCCACCTCCAAAAGGGACTTAGTCTCGAGCCAGGCTTCTTTTACCAGTACGTTAGGGCGGTGGGAAAGTAACTGAAGCAGAGATGCCAGGTGAAGACCAGTAACATTGCAAATACTTTGTATTTTATCAAGAATCTCTATATATAGCAGGAGCACCAGATCATGTGCGGCAGCAATATTCGAAGCATGGAAGAATGGTAGACTGAAAATATGTACGATAGATTCTGGAGAGGACAGAGTGAACCAACATTCCGAGTTGAAAGAAAAATGGCCAGAGGTTAACAGAAGAATGAGAACACTCTACCCCCGTAGATTAAATAAAGGGTTAAATTCGAAAGATACATAAGATGGATGGTACAAAAGCCGAAACATTGTAATAACAAAGATGACATTAATCTGAACGTAAATAATGGCTTCATTTTCGTTCCGTATATTAATTCATAACTACAGAAAGATGTGTATCTGGTTAGGGCCTGAACACGGTGGGTTGGGTCATTTTCAATACGAGTCAAGCAAACGACGAAGGTGAATAGTATAGTTCACGAATGGACCTTTGTCAGACTAACACCCTGGGTTAGCTGCGGTTGTAGATAGTGTACTCAAGCTCGTGGACAAATGTTCTTGCGACTTGAATTTGACTTAGACCCAAATCGGTCACTAAAACATCAACCGTCGGAGTGATGCGCGTGTACGTCACGGTTCAATGAAGGTCTTGGAAGGATCGTCCCAGGGATATCAGTGACAGGTTTAGCAGCGTGTTGGAGATTGAACAGAACTGAGAATTCAGTCATAGCTGTGGTTAAACATTCAGCGGAAATGTATGAGTGAGATCAACTTACCGCAACTTTTCTCCTGCTATTCGGCCAGTACATTCCTTTTGACTCCGGCGACTGCTTTTGTGTCTGAATCATCATTTTGTGATGGAGTATTGTCATTCTTTTTTTTTATCATTTTAATAGTTTTTTTTATGCTATAACATTCTAAGTTAAATACTTAGATCTTCAACTATTGTGACATAATTACTAGTGTAAAATTTACAAGTAAGTGAAATCTACAATTAGTTGCCTATTAGAACATGGTTGATTTTGCAGGTTAAGTACAAAATGCTTAAAAAACCGATTTAGATTATTTTAATTTTAGAAGTAGACTAGAAATGCATACAGAATAGGATTTCTAGAAAATGAAACTAATTTTGAACTCCGGTTTAAAAGAGGCGAAAAAACTAAATTTTGAGAAAAGAATCCAAACTTGACAAAACCAAATTTAATACCGTGATTACAGAGTAATTACAAAAGAAAATAATATAGCTACCAAAATCGTATTTTCACAATAGCAGAGCGAAGTCGCAGTACAAGACCCAAGAGCTACACAAAGTCGAGCGTTTACACGTTAAAATGAAGTAAACGTATAATAGCCAAGAGTGTGCATACTATGTTGGATACAAAACAATCTTGTCCTCCTTGCCGCGACAGAAAATAAGTTGCGTGAAAGTCCTTAAACAGCCGTACTTCTTCAAAGTCAATGGAAAGTGCTGTTCATTTGCTGTTCACTCCTTAATTTCTCCCATTATTTATAAAGTCAGTTAGTCGTGTGTTTGTATCGTGCATCCATGCGATACGCAGACGTTTCAAACGAAGCTATCATCAGCTGACTTGTGTGGGCCTTAAGATCATAACGTGGACACAGGGGTCAGGGATGAACTGAGAGCGACCGATCGACCCAAGGGGTGTACTGCTATACTATTAAAAGTTACTTTTAATTCCTTAAAGTACTTGAGTTCAATACACTGAAATATCTAACATGTTACATATTGCATTTGAGGTCTTTTGCAGTTTATTTTGTTTTACGGCTTATCAACCTCAATGGGTTATTTAATGCCGACAAGATTTTTAGGATAGATTCATATGAATAGAATATGTATTCTTTGTAAGAAATCAGTTTGTAGATCAAGTTTCATCGACGTATTTTTGTAAAGAGGGTTGTTGTCGAGAGTCAGATGTATTGCTAGCAATATTTATTTTTTTCAAGAAAACGTATTACTGACAATTTTTTTCCAAAATGTATTGCTGGTATTTTTACTATAAAAAAAAAAAAAAAAAAAACTATTTTTACACTTTCATAGTGTTTTGACCTCAGTTTTGGGTTTAACTATTTGCTCATGGCTGGGACCCTAAGAGGTGCTACCACACCGGGTCAGAGTGGACCCGGAAACAGCAATTAAAAAGGTGGTTCCATGCTTCTCAAAACCTGATCAGCGGTCTTGCTGCCGGACGTAGTTTATCGTCATACCCAGGACGCCTCATTTTTTTTTTTTTTTGCTTCTTACTCCTCTGCAGAGGGACAGTCGGCGTATTCTGAAGCCCCACCCGACATAGCGGCATATAGCATTTGAAGTTTTCTTCTAAAGCAAATGTAGCCTAACATACGACCTGTACTTGAAAAGAACAAAATAAATAAATAAAATAAAAAAGACAAAACAAACGAAAGATACAGATAAATTACCTAACTTGCATGGAAGTTATCAGCCATTTTGAATTTTAATAAATGAAGAGAAAATTAAAAAAAAAAATACCCGAAAAATTATTTAGCAATCGATACAAACGCATATCCGGGATAACCCCAACTTGTCTACCAGGAACTTCTAATGCTCGCTAGTATAAAGTAGAATAAAAAAAAAAGAAGTCACAAACTTCCTCTCACTTCAACCATATAATCGCGTAATAGCAAGATGTATTTCCTTAATCCTACGGGTTCTTCTTCGTCTCAGTCGTACTACGTGTCGCATCGCACAGAACAATACTATCACTACACAATCTGTTCGAAATTAAAAATTAAAAATAAATAAATAAAAGCTTCATGCGACCACAATATTTTTACAACATAGATATACATCTCAGCCCAACATAAATTATCCTAGTTCAACTAACGAGACAACGCCACCTCAAACTTGTAACGTAATACAAGTTTCTCTAAGAAACGTTGTCAATCATTTTCTCACTCAAGTAGAAGGTTAGTACTTTGAAGAACGGATTTTCTTCTTTTCTGGGCTATGTTACACCTCGATCTGTATATAAATATATAAAATTCATCATCTGAGATTACTGAGATTCTTTATCGAATTTTGTTAGGATACTCAAGGTTAATCTAAACAGGCTTCTACTTGAATATTAACAGAGTTTCCTTCATGTGTTTCAATAAACAAAAAAAAAAAAGCAACGGTTTTCAATTACATGTTTTTTTTTTCTTTAAGTGAGTAACCTTGATTTATAAATTATATGGCCTCAGAATACATTTGTCGTGGTGAACATCAACTTGAAAGAGTTAAGCAATGACTTTAAACGGAACATAAATGTGACAGGGTTTCCATGTGACAGCTTCCGGATTACGCACGTCACAGCCACCGTTCCCTTAATTGTACAATCAAAACATGTTACTTACAACGAAATATGACGGTCAGTCTTTCAAATTCATAAACCAACATTACCTGAGAAAAGAAAGAAAAAAAAGAAAACATGATTAGATAGCTGGTAGCAACACACACGGAAATATTCATTAATAGACATACATTTAAATGGTTATTTCTTAAGTTTAACTTGACCTCAAACAAGATCGCAAGTAGAAGACATGTAAAAAAACATCAGACTCACTACAGGTCCAGTGGTTTGCAAAATGAACTTGCTAACCGCTACACTTTTTCTTAAAGCACCCGGTAAATCCCGATTATGCTTAACAAATTATCAAATTTCAGCTTTATTTCATGCTTAAAGTATAACAATTATGAGAGTTAGCAATTTCAGTTATATAAATAAAGTTTTTCTTAATAAAAATCCGAGCCTCTGTCCATGACATTCAAAGGATATATTGAAGGCAAGAGGAAAACCACGTATAACCTACATAACGAGCTTGTGTGAACGGTATTTAGGGGATTAGGAGATATTAAAAAAAATATAAGGGATTAGGATTAGATGCGTCTAAGTTTTGTCCCCATCTGAACCTTGTTATCGTTACAAGTCCTGCTTCATGTTTTAGTGACAATTGTTCCTGTATTGGAACATATTTTAAAACTTCTTTATACCAATCATTAATTTTCATTATTTTATCGATAATACACAAGGAAAAGACTAAAATAAGATATACTGAAGCATGTATAAGGTCCAAGAGCCACTCGAGGCAGGGGGTTACAGTGCAAGAGGTATAGTTTATGGAGATATTTGGAGAGGATAACGTTTAACACTAGACTTGAACAGGTTAAGATTGTAGTGATCGGGGAAGCACCCTTTCGGTAGTCGGTTCCACAATGTAGGGTTGAAAGAAGCTGCTCGCTTGGAACTTATATTTCATCAATAGAGCACGTGGCATGGCGGGTCTTAGTCGTGACGGTTAGAACTAATTCATCACCCACAAGGACGTGGCGTAGCTTTTAGACTATCAACACTGTAAAGTAAGACTGTAAAGTGAACACTGGTCAGCTCCTGTCCATATATGTCAGCAGTACTTCATTTTCAGCCTGATCTGGCTCTTATAAACGTAGAGGATAGCAAGAGGTGTCAGATTCTTACTGGAACGGTACAAGGAACCGACCACTTTTTCAGTATCTTTAGTGATGTATGTATGTATGTATGTACGCGTTCCACTTGAGGAATGGGTTGAACTTAAGTCACAAGAGGCCTTCAAGACAGGGTGCCTCCCTGAGAAGACACCCTTTGTCGCGATAGGCGAACATTCAGGGTCCACTCGGTGAAGATGGAACGTCACTAGTTTGGTTATTAAAAAATGTTTTACTTGTGGAATATGCGTCTAAGTTTTGTCCCCATCTGAACCTTGTTATCGTTACAAGTCCTGCTTCATGTTAAAAGACTATCGAATGTTTCGCTAAGTTTTCAACGAACGCAATATAGAATTCCAATTTCTTTTTGTATCAATTTAACGCTGAGTAAGAGTACGTTTTTATTGTACGTTTTTTATTTATGACAAAATCTGTGACATGTATTAGGCACTCAGTAACTATCAAGCCGGCATTAATTTATAAGAGTTAAACATAGGTTAAGAAGTGTCTTTGTGCAAAAATAGGATCCTGGAAAAGGCATGGAACATTGAGGGGGAACATTGTGTAAATGGTCAGTTAGAGTCATGGAGGAGTTTAAAGACCTAATAATATGTAATTGTTTGAATTAAATTATAATTAACTTCCATTTTATAAATTTATAATTGTTAATTACAAACGAAAATACTCTTTAAAGACATTCTCTACTTTTGAAGTAATCTAAAAAAAAAAAAAAAATGAAAGGCAATCTAAAATGCACATAACATATGTTGTTTACGTCTACAATTTCAGGATTACTCAAACTGGTAAATACCGGGTCGTATGAAGATTTTTAGTACACTATTCCTTTGATGGTGTCACGTGATTCCGCTTTGCATTTAGCAACCAATACCGTATGATTTTCAAAGTGAGATTTAATTTTGCGTATTATATATATATATATATATATATATATATATATATATATATATATATATAGTGTTGCTACAGACGAAGATGATCTAGAGATAATATTCAAAATATTTGAAGAAAACTCAAATGAAATAAAATAAAAAAAAATGTAATTTTCGTTTTATTTAAATAAGAGTACATTAAAATTGAAAAGGACAAAAACAGTTATGAACTATTATAAATCATTAATTTTTTACGCAAGGATCCGTCCTGCCTCTCAAAGAAAATATTATTCAATATATTCTTCTGTGTGCATGTCCCTTCATGACGGAGATCATGGCTCTCCACAGCTTCATGTCCTTTGTAGCCGTTATTAAAATTTATATTTTTTATATATCTCCTAATCTTCATGTCCTTTGTAGCCGTTATTAAAATTTATATTTTTTATATATCTCCTAATCCCTTATATATTTTTTTTAATATCTCCTAATCCCCTAAATACCGTTCACACAAGCTCGTTATGTAGGTTATACGTGGTTTTCCTCTTGCCTTCAATATATCCTTTGAATGTCAAATTTTCCAAGACCTTTCCTGATATGTCCTAGAAATTCCAATTCTCTTTCAGATGCTACGTATAAATTTCCTTTTTGTTTCGATCTTTGTTAAAACTTCGTTGCTGCTCATTCAGTTTAAGGCCGGCTCTCGGGTTAATAAATTTAAAGAAAAAAATCATTACTTTAAAAATGGCTTTGTTTACGTTTGGATACGAAACTGAGCAGCCATGAAATTTTGAGAATCTATAACGAGAAGGCATTTAAAACTTAAAGGCACTATTCAGCCTTGCTTGATCGGAAATGCTTTTTGTGACTGTATAAGCACGTTAGATCTAACGACAGCTTTCTCCTGCCAAGGGGGACGCAGGTTCGAATTCTGCCGAAGGGCGCATATTTTTTCTTTAAGATCTGATATTCAGGCCGGTAGACAATAATAAATATACTGTTTAAAAATAAAAACGGAGCGTCTACTCAAATATGGGTATCCACTAAAAATAGTGTTTCAGCGATAAAAAAGCATGCTGGTACATGTCACGCCAAGACTTCTATTCCGTTCATCAGCCAAAGTTTAAATAAGATCAATGGCTAAAATAAAGTCCAATACAAACATTTGACGGATTTTAATGTTTAGAAAGAAAAGAGGATGTCTAACTGTAATGCAACATTCTAATAATGGTTAAGAAACACTGTGTCTTCTTGGTTCACGTTTTCAACTGGCTTGGAGTGCAACTACATCGAATCAATAGCTGCATCTCCTGCAAGGAAAGTTAGATCACTGTGTGGTGCCAGAAATGTTTTTCTCGTCAGCGTGCATCTTGCACATTTACAAATCTACCATTCGCCCGTACATTGAATACTGCTGCCATATCTGGTCTGGTGCTCATGCTATTCATCTCGGGGATTTTTGACAAAATCCAAAGAAGGATCCTGTAAATCTAATCGGATCCTGACTTGATATCTCGACTTCAGTCATTTTCTCAATTACGCGACGTGGCTATTCTACAAATCTGTCTTTTCTACAAATCTTTTCATGCCAACTGCTCTGACGGGCTTTTTTCCCCTGGTGCGCCGACTACATTAATTTAAGCGTGCTACTTAACATCTAGGTCCCACCCGTTTACTGTTGAAATAGTTAAATGCAACCGCCACTTCTACTCCAACAGTTTCTTTGCTTGCACTTCCCACCTGTGGATTTACCCTCCGTTTTCTTGCTTCGTTGATAACTACAATATTAAAAAAAAAATTAAATGCAACGTCAATCGCCATCTTCTATCTTCTTGAATCCCGTTCATCTTTTGTCCTTTCTTCAATCCTCCTTATACCCAGTCTTTTCTCTCAATTTCACTCTCTGCGTACTAGTGACATTCCCTCCTTTCTTGGGGTAAAATGATAAAAAAAAAATGTCTTTTCGATAACTTTTTCTAAAAATTGTTTTATACTTAAATTGATAAAATCAAAATTACAGAAAAAGTAGATATTGTTTCATTTTATATTTAAAACGAAGTAATTGTGGAGGAGGCTTTTCGATTATTATACTTTTTGTTTGCTTTATTTGCTAACATTTTTTTTTACACCTAACGAAATAGAAATTAAGAAAAAAGACGGACATTGTTTCATTTTATCATTAAAACAATATTTATAGGCACATGAGCACACGTAAACATAAAATAATGAAAAAGCAAAGAGAAATATTGATTTAGTATATAAATCCATCCTGACGAAAATTACATATTCAAACATTCAAATAACTCGGACAAGAGTGGATACATGTGGTGGCGTTTGTTGCTGTTGTTAGCCAATGTTATCTCGAGGAAAAACAGTTGTTCCTCCTCAGCCACCCTCACCAATTACCCGGCATGCTTAGTAGTCGACAGCCACATAAGCAAAGGCAATCCTGTTGACATATGGAGATTCCAAATTCTTTGGAATGCGAAAAGAATAAGGCCAAGAAAGAAAGAAAATAGAGTGAAGTGGGAAGGAGTAAAGTTGGGGAAGATGAAATAAAATGGTAAACAGAAACAAGGAAGACAGGAATTCCCCTTGAGCTTCTTTTAATTCCCAATTCTTACTCAATTTCCAGAATAGCAGACTGGCTATCAGAAAGCAACAGCGAAGCTTGTTGCTGAAGTAGCAGTAGTAATAGTAAGTAAAAATAAAATGATTATCGAGCAATGCTGAAACATTTCTGACATAAGAACAATGTAAATATTTATGAAGCTTAAGCGTCTGGCACAAGGCTAAAAGAACTGGAGACTTAAATATTGTACCGTTGCAGGAATTATACTTGTTCAATTATGTAATTGGATCTTTTTAAAAAGGTAACTCCTTTAACCTACATTTAAATAAAGCCAGGTGGTTCTTCTGCATAAAAGTCACGACTGACGTTAGCGCATTCCCCACTCCCTAGGAGAGATCATGCGAATCGAGATACAACCAGTGAATAAAAATCGAACCATTCTTTGTGTGTACGAAACAGAATATATATCTTAAAACATTTCATCATTCCTGGCAGATCTATTATCAATGTGGAATATCTAATAACAAAAACGATGGAAACAAAAAGAATCCAAATGTAATTGGCTAGATTATATTATAAATTATAATTTTTAAAGTATAGTTAAAAGTGCTCAATATCCGGGAGACTATGTAAAATATAGAAAAAAATGTACACTGAGGTCAGAGTGGCGACAATCTTCAGGCTATTATATATATGTAAAAATTCAGATATAAATAATTTTAAAAATCTATAGAAAGTCAAAAACTGAAAACAAAACAAAAATCTTTTTCATGTGTTTATATATATATATATATATATATATATATCTCCTTAGTTAAGAACAAATGGATAATTCAACTGTCCATAACATTTAATTAATATATATATATATATAAACAAATAAATGTACCAATGCGAATTGTGAAAATATAATGTTCGTATTTGAAATTGTACAATAATTTGAATCTTTTTCAAAACTCAAATGTGTCCTGTTCGTGAAAATTGCGTTTTGGAGACGTCAACGTGACGTCTGTTCGTCTTGGCGAGCCGATAAAAAAAAAAAAAATGAAAAAAAATGAAAGAGCCTCGTGACTAATGTCAGAACAGATGACAATTATATTTACGCGTATACAGATTGCTCAAAATAGCAAAGAAAATATTTACGTCTTTTTAGCCGTAATGCGTGGTGTACGAAGCGCCACGTGGTGGTGTGAAATTAAAATCTATGTTGCCCGGAGAGTGTATCTCCGGAAGGGGAAGCGCTCTGTTATAGCAACTACATTCCGAAGAAACAAACAGAGAGAGTTTGATGCTTTTATACTCCTGAAAAGTGTCACCTCTAACGGACAGAAAAGATTGTGGGTAAGCCCTACGATGTAATAAAACATTGGAACTGTTTTTTTTGTTTGTTTTTGATGATCTATTTAAAACTGATAAACGAAAGAGAAAATAAGCCATGAACACGTTTTCTTTTCTTTATAGGCAACTGTACATAAATTTGATGAAATCATGAAGGGATTCATTACATCAACATCTGTCTATATTTCTCAGATGAGGTATTGTAACTATTTACATCGTTCGGACTTATCTTTATTGCCATATTCACGACGTTTCGGCCGTTGTACACTCCGACCTTCTTCAATTGATATACATCGGAATTTATTTAGTCCATGGTGATAAATTATCCCTATTCCACGTGTCATGCTATTTTTTCAGTTAATTCCCTTTAGTAACTTAACTCTCCAAGTCTTTGTTCTCTATGTTGTGGTCAGGGATTGAACTCACGTGAATATGGCAATATAGAGGAGGACAACAGCCCGAACGAAGTAAATTCATTACTTCAGTTTAAGTAATTTTATATATATATATATATATATATATATAAATAAAGGTAAAAATGAAACAAAAAGTTACGGAATAACATATTTTATACTTTATTCAAGAACACCATTTCTTTAATTACACTAACATTTTTATTCATTAGGTTGAAGCAAAGACAAATTTAAGCAACTTCCATATGCATTCTTGCACAATAATCAATCAACCCGAGTAATGGTCAAAATTACTGTTGTAACCGAGGGAAGGTTACTGAATAGAAAGAATAAGGAAACGAAGGTTGGTAATGAACGATAATACTTAGGACAAAAACAACACGTATAAGATTTGCCAGCGGCGCGTAGAAGTAGTCAACTGCAAGAAGCTAGTCCAGTGAATTCCACAATGAATCTCCAACTGCAGGATATCTACCAACCGCCTCACACGGTCAGATGTAGCACAAGGCCGAATTTAATGCGAGGTATCCGAGCCTGTAAACTCGGCCAAAAATTCCCCGTAGCCGGGGTCGGGTAGCTGTTTCCCGAGACGAGACACTGCCCTTTGACATTGACACGTCTGGGGATCCTCTCTACACGGAGGCAGAGAGTTTGACCAGTACAGCTGGAGACGAATCTCCAACTGCAGACCAACATTATCGTCCGTAGGTATGCTACAAAAATTACCATCAACAACACCACCATCATCGATAGCCTAGTGAAGATTCTGACGAGATATTCGGAGTGAGATGGATTTATGTACTGACGTTAATATCAAAAGTAACAGTTTGGTACAAGGCTAAAAAAAAAAACAAAAAAAACTGGAGATGGGAGAATTTTTACTTTGCGAAATCAGCATTCAAAATGACTCGTACTGTAAACGAGGATGGAGAAATACACGACTAAAGAACTGCGTTGTATCAGACTTCTAAGTGACTAATGTCGGCTTGTCTTTAAAATCGGCATTCGAAGTAATTTTTTCAACACGAATTTTAAACCCATCTCTTCATATCAGTGTGAAATACCTTTCACACTTTAGTTTAATACATTTTACTATATATATATATATATATATATATATATATATATAGTAGCACATCTTTAATCTGACACACTTGTGACCAGGACCGTTTCGGGTAAAACGATAAACTACGTCCGCATCCTCGGTAAGACGATAAACTACGTCCAACAGCAAGGCCTCTGATCAGGAGGTTTTGAGGAATGTGGAACCACCTCTTAATTACCGGTGTTCCCAGATCCACCCTGACCCGGAGTGGTAGCACTTGTTAGGGTCCCAGCAAATAGTTAACCTCCAAACTGAGATCAAAACACTATGAAAGTGTAAAAAACAGGTTTTAATATCAGAAATACTTTGTAAAAAAAATTACCAGCAATAAAAATCTTGTCGGCATTAAATAATCCATTGAGGTTGATATGCCGTAGAACAAAACGAAACAAAAACATTCTTGTAAATAATTATTACCAGCAATACATTTTTTTGGGAAAAAACATTACCAGCAATAAAAAAATCTTGTTGGCATTAAGTAATCCATTGAGGTTGATATGCCGTAAAAGAAACCAAACCGAAATTGTGACCCGGACACTAACGGACCACAGAAATTACCCTCCCTCCCCAGTACTAATGACACAAGATGTCAGGGTCTGTTTTGACAATAGTTGGTCCGTTGGTTTATTTTAAGACATGTCAACCCGTATTTACATTCGAACTAATGCCATCGTTTTTATTGGTTCCAAACTAAACCCTTTATTTAATCTACAGGACTAGATTATTCTTTCTGTTGTCCGCACTCAGAGAGCTCTAGTCTTGTTCTTAGCAATGCTCAGTTAGTGCTCTACCCCTCCTTTGTGACAGAGTCGAAGTTTTCACTGCCCGACCCAAAGACTGAACGCACGCTTACTATATCACCCAATTCACGAACAACTCTTTAATCCACTAGGCTAGTGTTTAAATAAAAAGGTGCAATTCGAAATTCTACGACGATTACTCGATTTGACAGATACCTGGTGAAGGCTAAATGGCACAACAACTAAAACATTGTGATAAAGATGAGGACAATAGCCCAAGTATAAATAAGTTGTGTATTTAATTGATGGTTTTTCAATCTTCATTGATCATGTTGTGTTGGTATGATTTTGAACTGTTCAGGCAAATTAATATTAGTTACGTTCAGGGTATGACGATAAATTGTATCCTGCAGCAAGGGCTCTGAACGGGAGGTTTAGAGGAGCGTGGAACCACCTCTTAATTTCTGTTGTTCCCAAGCCCACCCTGAGCCGGGGTGATAACACTTGTTAAGATTCCAGCTATGGGAAAATAGTTAACCACTAAACTGGGGTTAAAACACTGGGGAAGTATAAAAATATATTTTTATAGAAAAAATACCAGCAATACATATTTAATAAATAAATAAATATATATATATATATAAATAAATAAATATATATATATAAATAAATATATAAATAAATAAATAAATATATAAATAAATAAATAAATAAATAAATATATAAATAAATAAATATATAAATAAATAAATAAATAAATAAATAAATATAAATAAAATACCAGCAATTCATTTTTTGTTAAAAAATTACAGATGTTACAAAGAAAATTAAATTTCGACATTAAATGACCCATAAGGAGTTGATATGACTCCAAACAAACAAAACTATTATCAGTCCTTTGTAAATATTCACCTTTTATGTGTCAAATACTTTGAGGACATGGGTGATCATGGTCCTTCATATCGTCCTGTATTTTGTTGCTCAAAGTAATTTTTGACCCTTTTACAATTGTTTTCTGTTCCTTTTTCTATTGTTTTCTGTCCGTTTTGTCATCCATTCAAACAAACTCATTTATGGACTCAATTTCTAGGTCTGCTGCTAGGAAAGTTGGCTCACTGTGTCGTGCCAGACACATTTTCTTGTCAGAATGCATCTTGCACATTTGTAAATCTACCATTCATCTGCACATTGAATATTAGTGCCATATATCTTGAAATTCTTGATAAAATCCAAAGAAGGGTCTGTAATATCATCAGTCCTGATCTGGCATCTCGACTTCAGTCACTTTCACATGGCCATGACGTGACTTCTGTCTGTCCTTTCTATAAATATTTTCATGGCAGTTTTTCTAATGAGCTATCCTTCTTGGCACAACGACCGCAGGAATTTAAGCGCAATACTAGACTGGCTACTTGTCTCGTCGTTTTTCTGTTGAAATAACTAAGGTGGAACCATAAATTCTATTCTAATAGTTTCTTTTCTCAAACTTCTCGCCCGTGGAACTATCTTCCAGTTTCTTGCTTCCCTTCCACCTACAGAAACTTAAATGCAATATCAATCGCCATCTTCTCTTTTCCTGAATCCTGTTCTTACTGAAGTTTTATTCTTACACTTTCAGTAATCTCTTGCATCTTAGCGGCATTATCGCCTTGCTTGGGATGAAATGATTAAACAAAGAAAAAAAAGCTTAATCGACTTAATGAAATATTATAGACACTTACTGAACGGTGGTGCGATCCAGTTAAATTGGGTTCAATCTTCACTGAAGGCTAAGAGTAATGTCAGCGTAGATGTTATCGGTGCAGAAAGTGGAATAGACGTTCAGTGGCCGTTGCGTTCATTTTCGTACAAATACCATCAATGGGTTAAATAATAAGGCAGACCGAGCCTTGGTTGGCAACCGGTCTAGAAGAGGAACAGCCCCGAATTCCAAACCGGAGGGGTCAGAAACTCCACCTTGTAAGAACTTGCTACAGAAATAACAGCAGCAACACCTAGCGTGGTGAGGCTGTGGCCTTATACTCTAACGTAGAGTGTAATGGCACTGAGGGAAGGGAAGATACTATATATATAGAAAAGGCACTATCCTGTTTTGAAACTTGTTTTTGTGCCTTTCATTTCCGAAGATTGATTTTTTTTACGGCTTAACCTTTAGAAGGTTATTTAAAGCCAGAAATATTTTTAGAGTGCAAGATATTTTTCTAAAATAATAATTAATCAGAGTTGGGGGAGAAGATGTAGATTCATAGCTTTACCAAGGGCATTTGCGCGTAAGCAGAGCTGTTATCCATGCAACAGATATTCCCAAGCGGTCACCTATCTAGGTACTGACCAGGTTCATCGTTGCTTAACTACGGTGATCGTACAAGAACCTGTATTTCAACGCGATATGAGCGTAAGCCTTTATTTCCGAAGAGAAAGAAATGTAATCAATTTTAGTAAATTATTAGTCGAACACAGAACGGCGTCTGCTCTCACTTTCCCTGTTTGGAAAATATGAAACAATCATGGCGGATATTCAGTGCGGCCTGCTTAGCAAGCCAACAACATGGCAGATTGGTTACTCGCGTTGCGTCAATTGAACTTTAATAGCTGAATTTCTCGTCGTCCTTTGTTAATGGGTTTTAAGCTTTAGTCGGACGAATCTGCGAATGGACATTAGTCAGTCGAGCATAAAGTTTTCAAATATCTCGCGGCACCCCTGAGAGCTATCCGCTGCGCACACTTTGGGAGCCCATGTCGTAGCCCGAATGAGATTAGATACATTCTCAATGGTTGAGAAGAAATTCACTGGCCCGTGTCAAGAGAAACTGGTTTAATAACCTTCTGCCGCTGCCATCAAGCAAGTAAGATTCATTATAGGAGAAAGGTTTGTTTCAGTTCTCATTCATCTGATGTTCACACCTCGGGTACCTCGATGTGGTGTAATGGTTAACAAGCTTGTCTCGCTTAAAGAATTATGACTGAGAAACAGTAAAAAAGCAAAAAAGGTGAACTGGATTTCGTCTGAAAAGACAGTCTACGGCGATGACGAAGAGAAAGGACGAGATTCGTTTTATGTGGACCTAACCTTCCTTCGTTAAAGAGAGAGAGAGAGGAGAAAGAGAGAGAGAGAGAGAGGAGAAAAGAGAGAGAGAGAGAGAGGAGAAAAGAGAGAGAGAGAGAGAGGAGAAAAGAGAGAGAGAGGAGAAAAGAGAGAGAGAGAGAGGAGGAGAGAGAGAGAGGAGAGAGAGAGAGAGAGAGGAGAAAAGAGAGAGAGAGAGGAGAAAAGAGAGAGAGAGAGGAGAAAAGAGAGAGAGAGAGGAGAAAAGAGAGAGAGAGAGAGAGAGAGAGAGAGAGAGAGGAGAAAAGAGAGAGAGAGAGAGAGAGAGGAGAAAAGAGAGAGAGAGAGAGAGAGAGGAGAAAAGAGAGAGAGAGAGAGAGAGAGGAGAAAAGAGAGAGAGGAGGAGAGAGAGAGAGAGGAGGAGAGAGAGAGGAGGAGGAGAGAGAGAGAGAGGAGGAGAGAGAGAGAGAGGAGGAGAGAGAGAGAGAGGAGGAGAGAGAGAGAGAGGAGGAGAGAGAGAGAGAGGAGGAGAGAGAGAGAGAGGAGGAGAGAGAGAGAGAGGAGGAGAGAGAGAGAGAGGAGGAGGAGAGAGAGAGAGGAGGAGAGAGAGAGAGAGGAGGAGAGAGAGAGAGAGGAGGAGAGAGAGAGAGAGGAGGAGAGAGAGAGAGAGGAGGAGAGAGAGAGAGGGAGAAAAGAGAGAGAGAGAGAGAGAGAGAGAAGAGAGAGAGAGAGAGAGAGGAGAAAAGAGAGAGAGAGAGAGAGAGAGAGAAAGAGAGAGAGAGAGAGAGAGGAGAAAGAGAGAGAGAGAGAGAGAGAAAGAGAGAGAGAGAGAGAGAGAGGAGAAAAGAGAGAGAGAGAGAGAGAGAGAGAAAGAGAGAGAGAGAGAGAGAGGAGAAAAGAGAGAGAGAGAGAGAGGAGAAAAGAGAGAGAGAGAGAGAGAGAGGAGAAAAGAGAGAGAGAGAGAGAGGAGAAAAGAGAGAGAGAGAGAGAGAGAGAGGGAAAAGAGAGAGAGAGAGAAGAGAGAGAGAGAGAGAGGAGAAAAGAGAGAGAGAGAGAGAAAGAGAGAGAGAGAGAGAGAGAGAGAGAGAGAGAGAGAAAAGAGAGAGGAGAGAGAGAGAGAGAGGAGAGAGAGAGAGAGAGAGAGAGAGAGAGAGAGAGAGAGGAAGAGAAAGAGGGAGAGAGAGAGGAGAAAGAGAGAGAGAGAGAGGAGAAAAGAAAGAGAGAGAGAGGAGAAAAGAAAGAGAGAGAGGAAAAGAAAGAGAGAGAGGAGAAAAGAAAGAGAGAGAGGAGAAAAGAAAGAGAGAGAGAGAGGAGAAAAGAAAGAGAGAGAGGAGAAAAGAGAGAGAGAGAGGAGAAAAGAGAGAGAGAGAGAAAAAGAGACCTTAGTGACCTCCACCGACCTTCCTTTTGATTTTTGTGCTTCTGCTGCTGCCTACTTATGTCTTTATGAAAATTTGCCCGCTGTTGACGTATATATACTTTTTAAAAACACCGTGAAATATCGGTCCTCAGCCTTTGTATTATAAACTAATCAATGCCTAGTGGTATTTCCAAACCAGCGTAGATAGTATCGTTCAATATAATACGTTTTGTGACATTTTTATAGCAACAAATTAAACATCACTTATTTCGATTAACCGCGTTACTTAGAACGATTACTTCGCTACTTATCTGAATGTAAAAAGAACTGGCAATAATATAAATGAGAGATTGCTACAAAAAGGCAATTGATTTTTTTACAGCTAATTTGTTTAAAAAATGAATTATCTATTGTTTGCGTCACGGCAATTTTTGGTAAAAATGGTACACTAAACTAAGTAACCAAGTAATCGTTTTAAGTTCTCTAAATATGAGTGCCTACTTTTATTGTAGTAAATTTTTTTGAAACACGCGTTTTGAAATCCTCACAGGAGTTTACAAAGGATAAAAAGAAAGGTTTTGACAATTACGGTGTTTTTTCTCGATTAGTTTCGTACTAACACTAAGAAATGAATCCGTGAACTCAAGAGGATTAAAGTTAAAATAAATAGACATATATATATTTCCATTCTGTGACTTCTGTTACTCCACCCATCACACCCTCTAAAATAACCATATACTGACCTATGGAAACCAAGTTATGAAGAACTGCAAGCAGGTAAGATGGTACAAAGTAAAGTTAGTTCTACTCGCGTGCGTAGTTTAGCACAAATTTTCATTAATTATTGGGAAAAAAATTAAGTTTTATTTAACATACAAAATACTCCTATTATTTTAAAAACAATTTAATGATCAAAACAAGTACTTATTTAATAAAAATGCAGCATTGCTTTTTTGCATCTAAGTTTTTATATACAAGATCCCAGTTTCCAGTTCACCTTGCGTTTATGAGAACTATTAGGTTGGTGCAAAAATAATGTCGTTTTCTCACATGAAGTTGAACGTCAAAAAACGACATTATTTTTGCACCAACCTAATATAAACAAATCACAAGGCCAAACACTTCAAAATGTTACAATTTGGCCCCATAAAGAAATATTTACGCATGATCAGTTTTATGTCGCATGCTCAAGAATAAGAAATCCTAAGAATTTATTCTTCGCTGTTAAAAAGGAAAGAAATTAAAGAAAAAAAATATTGTTTACATTAATGTCCTATAAAGTTAAAAATTATTAAACCGCGAATTAGGGTTTTTGTCAAAGTAATTTTTCTAAAGAAATCAGCTTATTTGAATTTCATTGATTGATTTGCGAAATTGAACGAAACGTAGAGTTTGTAAATATCAACAAAAATGCTAGTGATAACTTCAATACTAAATACTGTGACGATTTCAACACATCCTTTATCAGAGATAAAATCTCCCATATATATATATATATATATATAGGTTTTACGACTATGATTATAGTTCAGTCTCTCAACATTTAAAGGAACATTCCTGTCTATATTCACGATTTAGAGAAATATTAACTATACTCAAACAGGAAAATAACTAAAACTTAAAATTGTGTAATGCCTATATAAAATAAAATAAATTACAGTCAATAATGAGTGTAGCAACAAAGTACTAAAATGCTCATAAGGTTTTAAAATATCTAAATTGTAATTGCTAAAAACTAGAAGAAAAATACACGTAATTACAATTTGAATAAGAATTTTAATGAGAATTTACATAAATTAAGTTACCCCCCTCAGATAGCAGCAAAATTTTGTCGAATTTTACAGCGTTCATGTTCACATATTCATAACTTAGATTAATTCTTTGTCTTAGCAATTCACTGAAGATGATCTTGGATGAGTTTGATAGTACTTGGGGGAAATAAAAACAATATGGATAATTACGGTGTTTTTCTCGGTCGGTTTCGTACTAACTCTAAGAAATTAATTCGAGAACTTGAGAGGATTAAAATAAAAATAGACATAATGTCTAGATTATTCAACCAAACATGCTTGAATAAAGATGTGTGTGTGTGTGTGTGTAATATATATATATATGTGTGTGTGTGTAATATATATATGTGTGTGTGTGTGTGTAATATATGTGTGTATGTGTGTGTAATATATATATGTGTGTGTGTGTGTAATATATATGTGTGTGTGTGTGTGTGTAATATATATGTGTGTGTGTGTGTGTGTGTGTAATATATATGTGTGTGTGTGTGGGTAATATATATGTGTGTGTGTGTGGGTAATATATATATATGTGTGTGTGTGTGTAATATATATATATGTGTGTGTGTGTGTGTGATATATATATATGTGTGTGTGTGTAATATATATATATGTGTGTGTGTGATATATATATATGTGTGTGTGTGTGTGATATATATATATGTGTGTGTGTGTGTGTGATATATATATATGTGTGTGTGTGTAATATATGTGTGTGTGTGTAATATATGTGTGTGTGTAATATATGTGTGTGTGTGTAATATATGTGTGTGAGTGTGTGTAATATATATGCGTGTGTGTGTGTGTGTGTGTAATATATATGCGTGTGTGTGTGTGCGTGTGTAATATATATGCGTGTGTGTGTGTGTGTGTAATATATATGCGTGTGTGTGTGTGTGTAATATATATGCGTGTGTGTGTGTGTGTGTGTGTGTGTGTGATATATGTGTGTGTGTGTGTAATATGTGTGTGTGTGTGTGTTGAGAACGTCGTTTCGCATCTAATCGAAACCAAAATGGCGACACCCATGAGAAATCGACGTCGGTGCATTTAGTCATTTATTTCCAGTAAACGGAAGTTTTTTTTTTCTGAACAGAACGGTATAGCCTGGCAACAATGCAATATCAACAATGAAATAATCAAGATCTTTAGGAAACGTTTTTTTTTTCGCTTTTTGGGGGAAGGTCTTTAATCTGACCTTCCTTCCAGAGTCAGAAAGTAAATCTCTCACACGCTTACGTTTTAAACCTTTCTTTTATCCTTTGTACAAATGCACCAGAGTGTGCGGGTAGAGTAACTGATATCAGCGCGGATAATGGAATCGTCGAGCCAAGCTAAAGTTCCAGGCTAACCCCGTTGCGTTCACTTTCGCATCATTGCATTCGGGGATAAGAGATAAATATACCAGTTAAATACCAAAGTAGAATTAGCTCTCAAGCCTTACATGTCCACTAGTCTAAAAAAAAAAGAAATAAAAAAGGGAAACCTAATTTCAAGCCGTAGACAAGGTGCAGAAACCGCACCTATATTGTTTACACCAATTCAGATAAAAAAAGAAAAATGTGGAGAGCCATGATCGCCTACAGTTGGAAGGGACATAGCATTAAAAATACATTCGGAAGCAACAAGAATGAGGAAGAACTGTACGTAACTTCGCGAGGAATTGGTACTATTTGAGAAGAACCTAGGAGGGAGTGGTTCTGCCGGCAGACTTACAAGCATATAAAAGAAGAATGTTAAGTCAAAACCATTTATTACCCGACCTCCGCCAAGATATTCTCATCTGCCAAATTCTTCTAATTCTTTCCACCTAGTTTAGTCAAAATATAGCATCTACTTATTGTATCCCTGACGTTTTCACTAAGTCGTTGTGGTTCTCGTTGTAGCTAAAGCGAAAGAGAGTCTCAATACTTCACTTACTCTTCAGGCATCTTTTTTTTTTTCTTTTTTAAGCGTATCACCCCAAGCAAGGCTGGAGGCCACTATCACGCAAGGGGTTATAGAAGGGTTGGAGGAAGAGCAGATAGGAGTGGTAAAGGAGAGGATGTGGAGAAAGAGAAAGACAGTGGGTCGATCAAGGCAAGGGGGTTACAGAAGATTTGGAGCGAGAGCAGATAGGAATGAAAGGTGAAAGGATGTGGATACATCAAGTGACAGCAAATCTTTTTTATATTTTCAGTTCATATTGTTAAGCCTTACAACTCTTGTAGGTTTAGACAGTTTTAACAAATCAAATTTCCAATTCTTCTACCAAATATTCCAGAGACTGTATCGGTCTAACACTATTCAGTCATACTGATTCCAAGGACTCTTTAACTCTCCAGTCATCATGAGGATGCTGTAAGGTTTTATCATTTATATCTCATATCTTCACGTAATTGTTGAATGTACGACCAACATCAGTGTATTCGTGTTTTGGTATCCCAAGAAACATCACTGATCAGTGCATCCTTATTTCTTCAAAATTGATTTTTTTTTCATTTCTTACGGCTTATTAACCCTTTTACACCTGAAACATAACATTGTAAGTCTAGGCAACATACAAATATTCGCGGAATTACTGAAAAATGTATTACCAGTATTTGTTAAAAAATAACAAAAAAAAACAGGACTTTACTGTGGCGAACACACGTCATTACAGACTCAAAAGAGGCCCCGAATCGCATGCGGACATGTCTGTCAAAATTTATTACATCCGGATTTTCCTGTTAGCAGCGGGACAGCTTGATATGTTCAGATACGGGCCTCTCTAAAACTTGTCTCTATCAGAGTTTCTGCTAGCGTCTCCTGTCAAGGAATGCAACGGAAAAAAATAGCAGTTGGTAAGAAAGTCTTGTGAAGTCGGTCCCATGGCCATTTTCTTCCTAAAGATGATATATGCTTAGTGAGGCAGTGTCATTTTGTTACCTCTCGTCTCATTTTCTTTCTGTGCCTATTATACCCCGTAGCCGCTGGGAGGGCTATCGTTTAGTTGTTTGCCCCAAACTCAATACAACCTTGCCGTAGCTTACAAAATATACTTATGATCGTCCACTCGTCCAATGATTATCAACGTGAGCTCTTAGGCCCACAAGTGGGTCTGAATTTTTTTTTTTTTTTTTTTAAATGGGCCCGAAGAAAATAGTTAAGTTAATGCAGACTGAAAAGAGAAGAAGCTGAACGAAGGCTTGGGAGTTCATCTTGATAAGCCGATAGATAGACACCAAAAGTAGTGGTGTCATTAGTTAGGATTTATATTTTCTACTACATTTTGCTTTTGTAAATATAAGGTATTTTCTGTTACATAGGCATTTCTATTTGTTTTTATGTGGGCCACAACGAAAAAAACGTTGGACCACAACGAAAAAAAAAAAAAAAAGATTGGACCACAACGAAAAAAAAAAAAAAAAAGATTGAGAAATACTGCACTAGGTCGCATCCAAAACGTCAATGGGCAGAAATGCTTCTCTAAAACCAGAGATATTCATTTTAGTTTTCTTTAGAAATTTACGACATTCACTGAATCCTCAACACAGGACATTCTTTTACGACGGAATTTATCAGCTAATATTTTGGTATTAGTCATCTTACTCACGCACTTCCTGGTTGCACGGATTCCCATGACTCGTCAATCTTTACGGACATTCATTGCGCCGAACAGATCTGCTTTATCTCTCGTATCGTCACATAATTATTGAATGTACGTTTTGAAAAGACGGCCTATATTATTGTGCCAATGTTTTGGTGTCCATTGAAGCGCATCAGTATTAAACACATCCGTATTTGTGCAGGAATACGTTGAAAATTGTCTTTTGAATGACCTATAAAATGGGAGGGAGATGGTTGTAGAGCTGTTTTTGTTTGGTGGTCTCCAGGATAGCTTTAATGCAGAACGCAGCATTTTTACGGGTGCTTTTGTTAATGTCCATGTCGAACTTCTATACAACAGTACTGATGTAGCAATAGATTCGAAGTAGTCTTATTTCAAAACTGTTAATTATAGACAATTCTACGTGCTCTACAATTTTTAACTCTCGGGCAAGGTCCTGGAAATGTTTGCTTATCTTTTTTCTGTTGTTTATCTTTCATCTTATGGCCTACTAGCACACTTTCATTTACTGTTTCAGAACAACCTGATCTGGTCTTCCTGCTCGGGTGGAGAAGCATACGATAATGGATTTTAAAGTTTGAATGATTTGTGAACATACGAGACCCTCGCCTAAACTTTCCACCAACTGACCAATGATTATCCGACGTCTCGTCTCGATAGTCACTCACGTTGATGCGCACCGAAAACTGGACAAGGCCCACTGCATATGCAAGGGGCAAAGATGAAAACTTGCACCACGTTCAGATGTAATAATGCGAAACTTGTTTACAATATTATAAAATAGGTGTTTTTACTCAGGGTTTCGCCTTCTTAGTCTGGGTGGATAGTTAGGTGATATCTGGAGACAACTTTTTTACCTTATCAGTCTAACAGCTAAACTAACCCCTACTAAATCTACAAAAGAAAAACGCATTCAGTAAACGTCTACCTTGAGTGTCTTGAGCCTTGTACTGGGTGAGCAATAGTAAAAAAAAATATTAAGTTAGTATTAGTATCTGAAATAAACTATTAGATTTAGGCTATTGAGTTTTATTTAGCCAATATGTGGTTTGAGGTAGCGTAGTATGAATTTGTTTTAATGTTTGTATTTAGTAATGAGCTCGTATCTGGGAGTTTACTGGTTAAGGCTATTTTGTTCTCTAAGCAAAGATTACAGTTTTGAGGTGTTGCGAGCTGGTGCTGTTCTTTTTTTTTCTATTTTATTTTTGGGGTTTTGGTTTATTCTTTGATTTATCATATACAGTGTAACCCGGATATAAGAGAGTTGTCGGGACCGGATAACAAGTCTCTTATATCCGGGTTTGGTTTATTTTGTTTTGTTAACACAGGTTCTAATTTGGGACCAGAGAAAATCTCTTATATCCGGGTCTCATATCCGGGTTACACTGTATAATTTGAGAGGAACTGAAATATAGTTGCACCAAATTAGTCACACATGATCAGAAAAATATTAACTGAACACGCGAAGTAACGCTCATCTTTATGGGGAAAATATAATCCATATATTGGAAGTTAATCGTTTTTATAATGTTGAGCAAGTAATAAATAAACGTAAGCAAACCTAGGAAAATTATTGAAGAAAACAAAATTTTATGTGAAAATGAGTTGCATTTCAGCTGCTGTCTCCCTTGTTTACAACTGTGAGAAAATGTCGACTGTCGACTTATGTATGGAACAAAAACCGCCTCACTGACAGTGAAAAAAAAAAAAAAAAAAAAAAAAAAAGTGTGTAAGCCGTTAGCATTCAACACTCTAGCCGGCCTCATAAATATCAGCTCTCAAAGTCTCACTGTTTTGGGTGACTTACGTTATTTGCGATGATGTTGTCATATAGTTACGTTGTTCTGGAATTGTCATCATTGGTCGACTGAACTTGTTTTGTTTCAATGACTTTTGTTTTGTTAATATTAATTACTTTATACCCATTATCATTAAAAAAAAAAAAAATCGGCTTCCAAAAATTAACAAAAAAAAAAAAAATTCTCAGCAATGTTGGGACTCGGCGCTTTTTCTCAGAAATAGAAACTTGACAAAGGGGTTGTCATATTATGATAGAGTATACATGGGACGGATTACGGCGGGCTGAACATTGAGAGCCGATATTTACTGCGTAGGTTGAATGCTAAAAAGTTTAAGGCACATTGATTAATTTGGTATAGTGGTGTGTGTGTGTGTGTGTGTGTGTGTGTGTGTGTGTGTGTGTGTGTGTGTGTGTGTGTGTCTAATCTTCAGGAGATTAGAACACGTTCTAGTCGCCTGATGATTACGAGAGCGTGAAACTTTAATAGCAACTAGATCTTTCTTTTGTGAAGTATATACATAAAAACAAAGTACTACTGTTAGTCATTAGCCAAACTTTTATGAATTAAAAATTGCTGATGAAATACACTATGTTAAAATTTGCTATATTTGTACAGGATATCTTCTCAATATCGGAGAGATGATTTAGGGTGGACAGTGAAATCAACATCTCCATGCAATGCTGATTCCTACACCCTAACTACATCTCTGTTTAATATTCAAACTTTGAAAGTACAACACGCATAAGTACACACACACAAACACAAGGTCATACTGAGAAAAAAATATCCTCAAGGACACATGGCACAGTGGATAAAGGCGTTAGTTAGATCCAGTGACAGGACCCAAAGAGTGCGAGTTCAATAGCTGGTTAAGGCAGTGGAGAACTTGGAGAGGGGAATTAACAGGAAATAACTGACATCCATTAAACATGGCACGTGGAACTAGAACAGTCTACCCCACTGATCGAAATAAAGGGTTCAGTTCGACATTCTAACCTCTTGAAGAAGTCCGGAGCGTACAACGGCCGAAACGTTGTAATAAATATGGCGACAAAGATGAGGACAATAGTTCGAATAATGTAAATAGTGTACGTAAGACCTCATCTCAGAAATATAGACAGATAAAAAAATTATTTTCCAGGAATTTTCCGAATATTTTTAACAGGGGGGAAAATCATCCAGCGAAATCCTGTTTATACGGGAAAAGTAATATATCGTGATCTCCTGGTGAGGTGTACTTCATATTTCATTTCCTGATCAGAAAAAAATTAATATTTATGGCTCCTTTATGTTAACTGTTTTACACTGAAAACCTTTTAGTTTTTATCCAGTTTGTTTTTATGAAACTATTATTGGTGAGCCAACATAGAAAAGGATGGCGTTTAATTTTTTTTTATCTCCGCTTTTATTGCTTTCGTGTTTCATGACCAGCAATAAAATCTGAAAGGTGCGGGGGGGGTCTTCAAGGTAACCATCCACCCGACTAAAAGAGAATAAAATAGATAAATGAAAACTTTTTCGGGTTAAGTGACAGCAAACCGGACAGTGAGGACTTCCGGCTGCGGGTCTATATTAACGACCAAAATGGCGATTGAGAAGAAGTTCTGGGCCGTTTTCCAATTTCTGGGTGCGTACCGACACAAACGAGATTGCAATATGGCTGTTTCATTGTCCGGTCGGTGAGAAGCTGAGGGGGGATCCGGTTGCATGTTTACACTTTTACACTCGTTAAAGGAGTAAACTAATACCAGTGTGAAAGGAAAAAATTTACCGCTCACCGTTCTCATCCAATAACTAGATTGACTGACACAATGGTGAGAAGTGCAATCAGGCTAATGGCACTTCCCTGCTTCGAGTTATATAACCCATTACCAACCAATCACATTACTTAGCAGAGAAAATACATATGAAAACTCATTGCCTTAAATATGTCAAAGGATACAGCAGAGATGGGCAAGTTTTTAGAGGAGGACTACATCATTGTTTGGCCTGTGTAAAGTGGGCTGTATCACAACTAGTTTCAGAGTGGCAATATAAACGACAAACATGTGCCTATAATTTGTAGATCTATTTGCTTATTGGACAGTTCGTGAACAGGCTTCACGAATGGACGAGATACACCTGATGAAGTCCGGAGGGTACATCGAGCTGCATAATCTACAAGAACACTGAACTGAACCCTTTATTTAATCTACGGCTAGATTAAATATTCAATCCATTGCTCAGTCAACGGGACAGTGTAAACTGATGCAGGGATCTAGGTGCCTGTATGTACATAGGATGTCATTTCTCATCTTTTCTATAAACGCCTCACGAGATTTATCAGGAATTTCTATTCTTTTAAATATATTAAATATTAATCCACTAGGAATATCGGTTCGTTCTGATTCATAGTACTGGTCGGCCATTTCCACTGAGTGCATGTACACCAAGGACTGAACTCACGGCCGCTATGTCACCAAATTCACAAACCAACTCTTATCCACTAGGCTAGTGTTCGGTAGATGAGAAATTAGTTTAATTTCTTATAAATCTCGTGAGACGTTTATAGAAAGTTAAGTGACATCCTATGTACATACAGGCACCTAGATCCCGGCATCAGTAAAGTGTGGGACGCAGCGATCTAAGTACCCCCTGTTGTAGTGCATAACGCTATTAATATCGCCATCTTCTATCTTCATGAACCCCGTTTATTTTGTCCTTCCCCTCAATCCTCCTTATTCTCAGTTTTCTCATTATCTCCCTGAAACCCGCTCCATTCTAGTGACATTACCGTCTTGTATGCAGCGAAATTAAATAAATAATAAAAAAAAACAAAAAGAAAAAAGGAAAAAAGAAAGAAAGAAAAAAGAGAAAAGGAAAAAAGGAAAAAAGGAAAAAAGGAAAAAAGGAAAAAAGGAAAAAAGGAAAAAAGGAAAAAAGGAAAAAAGGAAAAAAGGAAAAAAGGAAAAAAGGAAAAAAGGAAAAAAGGAAAAAAGGAAAAAAGGAAAAAAGGAAAAAAGGAAAAAAGAGAAAAGGAAAAAAGAGAAAAGGAAAAAAGAGAAAAGGAAAAAAGAGAAAAGGAAAAAAGAGAAAAGGAAAAAAGAGAAAAGGAAAAAAGAGAAAAGGAAAAAAGAGAAAAGGAAAAAAGAGAAAAGGAAAAAAGAGAAAAGGAAAAAAGAGAAAAGGAAAAAAGAGAAAAGGAAAAAAGAGAAAAGGAAAAAAGAGAAAAGGAAAAAAGAGAAAAGGAAAAAAGAGAAAAGGAAAAAAGAGAAAAGGAAAAAAGAGAAAAGGAAAAAAGAGAAAAGGAAAAAAGAGAAAAGGAAAAAAGAGAAAAGGAAAAAAGAGAAAAGGAAAAAAGAGAAAAGGAAAAAAGAGAAAAGGAAAAAAGAGAAAAGGAAAAAAGAGAAAAGGAAAAAAGAGAAAAGGAAAAAAGAGAAAAGGAAAAAAGAGAAAAGGAAAAAAGAGAAAAGGAAAAAAGAGAAAAGGAAAAAAGAGAAAAGGAAAAAAGAGAAAAGGAAAAAAGAGAAAAGGAAAAAAGAGAAAAGGAAAAAAGAGAAAAGGAAAAAAGAAAAAAGGAAAAAAGAAAAAAGGAAAAAAGAAAAAAGGAAAAAAGAAAAAAGGAAAAAAGAGAAAAGGAAAAGAGAAAAGAGAGAGAAGAGAAAAGAGAGAGAAGAGAAAAGAGAGAGAAGAGAAAAGAGAGAGAAGAGAAAAGAGAGAGAAGAGAAAAGAGAGAGAAGAGAAAAGAGAGAGAAGAGAAAAGAGAGAGAAGAGAAAAGAGAGAGAAGAGAAAAGAGAGAGAAGAGAAAAGAGAGAGAAGAGAAAAGAGAGAGAAGAGAAAAGAGAGAGAAGAGAAAAGAGAGAGAAGAGAAAAGAGAGAGAAGAGAAAAGAGAGAGAAGAGAAAAGAGAGAGAAGAGAAAAGAGAGAGAAGAGAAAAGAGAGAGAAGAGAAAAGAGAGAGAAGAGAAAAGAGAGAGAAGAGAAAAGAGAGAGAAAAAAGAAAGAAAAAAGAAAGAGAAAAAAGAAAAAAAAATAGAAAAAAGAAAAGAAAAGAGACAAAAAGAGAAGAAAAAATAGAATCATCAGGTGGGCCGCAGATGTACTGCATACGGCTCGTTGGACATAATTTGCCCACCTATGGGATACAGTATTGGATACTTGTCTCAAATCTTGGCATCAAACCATTTCTGGTTTGAGTTTTTAAATGTATGAACTTCAACTTCTTCCAAAAGATTTTATGTTATTAATTCTGTTTGATTTCTATTTACTCCTATTTTAAGAGTCCCAGTTTCACTTTCCCCAAAATGAAACCGAGAAATAAACAATTCGTAAGCTTTACTTAAGTAACTCCCGAGAAAAGAGTGTAATAATGCGAGCAATTCTGAGATACCGCAGAGCTCTGAAGTGCTTCCTTTAAAAAGTGAAAATTCTCGATTTAATGAGGAGAGAAAAAAAATAAGCATATATCGAGTTCGAGTGAAAGTTCTCAGAATGTATCTACAGTAAAAAAACAAATCTTATGACGTTGTCGCAATATACGACGTAGCAGGATACTTACATCTTACGTGACGTTGGTACCTAGTTAATGTAAGTGCCGTTTCTGTCCTCTTTCTTTGGTTATGATCTAAGCCAATATTCCCAACTTTCCCCTGTTTGATTTTTGGCTCTTTTTTTCATCTTGACTGGGTCAGTTTCTTTTTTTTCCATGTCCGTATTTCTTATTCTCCCATTTCCCTTAGCGAGAGAGCCTCTTGATTTTGTCTGAAGACAGAATACAGCGGCCTCTCTTATTCCTTTCAGGGTTGGACTGGTCCTACTAACATCAGTTATCTTCAGTTTGTTTGTTTGTTTTGTTATATTTTAGTTTGTTTTGGGTTTTATTCCCACCTCTTTGCCTTCTATCATGAAATTTTTATATATAATTACATACTCAAGAATTTTTATCTCATGAGGTGTTTAGTAGGTTCCTGCGCGCGCGTGCGTGCGTGCGTGTGGTATTGTGGTAGATGTAGGATTGAATGGTGGTGGGTGAGTTCTTGTGGTGATTGTGCAAATTGTAATGAATGAATGGATCGTGAATCTGATTAGCTATGTATAAGATAGTGTCGACCAGCCTCAACTCATTCCCCTTTTAGCCCTTGTGCCACAATTGGATTTTATACGCAATAAATCTTACGTAACGTTGGTTGCTGGCTCCAATCCTTGTTGGAATAACTGCAAAAACTCCCCCTCTCCAGATTTGTTAATAAAACTCAAATGTATGCTGGAATTTTCCCTCCTAACCAATGAAATAGGCCACTTCTCGGTCTCATCCGATTCACATTTTTTTTTTACTTGTCTTCAAGCAAGAACGTTGCGATCGCTTGTCTGTATCCCCTTTTGCGTGTTACCACCATTCTTAGTTTGTGTGCTTCATCTTATGACTGTTGCTTTGCCTTGCATCTATTGCTTGCTTAATATTGTTTATTACAAACTGTCAATTTTGTTTGTTGGGCATTTCTGCCAATTAATCTATATTGGTAGTTATGTAATTGTGTATATTGATGTAGGGACGTGGTTTTTCCACCACTATCTTTATATGGCTGGTTATCTACGATCTCTGTTTTACCTCATCCGCTCATATTCACCTAACCTTGCACCAACCGATTATCACCTTTTTTTGCAATCGCTGCAAAATGCTTTGATGGAAGGGTTACATTTTAATCCATTACTAGGTCCGCTGCTAAAGAAGTTGGTTTTATTGTGCTGTGTTAGATTCTGGAGAGAAAAAATTGTCTATCATATATATGTCTACGTCAACTATTCGTCATTGCTCTGAATATTGCCGCCACATATGATCTGGTGCTCCTACTGTTTATTTAGAGATCCTTGATAAAAAAACAACAACAACAAAGAACAATCAGCAATATTATTGGTCCTGGCTTCAGTTACTTTCCCACCGCCGTAAAGTTGGTTCCTTTTTGCCTTTTCTATAAATACTTTCATGGTAATTGTGAGGATGAGCTCTTCACTGTGGTACCTAGACCAGTAGCGCAGCTAGTGTGTTTGCTGCCCCTTCTCAGAAGGAGTACAATATCACAATGTACATTAACCCCCTTAAAGTTTATATATATATATATATATATATATATATATATATATATAGTCAACGGTGAAATTATTCTTACACCTATCAATTTTTAATATTTTTATCCACTTATGATTTTTTTTTTCTGTGTTTCTGTTAACGTGGTATTTATAACTCCTCATTGAAAAATTATGAAAGAAAAGTACAATTCTATTTGTTTATTTAAAAAAATAAAACTGGGCATATGTAGTAAAAAAAAAAAAAAAAAAAAAAAAAAAAATTACTTTTTTTTTTTCCCTAAATCGGGAAAACTTTAAAAAAAACTTTACGATATTAAAAGAAAGATAACTTGTTTTTGATTATATATTTTTTGTTTTATTTCAAAAGAAAAACAAAATACAAAAAAACACATTGATAAATTATGAACTAAAAAGTGTTTTTATATATTTATTTCAATTCTAATAAGTGAGGAGTCAAATTAAATGCCACGTTAACAGAAACACGCCCCCTCTCCAACCCGCTAGCTATGCCACTGACCTAGACGTTGTACAGTCCCTTGTGTCTTAGCGACTTGCTTGTGGCGATATGCTTAAGAAAAAGATTCAAGAGTTCATGGAAAAATTTCACGTCAAAATTTGCGGAGTTTTATTCAAAAGGTATCGAAGACCTACCTGATACGTGCGAGCAAGTGATTGTAAATAATGGCGATTATATAATTGAATAAACTGCAATTGTGTTTCATTTAAAAAAAAACTAATTTGATGAACAAAAACAGGAATTATTTATGAATCAGCCTAATACTTTTCTCAAGTGTTTAGCCACAGAAACAATATAGGATTAGATGTTGATGAGAGGGAAATAATTATTTATATGTGATGTTAAGCTTTGAGGTGATTCTACAAAGACCACAGGAATGTCTGGTATCGTAAGTGTTTTCACTTCCAGTATGTGCTTGAGAGCAAAGGGTAGAATATACTTGAGGTTAGAGTAGGAAAGAAAAACGAAATGGGTCTCTAATGACCTATAGATTTCTTGCAAGTGCTTGTTGTCATTACCCCACCGTGCCACATAGGAAGAGATAATAACTCCCACTTTACTCCTTCCTCCACAAATTGTTTATCAGCAGTGAAGACCTTAACCTTTCGTCGAAAACGAATCAAGACAGTTTCACCCACTTGTAAGATTGGCAAAACACTATGCATCATCGTGACATAAATCTAGATATTTTCACTAACACACATACACACGTATAACTACAGATGTGTTTACACACACGCGTATAAATACAGAGATATTTATACACACAAGTTTCATCCATAAAATATTCTGATATTTAGATATTCACAACAAGACTTAAAAGGACAGGCACACACACAGTAAGAAGAAAAATATAATCAAGTACACACACACAAACTAAACCTGGAAAAACTTAAGACAATAGTACTTTTTGGGGGTACCTTTTAATCCAGAATATATTCCACTTTTCAGGACAGTCCGGAGTCTACATTTCAATAGGAACTTTAGATTTAGTAAAAACGAAGAATAAATTAAATCTATTTTTCCTATCTATGTAATAGCAATTCGTAGGGTCATAGTTACTCCACATAACCTTTGACGTTTTTTTTTTTTAAATCAATTCACCCCAAGCAAAGCGATAATGATACAAAGGCTACTGGGAGTAAAAGAGTATGAAAAAGACAAGAAATAAGTGAAAAGACAAGGTATAATAATACCTCTACTCCTGCTAAACAAACGGGGGGATTATGAACCGGACGATAAGCGAACCTATCTGCTCCTTTTGAGGAGAACTATAATGAATATTAAGTTGTAGAGTTTTGACATATTAGAATAACGATATCAGACATTTTCAGTCTACAACAGACTGTAAAACGCCTTTGTTGTTATACATTTCCTTTCTTTCACCTTGGCACTAAACATCCGGCAGTCTAGCCTGTCCACTTTCAATAGGAATTGTTTCTCGGGTCATTGTAACCAGCTGCGAACCAAGTGTCGACTGCTAACTGGGACAGACCAGTAATTCTGCAGGACGATATGCATTGGCAAAATATCTAGAAGTATCAGAATAGACTATAGGAGCACCACAGGGATCCATTGAATTACAATACTTTAAATTCACTAGCTGTACACAGTAATATATCTGACCACAATCTTTATTATTATATCTATAAGTCTCAAAATGTGTGTGTGTGTGTGTGTGTGTGTGTGTGAGAGAGAGAGTGTGAGAGTGTAAGTGTGTGAGTGTGTGAGAGTGTGTGAGAGTGTATGTAAGTGTGAGAGTGAGAGTGTCAGAGTATGAGAGTGAGAGTGTGAGTTAGTGTGAGTGTGAGAGTGCGTGTGTGAGTGTGAGAGTGCGCGCGCGCGTGAGCGAGAGAAATCGGATGTTGTTTATGCATTTCCAGTTTTCATCCGATTTTGATGAATTTTTTTTGTTCGATAATTCTTCAGTGCCGGTTTTGAGTCCAAATAGTTGGCGACAATGGCTCTCCACTACTTCCTGTCCATTATAACTCGGCAACGTTTTACTATTTACTATCTGTTCTTGGATTCATAAAACTTTCATAAAAAAATAAATAGTTTAAATTATTACAATAATATTTATTATTATACAATTCCCTTTTCAGGGCCACCCCCTCCCATTCAAATTGCCCCCCCCCCATTTGGGGATGTGCCTCAGTTGCATCGAAATGTTACGAATATTGATTTTCGGGTGGGCTGACTTTAAACTTAAACTGCTGGGAATTTTTGCCGTTCAATTAGAGCAATGGTCAAAGGCGTGTTATACTGCTAGTCGCTAATAAATGTCAATCTGATTAAAAAGAGAAAAGAATTCACTAAAAATTCTAAATCGAAAATACATTGGAAGTGCACTGATCTCAAAATTCCCCATGGTCAACTGTTGCATTTGCGATGATTGGTGATATTGTATATGAATACAATATCGCCGATCATCTCAAAAGTTGTAGCAACACAATGCAGTATACGAATGAATAACAAAAATAAAATGATTTTTATAGTGTTGCAATGTACGGCAAGAGCGTGTTGAGATTTTGGGGAATCACCTAACCGATTGCTCTCCCAACTACTACGGGGAGAATAGTCAGAGAGGGGAAAGGGACAAGAAGTAACAAAAATGACACTGCCTCAGAAACCACAGCAAGTTTAGGAACAAAATACCCACGAAATAGACTTAAGACACCGTGTCTTGCCGACTGCTGGTTTTCCCTCTGCTTTTATTAGCATGAGGCATCTTACGAAGACCCGGATCTTCAGTTTCAGAGAGGCCCATATCCAGACATACCAAACTGTCCCGTTGCTAACGGGGAGAAACCCGGATGTAACTGGTGTTGACAAACATGTCCGCACGCAATCCGCGTTTGCACTGACGAGCGTTCGCTACATATAACATAACCCTTTAGGGTTATTTGAAGCCGAAACATCTCAGATTGTAGGAGGTTACTTATAGTACAAGGTGTTCCATCTAAGTGCGTACAGGGATCGACACGGAGTTAAAATGAAGGCTGTCTTAATATAAACGTTACTAAGAAACACTAATTTTCAATTCACACACGCCATGATCTTGTGAATTTTATTCTAAGTAAATAAGACCCAATTCCCAACACATACACATTATTTATATATATATATATATATATATATATACTTTACAATAGCAGAAATGCAAAACTTATCAATAGGTAACTCCTCATGCTGGTGTAGAGTTAGAGAACGCTATGTGTCCTTGACTCAGCCATAATTTATGCACGTGTTAAATGGTAAGAAATTACGTTATAGTCTGGCGAAAAGCGGAAAACGTAAGCTGCCTCGCCACTAGTTTCCACAAGTCTTCAATTCCTCTCTGTTTCTAACGGAGGAAGCCATCACTATCTCAGTGTATGACCAAGTCAAATCACAAATAAGACCTTATTTCACTGTCTTCTAATACGTACTCAGTTCGTTGTATGAACAAATTATTGCCTCTATCCAGTTTCTATTAATATGTAGCTAAACTGTTTTTCTTTTAAATGTTATACGCATGTTCCTTTTCATTTCCCGTCCTAGGTATGACGATAAACTACGTCCAGCAGCGAGGTCTCTGATAAGGAGGTTTTGAGGAGAGTGGAACCACCTCTTAATTGTTGGTGTTTCCAGGTCCGCCCTGACCCGGGGTAGTAGCACCTGTTATGGTCCCAGCTATGGGCAAATATTTAACCCCGAAACTGGGGTAAAAACACTATGAAAATGTCAAAACAGGTTTTAATACCAGAAATACTTTATAAAAAAAAAATATTTCCAGCAATATTTTTTGAAGGAAAAAAAAAACTATTACCAGGAATACATTTTTGAAAAAAATATATTACCAGCTGTACATTTTTGAGGAAAAAATATTACCAGCAATATGTTTTTGAAAAAAATTATTACCAGCAATACATTTTTGAAGGAAAATATTACCAGAAAGATTTTTTGACAAAACAAAATATTACCAGCAATAAAATTTTTGTCGGCATTAAATAACCCATTGAGGTTGATATGCCGTAAAACAAACCAACCAAAGTGAGTAATTTAAAAAACTTTTTGCGAAAATAAAACCATCCAAGATTGTAAATTTCCTAAAAGAAGTTAGATTGTACTCAAAAATAGAAGTAATTGAAAAATGGTTCACATATATATATGTATACATACACACCTTTTCTTTTTTTTTTTTTTTTTTTTTTTTTTTAACCAAACTATCGCTATGAATCTATTTCAAAATTTTGTTGGCAGTTAAATGACCCACTGAGGTTGATATGCCATATAACAAAACAACCAACCAACCAATCCTTTTCATTTCCTCGTGCGCGTTAGTCGTACTGTGTAGTGAGTATATTAATGTTATATTGGGACAAGGTACATTTATATCCAGCTATTTCAATGCCCGGTTTTTTAGTAAATATGGAAAACCATTCTTATTGACAATTTCAAACGAATTCAATATTTTTAATGAAAAGTTTCTAATGCAGTCTTATATTTAAAGACAGAATATTAAAATTGAATTTTTATACAAAATTTGACAAAATGTTCAACTACAATGAATTACATTCCATTACAATATTCTGGTTGAATTTCAGTAAGAGAGCAATTTGAGAGGCGATACCGTTAAAATCGTGACTTTATAAGTTTTTTTTCCCTTTGTCTTAACTCCCTGAAAATTAAATCCCTGTGCCGAAATATTTGCTTTGCATACTTGCGTTGACACGATCAAGCTAGCTAAAAATCTACTCAATATTCTAATCTAGACACCCAAAAATTCTTATCGAAAAATATTCAAAAGACGCATTCGAGATTTTCATAAAAAGAAAACTGACAAGTCTTCCAGACTCAAGTATATCTCTTCATAATCTGACGTGCGTGTAAAATTAAGCAAATGTACTTCGATTTTCTATCTACATAAATTTGGTGGAATTAGCGAGTCTTTAATGAGCTGTTTTTAATCTAAATAACTAATTTCGTCTAATAGTTTGAAAACTCGTCTGAACTAAAAATGCTAACACGTATTTATATAGCAAGCAATAAGAATAGATATTCGTATTTTTTTTTATTTGTACGAGTATTACAAAGCTTACAATAGACATACCTCTCATATATATATATATATATATATATATATATATATATATATAACATGTTGTGTTGAATGTTAAAGACAACATCGTCCTGCATATTTTCTTTTGAATTTTCTCGTATTTTCAAATAAAAAGTCTCATTAGAAAATATGAGAAAATCCAAAAGAAAATATGCAGGACGTTGTTGTCTTTAACATTCAACACATGTTTAAAAGAAAAGTTGCTGCCAAATTATATATATATATATATATATATATATATATATATATATATATATTATTCAGGGATAAGCTTTTTGGTATAATTATTAAAGGAAGAGAGAAAAATCAATGTGTTGATTTTTATTTTATTCAGAGTTATTTCGACAAAGCACAGTGTTATCATCAGGGTCAATTCGTCTGTTTATTACGGGACAAATATTATTGTGTTCATTTTCAAAGAGAAAATTTCTGTCTTTATCTGAAAGTTACATTTTTTTTTAACTTGTGAAGTGAAAAACGCCGAGTATCGTATCGTGATTGGCTTAACTAACGCTTCAGGTGAGATAACTAAGCACATCGAGAGAGTTTTTAAGGAATAAGTATTAAAACTATTAGTAGAAACCACGATATTTGTCTCGAAATAAATAACACCCTGATGATGACATTGTGCTATATCGAAAGTACTCGGAGTGAAATAACGTGTCAACACGGTGAGTTTCTCTTTTCCTTTAATAATGACACCAAAAAGCTTGTCCGTGAATAAGAAAGGATCCAACTGAAAATAAGTAGACAAAACTTGTCTAAAGATAGATAGATCGCTGCATTAATTTTAATTGGGGACGCTAAATTTGAATCTAGCTACATATTAAAATTTAGCGTTAGTGAAGTCTTAGGTATTGGATACGGGTTACTTGAACTTTATTATGTCTCCAATTAAGTTTTTTTTTATTTTTTTTTTTTTAGAAACTCACCTGGCAGCTTTTTTGCGGTAAAGTGTGAACTGCTGCTGCTATTTTTTTAAATTTTTTTTATTCATAAACGTCTATATAATAAATCTGAGTGTCAGTGTATGACACTTTTTCAAATTTACTCCTAGAGGGCGTAACCTAATATGTTATACAATTTTGGAATCGGGCAGACTCCGTGAGCAAATTGAAAGCATTCCGAATCGGATCCGCAATCCTGAAATTTTGGATTCCCAAGTTTTCATTACTGCAGTTGTTTTCGGCGATTTTTTTACGTGATTTTTCTAACTTGGAAATAAATTTGGGAATAATCGAAATTTAATTGCGAAATCACGAAAGTAAGGACCTACGTACATCAAATTGTCTTTAAATTAAGTGGCGGCAGAACAATTATCGTTGAACTTTTAAAAGGTAAGCTTAAATATTAATGCGATACTTAAATGCAGCAATCAATTTTGTGTTCTATAGTTTGTTGCCTGTTGCATCTACTCCTCCCTATCTATTGTGATGAAGGCTCAATCAAGAGCCCTCCGCAGGAGTTAGGTTAAATACCGCCTCATAGGGCGGCTTTTAAGCAAGTATTCCAATAGAGGACTTGCATAGGAATGCACGTTTTTAATGTGGAAATTATGACTTTTCGTACCTTTTAGTGTTTCTTTGAAAAATAATTATTTAGTTCTATCAATGAAACGAATAAATCTATGTGATTACGGTCTGTATCTGATGACAATATATTCATCAAATTGCAAAGTGAATTTGTAGTTATTCAAAAGTGATTGTAGAAAGTGAATAATTCAATACCCGAAAGCAGAAAAGAGCCTACGACAAGGATGTGTCGTCTCACCAGACTTATTTAACCTTTATAGTGAGGCGATCCTGAGAGAACAGAGTCCTACCAGGATTTATTAATAGCGGACACAATCTTTATAACATAAAATATGCAGATGACAGTGTCGGTAGCAGGAATCGAATCGAATCTGCAGAAACTCTTACAGAAGGTAGACATGGAAAGTGAGAAGGACTAAACATCAATTGTAAGAAGAAACAATGTATGTTTGTCAGCAAGAGAAATAGCCCAAGATGCGAACTACGAACTGGAAACACCAAATTCAAGCAAGCGCGAATATTTAAATGCCTGGGAATATGACACCAAACTCCGAAGACACCTTGAAATGTCAAAAGGACACGTTAAAAAACTAAGTTTTATGAAACCTGAAAATTACTTTAGAAACAACGAAAAGAGTGCTGAAATGCTATGTAATATCAGTCCTACTACATGGCAGTGAATGCTGGCCAATCTAGTCACCGATCAAGAAACTTGAGGTAACAGAAATGTTCTATTAGAAGGACACCAAGAATACCATAGATGTAACATGTAAACAATGTGGAAGTTTACAAGGAAAATGGAAATAAAAAGACGGTTATACTTAGAATGAGAATGAGAGCTGAAATTGCAAGGGCACATAATGAGGAAAGTGGGCTTAGCGTATTGAAAACAAAGACAGGGCGGGGAAACGGCGAAATAGCTAACAAGACTGAGAGCTACAAAGAACAGGAAGTTGTGCTTAGCCATGATCTTCTTATTCGAAAGGGACACGGCATATAGAAAATTGATTATTTCATGTTCTTTCTCTTTTAACATGCTTTCAATTATCTTTGAAAGTGCTAGAGTGGGGGGGGGTCAACTCTGGTGCGTTCTGGAGGGGGGTAATCTACCCCGGTGCCTGTTGGAGGGGGTTAATCTACCCCGGTGCGTGTTGGAGGGGGGGTAATCTACTCCGGTGCGTGTTGGAGGGGGGGGGAATCTACTCCGGTGCGTGTTGGAGGGGGGGGGGTAATCTACTCTGTATGGTATGTGGCATTTTAAGTGAAAGCCTCACGATTAGACTTTTCAGGAATTGGTAAAATTTAAACAAAAGCTTCCTTCCTTTGATTCCCTTCTGACAGTCTGTCGAAATAATTCAATTTTTTTTTCTATATAAGTTTTTAAGGGAGGGTTGCGACACTGGTCCTAGTTCGACTAAAAGCAGTGGCAACCAAAATCTACACATGTAAACGACGGGTTGCCATTACTTGCAGAGGTGAAAGGGAATGGGATAATTTTTCAACGAGGCGGTATTTTTATATTTTTGTTTTTATATAACTGAGTAAAAAGTGTGAATACACGAGTATGCAAAAGAAAGACATTAAAAGGGGAGAGGGTGAGTGAGCGAGTGAGAAAATGTTCAGAAAGGGGAATTTATCCCTATGCCCGCTACAAGATGTCGGCACTACAGCATGCTGGGAAGAAAAAAAAAAAAAAAAAAAAAAGACGGGAAGTGTCCCGTTTTTATGGCTCCTTAACAGAGCCACCTAACGATGTCTTGGCGAAAATAGCAACGCCATGTTGGGAAAAGGAAAATGTCGATCTTGCTCAGTAACACGACTTCGTTCAACATTTTTGTTCGCTATAGATAGCACACAGTGTGTTCGATATGTCCGACCCACGAGAAATTGAATTTTCTTTTTAATTATTGCAATAGTGACGATTAGAATGTGCGTTCACCATCCATATTAACAGGAGGCTTAGTTGCGTTTTAAGTTAGTGCTGTTTTCTCATAAGCTTTTCTATTTTGATGGAAAAGTATTTTTCAATAATTAAAGAAAGCATTAGGCATGACTTGAACACTCGGATAGTAAAATAAAAATAGCTATTGTTCAATTCACTTTTTGGAAAGGTCCCAAAAACTACAGGAATGAGAAAGCTACCATATTTGTCCAGTGGTATAAAAAAAAAAAAATTCGCCCTTTTCGTCTGTATACTATGAAGAGATTCACATCTGTCGACACCAATTAACTTACCTCACGTCATTTGACCCCAGAAGCACCAAGCGACAAAATAATGAATACAAATGAAATTTAAAAAAAAAAAAAAAATTGTGACGAGTTTCCGGTTTTTAATTCTTTTTCACGGCGCACACATCTATATCTCGTGGCGCAGCAGTTTGCCGCGGTGAAGTTTGGAAATTAAATAGTCATTTCTTGTTAGAAAAAGTGACAACATCTTTATCAGATGAGCCATGACTCCTACCCAGTTTGCTGAGCAGCTGAGAAATCAGTCAATGAAATTCCATTGTTAAGAACTTGCCTTCCAGAAATAAAAACGTTTTGTTTTGCATAGGGGAAAAAAAACAAACGAAAGTGTGAAAAGGAAAGGAAGAAATGAAGGAGGGCGAGAAAAACATTTTACTTACAATCTATTAAACTGTTAAAAACATTTGAAGATATAGCTCAAAGGTTAGTGCATAGAACAGCGTGTTTAAAAGGAGCCACAATACTTACTTCACAATATTCTCTAGGAATAAACCAACGACTTAAAACTAAAACAGTGACACTTGTAAAATTTGACGAGTATGTAAAAATCTGCTGTATTTATTGGGGAAGTGTGCTAAAAAAAAAACGATTACAAAAGGTAGCCTCCACTTGTAGGATGGTTGGGAACACAGTCTTTTTCAAGAGGTCATAGCAATTTCCACAAAGAAAATGAGTCTGTGGGGAGTCATGATCGCCTAGAACCTTAAAAGGACATGGCCTAAAAAAAAAAAAAAAAAAAAAAAAAAAAAAAAAGTATCGATTATCCGATTATCTGTACACTGGAGAAGCGGTAACACTCACACAATTTATTTTATACATGTGTGTTCTGGAAAGTTCTCAACTCAGCCAAGAATATTGCTGCCACATATGGTCTGGTGATCCAAAGAAGAATCAGTAATATTACTGATCCTGATCTAATGTCACCACTTCAGTTCTTTTCCCACAGCCGTAAGGTTGCCTGTGTGTCTTTTCTATAAATGCTTTCATTGTAATTGCGAGAATAAACTCTTCTCTATGTTACCTAGACTATTTTTTTTTTATAATTTAAGCGCAGTACTGGACTGGCGACGAGATCTTATCAATTTACAGTTGAGCTGGCTAGATGTAGCCGTATGTTTTATGCTAACAGTTTCTTTTCTCCTTTTTTTGTGTAACCTTGCTTTCCAGCCAACTTTAATCTTCAAACATTTTTAAATGAAATGTCAATCGCTATCTACTGTCCTCGCTCATGAGTAATGTTTCTGTTCATAATTCTTCTATACCCTCGTATCTTAGTGGCTTTACTGCCTTGCTTGGGGTGAACGCTAAAAAAAAAAAAAAAAAAAAAAAAGAATTTTATATTGTATATATATATATATATATATATATAAAAATGATGAAATATGTAGAGCGAAGAACTTTTCAGCGATCATTCATATCACTGGATCGTTGCATAATTTACCTAATTTTTTTCAACTTTTTAAAAATAAAATTAATACCACGTCCTTTCATGAGGTCTGCTATCAAACCGATTTCTTTATTTGTAAAGTATCAGGATGTCTTGAATAGGATAATCGAGCGACATCCCGTTGCCTTCTACACCGTTAAAATTCAAAATTTTCAATCCTACTACACTCCTGATCAAAAATTTAAGCCCACTTGAATTTTTCTTATAAGAGACTGTCATGGATACATTATAAACTTTTTCTTACTTAAGGTTACGAATTCTATAATCTAAAAGTTTATATAGACAAAAAGTTATAATCCAATCAGTTTATTCAGAAATGGACATTTTTATAAAATGGGGTGTTTTACACTTGATCAAGATTATAAGACCAGGAGGTATAAATTGTTAGATCTAGGGCAATTCCAATGTTTTTAGTTCAGTTAGAGATTAGCAATCACTGCGTAAAGATGTCACCATGCCTAAAGCAAGCAAACTTACCGAAGTTGAGCGCGCTCGAATTTTAGATTTCCATAATCAAGGTTTGTCATAGCGGGCGATCGCAGCTAAGGTAAATCGCAGTAAAACTGATTTGCAACTTTCTAAAGGACAGTGTGAATTATGGAAACGCAAAGTCTACTGGTAGGCCAAAAAATTTCCCCGTCATTGAGTAGGATAATAAGACGGTTTGTTGTGAAAGCCAGTAGACTTTCTTCTAGTCAAATTAAGGCGGCCACAGATGCTGATTGCAGTCCAGTAACCATCAGATGACACTTAGGACAAAAAGGCATGGTAAATAAAAAGCGCAAACAAATTCCTCGGCTGCTTCCACGTCACAAAGTGAACCGTTTAAAGTTTGGTCGTGAATACCAAACATGGGACATTGAGAAGTGGAAGAAAGTCCGGTTTTCTGATAAGAAAAAATCCAATCTAGATGGTCCTGATGGCTTCCAACGATATTGGCATAACAAAAACATGCCTCCTGAAATTTTCTCCATACATCATAGTGGTGGAGGGTCCCTAAAGGTATAGGGTGCCTTTTCTTATAGAGGGACGAAGGCGCTCCAGGTGGTGCAGGGTCGTCAGACAGCAGTTGGTTATGCTAGCATGCTACAAAAAGCATCGTTGGTGACGGAGGGCCATCGTTTGTGTGGGGATGGATGGTTATTCCAACAGGATAATGCAGCAATCCACGCTGTATGCCGGACCTTGACCTTTCTACAAAAAATGTGGTCCATCTCTTGAGATATCCTGCATGCTCACTGAACTTGAACCCAATTGAAAATATTTGGGGATGGATGGCAAGAGATGTTTATAGAAATGGCAAACAATATTCAACTAAAAATGAAGTTTGTGAAGTTATCTTCAGAAGCTGGAGCAATATTCTCGCAGCTTAATCGAAACATTAATTTCCAGCATGCCCCAAAGAATTTTTGAAGTCATCAAAACCAGTAGAGGTAGAACTCATTAAATTTGGTTGTTGAATGTTTTCGTACGCTTTTCGTAGAATTTTTGTCTCTGGTCTTATAATTTTGATCAAGTGCAAAACACCTCATTTTATAAAAATGTCAATTTCTCAATAAAATGTTCAGATTATAATTTTTTGTCTATATAACATTAGTAACCTTAAGTAAGAAAGGTTTAAAATTTTTCCATGAAAAACAGTCTTTTTAAAAAATTTTCAAGTTGTCTTAAATTTTTGATCAGGAGTGTATTTAATTTAAACTATATCTGAGAGAGAAGAACGTGATTAATGCAGAAGTGAACACAAACTAGTTACTATGCTAGTAAATAATTTAGTTTTACCACAAAAATAACCGCAGTATTTAAGCAATTTCAAAATTCCTCATCGCTTAGTAAATATCAAGAAAAGCGGGTTGGTTTATTTTGGTAATTAAAATCGAATTTCTTAAAATTCGAAAGAACGAGACTAATATATATATATATATATCATATATATATATATATATATATATATATATATATATATATATTGACCTCCTCCATTGTGCCATATGACGTATTTGTTCGAGACATGAAATCTGGAAAGAGAAATAAATCAATTTTATCTAAACGTGTAGCAGTAAGGCTATTAGGCGCTGGTGCATGCCCACTGATATTATCCCGTGAAAGCAATCCCCCATCTCCCAGATATAGATGAAGATCAACCTTTGTCACATCTACCAATCCTCATCATCAAGCCCTGTCCGCACGTTTGTCCGTCTAGTCAATGAAAAGTAGACAAAAAGCCAACTAGGCTGAATGGGGCCCGCAGGTGAGGAACTGAAATAAAACTGGGAGAATGTGTCGAGGCAGATGCTACAGAAATATGATCAAGTGGAAAATGGGAATGACAAGAAAGTGGGGGGGGGGCAAGTTTATTGCTTGGCCTGTTTTTGAAAGGAAAAGAAAGAATAGTGCTGAAAAAGATCTCGATAACCACCTGCTCTGAGCAAAGAAAAAGAAAAAAAAAGATTACATGGTACATATATTTTATATAGGTATTTTTTTATTAAGTTTTGCCGGGCACAAGGTTACAGTTTAGCATAACATAGTAGTGGAGTCCCTATGTGTATCAAATGCAGTATACTAATTTATTTGCAAGACTAATTTGCTAGTCATAGATCAAAATTAACTGATCTGCATGATTTTTATATAAATAGGAAACATGCACACAATCTCCCCTCACAAAAAACACACATGTAAAGGGAAAAAAAAATGAAAAAAAAAAACGAAAAAAAGCGAAAAAAAAACAAAACAAAAAAAACAAAAAAAAAACAACGAAAACAAAAAAAACACGCACACACAAAAAAAATCACAAAAACGAACGAAAACGCAGCAACACACGAAGAAAAAAAAACAAAAACAATTCAAAACACACACACACACCACTAAAATGAAAAAAATAAAAAATAAAACAAAAGTACAATACACTATAGTGTAACAGTCTCGAGCCATATCAGCGAGACGCACACCTACTATTTTTGTTTAGTTCGATCCATTTGCGAGCGGGATGGTGATTTCTTCTGCTCATGTTGGCCACAACACATCGCTGGTACTTCAAACGTTGGCAAGTGGGTAAATGAAGATTCCTACAGCCGAAGACGAGACTGGATTCATGAAAGTTCGATGACTGGACAGCTAAAAAGGTTAACACGTGGACATAATAAGAGGGCATTTCCAGCTGTAAACTTCAGTACTTGTGTATAATTTCTTCGACTATGAACCGTGTTATGCGAGGTTAGAGAGTAATTACGACAAACACACACACATTATATATATATATATATATATATATATATATATACACACACACGTTTTAACCTCTGACAGTTATCGAACTCCTAAGGTTTTAACTTTCACAGATAGCCCCCCCCCCCTAACCATATATATTCTGAAACTACATTATCCAGGGTACTTAGATAAGTATATTTCATTTTGATCAAAGTTGGTCCCAGTTGTTTTGGCCTTTGATTTAAATTAAATCAAAATTTGAACAAGGGAATATAGAGGAAGAAAGGCAAAAGATCATCGAGTAATATTGAAATGTATCATTTCCCCCCACAAATTATAATTATTTAAAATCAATCATTTACTTCAACAACAAAAAAAAGAAGTTTGACACGCAGCAAGGCGTGGGTAATTCTGCTAATATGACTATATTCAATCTTATAATATTTTGCATATATTGCATTGAAAAATTTATTTTCCAGATAAATCCGGTCCTGTTTAACCCGCACCTTTTGTGTGCTTATTTGTTGGGATCTACACGCTAGGGTAAAGCTAGAGCCAAGAAAAATTAAAGTGATTTCCATTTACTAAAAATACTGAAACCAAATTGAGAAAAAAATATAACTTCGATGAAACAGGATTGTAAAATGTAAATATAAAAACCTAAAAGGCTGACGTCTTTTCGTGAGATTCACGTTGAATTCTTTCCTACGCTATTTATGTTATACTTTTCCAGATTGCTTTATCTTTGGCTTTGTACTCGAAAAATACGTGGACATTTTTGTTTTATCTAAAGAGAAACGCTTTTCCCCCCCCCACCTTCTTCAGTTTGCTTTCAGTGTAACCGATTTTAATTGCCTATTTAAATAAAATATTTTAATTATCTAAACAAGGCTTACGACCATATCACGTTGAAACACCAGTTCCCATACGATTACCGATGTTAAGCAACGTCGAGCATGGTCTGTATCTATATGGGTGGCCGCTTAGGAATACCAGTTGCTGGTAAGCTTGGATGTGCGGGTGGGTATGAACCCACGTCTTCTCCCACAAGACTTATCACTAAATCATTATCGAAAATTTCTTACAATCTAAAATATTTTCTGGCTTTAAATAACCTGCAAAGCGTTGATAAACCGTAGAAAACGAATCAGTCATTTAAACAGAAATAAGACTTCATCTATGTTAATACTTTTTTTCTTCCAGGCTTCATCGACTTGGTTAAAATGCCCGCGTGGAAAATATTTTATGCTAAAAGCTACAAACGAGATACTGAACATTTAGTTAGTGTGTATATTACTCGAGAGAGTAGTTTGTAACATCTATTTATCATTTCTCAGTTACGTCTCTGTCCTTTGACGGAGCCGCCCCTTGGCGCACTCGTCCCAAAGAGTTGCAACTGAGGAAAATTATACTGAGAGGTGCCCAGCTCTGTGGAACAGCTGCCTGAAACCGTGCCCTCTCATTGCACCAGATGGAGGGATCGGTGCTCGCACCGAGGCCAGCGCAAACGACTGTTGCGAGGGCTGCGGGCAATTTTTGTTCCTGGCCCGGGTGTACGCACTCGGGCCCCCAACTTAAAAACTGACCTTGTGTCACAACTCGTCTTAGTGGGGATACAGAGTAAATACCTAGTTAGTTCTTGTTCTCTATGGATCATTTGGCGACAAGAGCTCTCCATCGAGCACGATCCTAGACTTATTCTTCGGCTTCCTTCCAGATCAGTCCCATCTCGGACGTTTATTCTTAATCTGCAGCCTTTCTCGCAGGCGCAACGGACGCAAGCCCGTCGCTACTTTATCGCTATTCCCATGGCAAATGTTCGCATGGGATTAATTTTTTAATCCCATCAATTCAACGCTTTACAGTTAGGACACGCCCTGCTACTTCCACTCAGTCGAATCAAGACCATTTCTCGAATGTCTCAAATGCATAAAGAGTTCCATTTAGACAACTCACCCAACACAAGAACCGCCACTGTAGAACAGACACCCGCATGTGTGCTTCCACGAACACCACAATCTTCAAGTCAAGAATCAGTTATTATCTATCTCCCTAGTAA
>OZ038498.1:68477978-68495478 GCA_964036315.1 Acanthosepion esculentum | reverse complement strand
ACCATTACTATTAGAGACAAAACGATAACCCTTTGATTCCAATCTGATGGCCAGAAAATACAGTTTTGATTGAAACTGTATATCAGCTACTTACGGGTTATTTAATGCCAAAAATTTAATTTTCTTGGGAACTTGGAAGTAATAAAAATACGATATATGTTATTATGCGTCCACAACGGAATACATGGTAGATGGTACTCAGCTTTTATGCTAAAACACGTTTGTGTGGACATAATTACTAGAGGCGGTGATGGGTGTTTTTGATGAAGTTACATTTTGGAAGATATTGTATGGATTAATGACAAAAATCTTTTCATGTTGGTTGTTTGGTAGTACAGGGATTGGACGAAATAATTGAAACACTTGTTAAATTCAAAGAAAATTTATTTAATATTTAGCCTCACATACAGCTTTAATACGTCTAGTAATGGAATCATACAGCTTCCTGACTTCATCCAGAGGAATTTTCAGTCATCCTTCCATTAACGCTTGCTCCAGCTCTTTTAGACACGACGGTGGAGGATAGCGGCTCCTAACTTGTCGCTCCAAAATGCACCACAAATGTTCAATAATATTGACATCTGGAGATTGGAGAGGCCACTCCATGTGTTCCAGCTCACCTTCATGTTCTTCATACCAATTCTTAACCACTCGAGCGGTATGTATTGGAGCATTATCGTCTTGGAAGATGCAGTCACCACCAGGGAATAAAGTCTGGGCCATTGAATGAACATGATCTCCCAAAATATTCAGGTAATCTTTGCTGTTGTTTCTAAGGCAACTATTGGGCCAAGACATTTCCATGATATGGCGGCCCACACTATCACTGATCCACCTCCATTGCTTCACTGTTGGAAAAAGGCAGTCAGGGATGTAAGCTTCTTTGGGCTGCCTCCACACATAAACTTGCCCTGAAGTTGGGAAAAGGGAAAAACTGGACTTTTGAGAATATGACTTGCTTCCATTGGTCTGCAGACGAGGCATTGTGATCTCTGCACCACTTCAACCTTTTCTGAAGGTTGCGAGTGGAGAGAAGAGGCTTCCTTACGGCGGCTCTTCCATGATATCCAGCCTTATGGAGCTCACAACGAACAGTTTTAGTAGAAACTGGACTATTCAGATGATTATTCAACTCGGCAGTCATTTTGACCACAGCAGTCCGATGATTTTTTGCCACATTGCGTTTCAATGCATGTTGGTCACTGTCAGTAAGTTTGAAAGTCCGGCCTGAATTGCTACGGTTGCTAGAGGTTTTGCCCTGTTTCTCGAATTGAGTCTTAGTTCTTGATATAGTAGCTCTTGAAAAACCAAACAATTCAACAACCTTAGTGATCAAGGCTTCTGCCATGAGAGCTCCAACAATTTGCCCTTTTTCGAACTCGGAGAGGTCACGCATTTAACTTAAATTTTACTAAATTCTAAAAATAAATAAGACAAAGATAGTAAATTAGATTAATAAACGTATTTACAATAATTATAACCTGTAATTACGAAGTTTTAGTTAACGTTCTTAGGTCTTTGAAATATAGGAGTGGAATTTGCACCAGTTCCAATTATTTTCTCCAACCACTGTATTTTAAACTGATTTGTATGAAGTAGCTACAATTTGTTAGATAGTAATTATTTTTATATAAAAATGTATTGCTGGTATTTTTACTTTAAGAATGTATTTTATACCTTCAGTGTTTTATTTTAGTTAGTAGGTGGGTCACTATTTGCCCATAGCTGGGACCCTAACAGGTGTTATTACCCCGAATCAGTGTGGACCTGGGAACAAAAGCAATTAAGAGGTGGTTCCATGCTCCTCAAAACCTCCAATCTCCCGATCAGAGTCCTTGCTGCCAGATGTAGTTTATTGTCATACCTAGGACGGTGGCGGGGGGGGGGTTCAAAAAGATCAAGAATATGTCTGTGGGTGTATCCAACCATCTATTTGTGAATTTATATTTGTTTTAAGTCAAAAACAGTGACGCTCTTGAAAACACTGACGCATTTATTTAAGGTATATTCTTTCAAGTTTGGTTAAGAAGGTCAAGAGCTCGCGTTTCACACTGTTTTACCAACACCGAATTGTTTGTTTGTTTTATATAATAATCTGTTATTTCAGAAAAATCATTTGTTTGTCCGGACCTCAGCAGTTGGTTTGCCAGGATTATTTTTATTTTATAAACTGAAGGCAGTCGATGTGCGCGCGCCATGGCTATCGTCGCGGACAGTCGATGTGCGCGCCATGGCTATCGTCGCGGACAGTGGAGTCGGCGAGCCGGGTTCATTCGTAATAATCTATATTCTCTCGCCTTAGTTGTCAACTAAGTCGAAGTGAAAGACTACCGACTTTGGGCGTAGAGCTAGTAACTCCACATAAAACCTGCTAGTTACTGAAATCCCAACAGCAACACCCAGTGTTGTTTGTGACCGTATGGTCATCAGGGAGGGTAAGGGGGGTTCAACGCAGCACCAGGCGATATTTCTTTAGGATCGTCCGTATGTTTCTGTAACGTGTCACATTCCAACATTATTTGAATAAACAAAATAGCTCATGTTAAACAACTATATATATATTATATATATAATGAAATGGACTAAGTCCGATAATTACTTTAATATATTTTCTGTTTATACGTTATTTTATTTTTTTATAGATACCATTATTTAAGTAGTAAATGGTCTGTTTGTAATATTTACCGAGGACACATTTTCCACGAAATTTCTCGGACATTCAGGCCGGTAAATGTAATTAATACAGTTTATTATAAACAAAGCATTTACTTAATTTTATCTCTAAAAATAACGTTTATATATATATATATATATATATATATATATATATATATATATATAGTGTAACCCGGATATAAGAGAGTTGTCGGGACCGGAGAAGTAGTATCTTATATCCAGGTTTGGTCTATTTTGTTTTATTAACACAGGCTCTAATTTGGGACCAGAGAAAATCTTTCTTATATCCGGGTTACACTATATATATATATATATATATATATATATATATATATATATATATATATATATATGTGTGTGTGTGTGTGTGTGTGTTATTGCTCTACATCTCATGCATTGAAAGATATTTGAAAATCAGCGAGGATTGGTTAATTTCTGGAAAGCTATGTCCTGTAATACATTTCTAAAAAATTTTAACGGATTTATTTTAATCCGGCATTTAAAAAAAAAAAAATTGATTTAAACGTTAATTTTTGTTTTTAGTGGATGTTCGTGTTTAAAACAGAAGCCCCGTTATTTTACTTTAAACGGTATGTATTATATTTTTGTGCAACTATTATAATTTTCTACATACAACTTGTGAAAGCACGGGCGATACCCTGCCCTCACCAGTCACCAACCAGGGGAAATAACAGACTTTTGGTGGTCAAGGCGGAGCTTTTGACACCGGACAGGGTCTTGTGTTTTTGTGTAGACGCGTCAGTCTTGTGATTTTTTTTTTTTTGGCAATTGCAACGTTGTGTTAAAAAAGCATTTGCTTTTTTGACCGTTAACCAATACACAACGCGCTCAATAATCAATGGCGTAGAATAGAAGGTAAACAGATGTGTTTCACGTCGGAAGTAGGATTGTGTTGCGAGCATGGTTTTAAATTAACTTTGTTTTGTTGGGATCTTGACCAGATTCAACACGATGCCCGTTGGGCTATATATATTATATGTCTATATTAGAACACAATGAAAAGGTTTATTTTAAAATCGGACATTAATTTACGGAACAACCGAATACAATTTTCCAGTGTATACACAGGGTTCGTTACGTATTTGAGAACATTCGCTCGAGAATACCAGGCACTGTAAGTTTGGACGTGCGGATGGTTTAATGGATCGGAATTGTCATCGAACACCGGAGTTCTAATTCCCGTTGGGTTCGTTATATTCACTTACGCGTAAATGCCCACCGGGGGTGGGGAGAAGAGGCGGATTCATACCTTTATCAGGAGCATTTACTTTAAACGGATTGTATTACAATACATCCGCCCGCGCACTCGAGAAATCTTGAGGAAATTGTACTCTCCAGCAGGGTACGGTCCTTGTTCCATTTTCCCAACCACACTAATATATATAAGTAGACACCGAGGTCAACATCCAGCGGCGACAGTCTGCGTCATGCTTAAGAAGAATCTTCAGTTCCATGTGTGCTGTGTTTTGGCTCTACTATTTATATATGTAGGTCAATGGTGCATTATGGGTAGTTAGATCTATTGTATCATCTTAACGGTTATATTTCAAATTATTCTAGAGGCTACTGAATAGAAATCATTGTGGATCCGAATGCATTGACCAGCATCTATAAATAGTCCAGTCAAAAGACAACACACATGGACTGAAGATGGCGCTTAAGGATGAAACAGAATGAGGTCAACATCCAGCAGCGACAATGTCCACTATTCCTGATATTGAGCAGTTTAACCCATAAATATAGCATACCATTAAACTATACTTGAAAAGGGGGGAAGGGGGAGAGGGAGCAGGGGGTGAGAGTGGAAGGGGAGTGAGAGGGGGCAAAGGGAGCGAGAACATGATCTCTGTTGCTATTCTGATTTTCCAATGTTCAGATGAGCTACATTCCATAGCTCCACTAGTGCAGACACTTACAGTTAATAACCGCTATGCTACGTACACACTGGTCAATAATCAGAATTCCTAGTTTTTCATTGATAAGGAAGTTTGTTACTCAGCTTTGTTACTTTATGAAACAGACTCCAGAGAGGATGCTCCCTCGATTGCTACAATCTTAACCTCATGGTCAACCCTTTATCTATCCTACATATCCTCAATTTGCACTTCCTCCTCTTTTATATATATATATATATATATATATATATATATATATAGCAACCTGACTCAGTAAGAAGGCTGACGTTGAAACACCCCCTCTCATACGATCACCGAAGTTAAGCAACGTCGAGCCTGGTCAGTACCTAGATGGTCGACTGCTTGAGAATACCAGGTGCTGTACGCGCGGGTGGTCTAATGGATAATGACTCGGAATTGTTAATCGGGAAGCAGAGTTCTAATTCCAGTTGGGTTCGTTATATTCACCTACGCGCAAAGGTGGATTCATACCTTTTCCAAGAGTATTTGTGCATAAATTAATATAACAAACCTAACCGGAATTGGAACTCTGCTCTCCGATTAACAATTCAGAGCTATTAAACATTACGCCCTCCGCATATCCCAGCTTATAGCACAAGCCGTTACCCATCTATGACCGGGCTCGACATTGCTTAACTTCAGTGATAGTACAGAAACTAGTGTTTCAACGCCGTCAGAAGTAGTAATCAATGTTGGGAAAGAGTTAAGACGATTGCACTCATTTCACCTCGCAAGTAATCAAAGAGTTTTCACCAGGGCCACTACACTGAGAACCAACTTCAATTAGTCACAGACACTCTGTGGCCGGCCTTCCAACCCCGGCCAGAACATTAGTAAACTTTATTTTCTGAAGTGGTCATTCTACCGTTTTTATTTGAAGATCAACTTAACGCCTACATCTTTTCGAACTGTGATAAGCCTGGCTGGTATCATAATGGCTTTCAGATCCATAACGGGTTGAATTCTTTTCAGAAAGTCCTTTGATTGCTCCCGACTTTAATACTCTTTTGTAAAAAAAAAAAAAAAAAAAAAAAAATTACATTATTGACAATGTTTGGACTATTGTCCTCATCTTTGTTGCCATATTCACGACGTTTCGGTCGTTATACTCTCTGGCCGCCTTCTTGCGAACCGAACATTTCGTCCACCGAGGTAGATTGTTCTAGAACTATAAATAGAGGGTTAGGTTCGAAATTCCAGTCACCTGAAGACCGGAGAGTGCAACGGCCGAATCGTCGTGAATATGGCAACAAACATGAGGATAACAGTCCTAACATTGTAAATAGTGTAGTAAATAATTAAAATAACCTCATCTCAGAAATAGACAGATATTAAAATGATAGATATAAACGAATTTTCAAATTTTGAGCATTTTTAACTAAATATATGGTTTTATTATTTAAAACTTGAGCCGTATTCTCCTTTTTTAACTAAATTTACGCTAAGTTGTGAGGTGGAGTATTTTTTTAAAAAAACACCAAATCCCTTTTTAGTTTCTTACCGTGAGGCAGAATATTTTTTAAGACGAAAACTCAGTCACCTAACATTATACTAAACTGATTAAATTAAAAACACCAAAATTCTTTATATTGTTAAAAAAAGTGGAAATGAATGTTTTTAACACTAAAAAAATGATTGTCACATTTAACGTGTTTTAACCTTCAGACTTCTACAAACTTTACATCGATCAATTTTTAATATTTATTGAGGCGTCTTGTCTCTGGCTATTCTGCCTTCAATTTAGTTATTTTATGGAGAATGTGATATTTTCTGTTCCAACTTCGTGCAAGCTTCTAATTTCATTAAATGTCATTGTTTATTGCAACATATTTTGGGACCTTGTCAAAATTCGTCGGAAGCGACCACAGCGTTTGTGCAAGCGTCTTATACTCCTGCAGCATGACGGCACATCCACACAGCCATTCTGAAAACAAAAACCGAGACTCCAACGATAGAGCTGTATATTTATAAACATTCTAGATTAGCCAATGTTTCTCCGATGTGTCTGCCAGTATAGATTACATTACTATCTTAGCTCATTGGGTGTGTAGTAACTTAAGAAAAAAAATATTAACTGTATTGTTAAGTCCACCGAAAGTGCTAAAAATGTTGCAATAAATAATACGTTAAGTTACGTTTAAAAATTTAACCAAGGTTTTCTAATAAGGAAACATTATAAAATAATTTAATTCATTTGTAAAAGTCCTGAAAGTTTCATTAAAATTCGACAGTTATTTCATTTTTGTAAGAATTTTCAAATCAATGTGTTTTTTATCGTAAGAAAGACGCTAAAATTTCCTATACTAATCTTTAGCAACCGCGAAGACGAAAAAATAAGATTTTTTTTAACCAAAATTTCGAACATGCTATAAGATGATAAAAAATAATTTAATAATCATAAAATCCTTCGATCTTTCCTCTTAATAAAAAAGAATTTTAATTATAGACCTCAAAATATTTCTACAAAATAAAAAAGCTTTAAAAATGAGATAAAAAATATTTCTATTTGTTATCAAATCATTTCCGAAAAGTACAATAAAATCTCATGATTACCAGTTTCCAACTGAAGGATTCTGTTGCAAGAACTTTTCAGTTTGAGAGGGGAATATATTATTCCAATACCTTGTTTAAAACACCGTCAAATTTTATGCGCATGTGTACATAAAATTGCACACTAGTCACTCACGCAAAATACAGACATACGCAAAGTCACACGCAGAGAATCAGTACTTTTCTCATCAACATTAAAGAGTAGGGAGGGGAGTTGTGACCTCACTCAGGAGGACAATCATTTTTTTTTTCTTTCATAACTTGAATGAGCTAAGGGAACTGCCCAGAGATCCTTACAAAAAAATCTGAACGTGCATCAGGTTGCTGCGAAGTTAAATGGCTGTTTTACGACTGTCCTGAGATTCGTAGGAAGGCTACCGTAGCGGAAATTCGAACGAACGCAGGTGGTATTGAACAGATTTCACGAAGAGAAACAGTACATTGTTTTTGAAGCGTGGAAGAAACATCAGAATCACCTTATGTTCCCAAGGGGGCTATTTCGAAGCGAACTCTGGTTAAATTCAATCCCTTAAACAGCGGGAAAAGCTGGCACAAACGTGGATGCTAAACAAACATTACATATATATATATACATATATATATATATATATATATATATATATATATTGAAGTCAACACTCAGAGGCGCCAGGCTGTTTCATGCTAGACGCAGTCGTCCTGACGGTTGCTTATAGCATGAAACAGCCTGTCGCCTCTGAGTGTTGACTTCAATGTTCACTTTTATATTTTTATACGCTCTGTGATATTGAGCACTTTATCCCATAAATATAGCACCCCTGAAAACTAATAAAGAAAAGACCTTCAATTTTTTATTTTTATACAAAAACAAACAAAAAAAAAACTATGAAAATGGCATTTTAACTTTAATATTTAAAAAAAGGGTAAATTAAGCAGATGAACAGTCTGATACATGCGCATTCATTACAGAGTTGCCGCCATTTTTTATTTTTATTTTCTCTTCGAGGAAAGTATGCATAATGGTCTTTGGTCTGTTCTATCTTTATATGCAGCATTCTAGAGAAACCAAATAATCAGGTTCGAACCAAGAATGAATGATGCCATTGTCGCAAGAAAAATTAAAATCATCAGACGATGACATTCGCCGTTTAATGATTAAATAAAGCAAAATATGATTTATTTTTTTAATGCCTCTTCCAGTAACATTCTGATATTATCTCTGCTAAAATTGAGTTTTATTTAAATTAAATAACTACTTAGGAGCAATTATTCGTGAACAGCATCATCAGTATTTTATATCCGGTCTTGCTTTTAAATCCATATAAAAAGAGTACCACTACTTACAAAGAGAACGAAATTCGACAATAAATGCAATCTGCTTAATAGGATGATTGGTGTAAAGTAGGTAGCCCCATAGATTCGCTAAAAAAAAAAAAAAAAAAAAAAAAAAAATTATACTAAATATTTGTATAGGAGATTTTAGCGTTATTGCGGTGAAAAAAAATTGATTTGGAAACTCTTGCAAAAAAATAATTCGTTTTAAATCAAACTTTCAGGACTTTTTTTTTTTTTTTTTTTTTTTTACATCTGTTGCCCCTCCCCTCACACTTATTTACTTTTTTATGATACTTCGAGAAATTAATTTTTATATTAGTTATACTTGGAGATTTTAACCCATCAGTTTATTTTTGTAAACAGTACGCTAGTTACCAATATCTGCTCTGAATCCTAAAAAAAAATGAAATAAAACTAAGACATTATTTAATTGCTTTTTTATGAATAAGATATTATGGACACTATTGCCTTAAAACAAAAACAACTTTGATGTATAATGAATTTTTGCAAGAACTGTTATTTTTAAAAAATTTAATTACAATAATTTATAAAGTTTAAATCTTTTAAATTTCTGTATTAATGAGTACCGGTTAGGTGATATTTTTATTAAGTAAAAACTATTTACTAATCATAAATCAAGAAACTATCTACAATTCAGCGATCCCAATATTGTGTGCGCACGCGTGTACTTTAAATACGGATGTCCATACAGAACACTATTAGAAAATAAGAGCCGTCACTATAGTAAATTTAAAGCCAAATTACCTAAAATACAATAAAACCTTACGGAGCAATTAATTTTTATTTTTTAGGATCATGAGGTAGCTAAAACTTATATAAAAAAGGCGCTCACGTTATATTCCATCATTTTTTTTTACAGGTATGTCCACCGTAGAAAAAATTTTTAGATAAACTTCCGTCTGTCAGCCAAGCTGTCAACATCTTAAATAAACACCAAACCCCTTGTTAAAAAATTCATTTCTGCGATATTTTAAACTACAATTAAGTCATATTTTTTTCAAAGCAGATTAAATTTTAAATCGGCTAATATTCCTCAAAGTATATTTTATTTTTGAAATATTTTTTTAATAAAGTGAATTTTATTGTGATAACAAATGGTTAAAAATGTCAGTAAAATCAGCGATTTTCAGAACAAAAATATTTCCAGTCAGTTTAATTTAGTTTTGAAATACAAAGTATTTTCTTTATTGGAAAAATTAAAGTTAATCTATTAGCTTGAGATTAAAACTAAAATAAAAATAAAAACTCCAAGAAATAGTGAGCATATTTTAAAAATTAATTTTAAACCTTGGGTATCGCGTTTCTGCAGAGGTACCTAAATAAAAGCTATGTAGAAAAGTATCCAGCGATTTCTCTTTATTTATTTATTATATAGCGTCTCGGATTGAGGAATCAGAGAGCAGAGTTCGAATTCCTGTGGAATCCATTACATTCACTTACGTGCTAATACCCTTATGAGTATGAATTCTATTCCCCCCTCCAGCTATGGGTAAATAGGACAGACCGGGTCCTATAGCCTTGGATGACAACTGGTCTACCGCAGAAAGTAACGGCAACCTACTGCGAGAAAAAAATCTGCCTCGTCAGTCATATATCGAAAGATAACTGAGTAACCGAATATAGGAAACCATTTTTTTTTTATATTTTCAGCTAGCAACGCTGGGAATTTTTACATACATCTACTCTACGGTTCTTTTGTTCGCTTCTAATTGTATAGGTGGTCACAATTTACAACAATGAATGCTCAATACTGATAAACTGGCATTGTATTTATAAATGTATTCCACACAAATCAACAGTGAAAACGTGAACATCTGCTCTGGTTTATCACATGTTTGACAACAAATGTCCAGATTCATACAAAGAACAGCATTAGCTTTTTCAAGGAAACGTCGATTTCAGGGATTTACTTTTAACCTTTTGATTCTAGACTTTGTAAAATTCCTTTGTCTCCCGAACTTAACACATTTTGGGAGGGCTTATTCAATCTTTGAATTATTAATCATGATTCCATCTGGCAAGTCCGTACCAGCTGTTAGCAAAGAAATCTGAAAAGTTGAGCGAAAGAACAAGGAGTGTGTGTGTTGTTAGTTACTTGCTATTTCCAGAAAACTTAACTTTGATCTATTATGGACCTCTAAACGACAACAAAAACATACCAATATTAGTTTGATTTAATTACTCCCATGTGCACGTGGCTAGAACTTTCGCATTCTGACCATAAGACCCGGGTTCAAATCTCACCATGCTCGATTTGTCAGGAAGGAAACTTCCTGATGTTATTGGACTGGAGGGGTCGATTTCCAACATGTGGCACCTTTGGAAAGCGCCTGAAAAACCATATCACGGGTTGACCCAAGCCTTGTGAGTAAAATTGGGTAGACGTCCATTAGTGTACTTGCACGAAGTCACAAGTCATTGTGGCCGAGGGCTTAAGCTTGCTGGCCCTGTTGTTGATTACGCTAGATAATACGCGCTCTCTCAGAAACTGTAACTAAGGTCTGCTCAGCATAGTTGCAGTATAAACCGAAAATGGGCTCTGTGGGTGTGGAATAAATACAAATGCGCCTGAGCAAGCGTCTACAGTAGGGATTGGCTAGCCACCCTAGTAAACGGGTATCCTCGAATACGTGTGGCCAGCTATACAATTATTAATAATATTATATTTGTTCAATATTAGGGAAATCTTAGAAATGGACGAATTTATTCAGCTTTTTTATTATTTTGGCGTACCGTATATACTCGCGTATCATGTGACTTTCGAAGACCTGATTTTGAAGCTAATTTTAAGGAGGTTGCATCATACATATAGAATTAGCCCTAGCTACGCCGTTGACCAAACTATATATCCATTTACTGTAGTCAAAAAGTACAGCTGTATTTAAAATAAACATCGCACGTTACACAAGTATATACGGTATATATTCTCTAATGTTTTCAGAAATTGATACTTTTACAAAATATATTGATCCTGCACACGGTCCGGTGCCTCTGCTATTTACCTTGGGCTCCTCGATAAAATCCAAAGAAGAATCAGCAATATTATCGGTTGTGATCTAGCGGCTCGGCTTCACTTTCTTATCGCCGTAAGGCTGCTTCCTTGTATCTTTTCTATAAATACTTTCATGGTAAAGAAAATGTTGGCCCGACAGAATGGGGTTATTAGTCAAACTCTTCCCCACTGAATTTTGCTAACATTGAAAACTTGATAGCACTTTGCAAAATCTAAGACAAGCAAATATTATTAAGGCAGAAAAGAAAATGCTTTCACTTGAAGCATTCTTAAATTTACGAACAGGAAGGGCTCCTATTTAATCCCCCCCTTCTTATATATAAAGCTCAGTTTGTGTCTACTCGAAACTCTAGAAATTCAAATTGGTTGTCTGTTTATTCTCATTCAAACATTACGCAGAACAGTGTAACAACAAATAAATACAGTTTGAGTGATATCTACCAGTATGCCGCATCTTTATGAACTATGCGATTCTTGCTTAACTTAATTTACATATTAACTTAAAAAAAAATCTTATTTGTAATCTGGTCTTTTGTTATCTTTACGATGTTTTATTGCTTCGTTATTCAAATTAAGACATTTTATTTTCTGAAATGGCTAACAAACTAAGCATTTCGATCATAGATTGAGAGTAAAGAAAAGTAAGCAATTTTGACATTTCTGCCTCATTTGCTTTCTTCACGATTCCACATTGCTCTTCTTCCAAACATGGAACTAAAGTTCAAGAGAGAATTAAAAGGAAGCCTTGAGTTTGACAGACCAATCTCTGGGTTGGTCTCGGGGAGAAAAAATAACCGTCTTAGATCAGTCAGTTAGTTATGTGCCATGCGTGATATACGCCTAGGCGATGTCTGTCAATACACGACTGACGAGGCAGATTTTTTCCCCGCAGTAGGTTGCTATTTCTTTCTGCGGTAGACCAGTTGCCATCCAAGACAACCCGGTTTTCCTGCTATTTACCCATACCTAGGAGAGAAGAGGATCCATACCTTTCCCAAAGGGTATTAGAACGTAAGTGAATGTAATGGATTCGACTTGAATTCGAACTCGGCTCTCAGATTCCTCAATCCGAGCCACTATCCATCGAGGTAATATGACGCTAAAAGGTGAATGAAGGAGTTGAAAGTAAAAAGGTTCCAAGTTTAAATTTCGATTAAGTCATTACACAACTAATTTAGTCCTGTCATCAAATCTTTGTATATAAACATTTGAGATTTCATGTTGCCCGCATTTTTTTTTTTTTTTTGGTTTATGTTAACTAGCATAATATATGTCAAAATCGGACAGGAATATTTACAGATCAGCACTTCGAAGTTGGCTCGCAAGCGGACATTCGGTATTTTAGGAACATTTCCCAAGGGATATGTACTAATATCTAGCCTGAAAGCAGACAGTGTCCGGATTCCAGGACTAGTCTAGCTTTGTCCTAACTCTAAATATTAATCATTTTAGATTATCAATTCTAGACTGTTGCTTTTTCTGCCAGAAACAGTCTCAATTTTGTAAGTGATAGACATTTAATTTTACACTTTCAAAAGTTATCCATATGAAGTGGATTTGCAAGCTCTACAAAATCCAGTGAAATAACTTTTTTTGCAAAATTTTTCTTGCCTTTTTTTTTCTAAACTCCCAACTTCGGCTAACACTAACAAAAATACCAAAGATATTTTTCTCCTTTAAACAACTTAACGCTGCCAAATACGTTAAACTAGGCTAGAAGCCGCCATTCAAGCGGACTTCAGACTAGAACATGCGGAAGGGTTTTTGAGCCTTCGGCCTTTGATCTTCAGCGTCCTATGTACTTAAAATGTTATAAGAATTTATAAATAATAAAATTATTTTATCTTTATTTGTCACCTTAATTCGGCATAATTTTTCTTCTTATACGCAACTGATCTCCATAGTTTGTTTACATTTTTTTTTTTTTTTGCGGACAATTTTTTTTCTTTAAAAAAAAAAAAAAAAAAAAAAAAAAATCACCATTCATTATGATCCCTTCACATAAAGGGACTCTTAAGACATTAGGGGACCCGAACTATGAAATATTTTGAATACGTCACAGTATGAGTGCTAGAAAAATAAAAATAAAACGTGAGCAACGAACCGTGCCCCGCTTAAGTTTTAATTACGGTTTAATTAGACGATATCATTTGCGACAAAAAGCGAAATTAAAGTTAAACCTTTAATAAAGAATTGTTTTAAATCTTTTACACTGATCGATATTTAAATTTAAAAATTAAATAACTCATTTAAAATTAATCGTGTCTAACTACAATAGTTACTACAGTAATATAAGAGACTTCTTCTCCGGCCCCGACAACTCTTATATCCGGGTTACATTGTACCTGTTATTTCAGGTTGTTTATGATTCGCAGAGATCGAAAAACGGACGGACACACGTACACTGCGCTTTATTTATATAGAAAAATTACACATCTTAATTTGTATTTAAAAGACGGTAAAACAAGGTTTGTTGTCGACTGGGCTTCATTCTGGGAAAATTTGGAGTAATAACTTAAAACGGGTGTAATGTTTATGCAGATGCTAGGTACAATTACTACTTCTTCACGCCTAACAAACATCTTGCTTGAAACGAGATATTAGCGATTTGGGGCCGATTTTATTTGTCTTTTATGCCATCATATACTGTAAATTAAAGACTTGCAGTCACAGTCTGGTCCAAAACGCAACAGTTGGCTCATCTGAGAATGAAATTCATTTGACTACAGAACTTATTAGGAGGTACAGAATTTAATTAATAAAAACAGAGATATTTAAAAGGAACGTTATTTTAGACTAGAATTCTAATAGTTCAGTTACATTGAAATGTCTGTTTATTAGATGCAAGCATAAAGAATTTGGTAAAGTTTAACATATGAGCAAGGAAAAAAAACTATATCAAAAGGACGTTTCTTTCTCTTGACCGCTACGACTGTACATACACTTTCAGTACTTTTCGTTTTAAAAGCTGTTTTTAGAATTTTGATAAAACCCAAAACTGGATTGATACATTTCTTTTTCTTAACAAAAATGTTATGTTATTTGATGTTTTTTTATTTATTTACAAAGTTATAAAAAAAGAATTCTATTCTTGTGGATATATATATATATATATATATATATATATATATATATATATATATATATATAATCTCCACAAGAATAGAATTTAATTTGTGAACAATAACATTTTTTATACAAGGTCATAGAATATTCATATAGTTTAATTTGTGAACTAATTCTTGTACCAAAATTAAGTAACACAAGTAGTAAAACCCCAAGTTGCTTATATAAAAGAAAAAACAATCTTATAGTTATCTGGCTTAAGACTAGCAATAATTTATGATGCATTTCATGTTTTGCAAAACGCTCATGTTAGTCTGGTGTATGACAAACTACAACCAGCAGTAATGCCTTTGATAGGGAGATTGGCAGTTTTGAGAATCATGGAACCACCTCTTAATTGCTCTTGTTCCCAGGTCCACTCTGACCCGGGGTGGTAGCACCTGTTAGGATCCAAGCTATGGGCAAATAGCACCACAAACAAAAACAAAACACTATGAAAATATAAAAATACATTTTTATAGTAAAAATACCAGCAATAGATTTTTTATACAAAAAATTACCAACAATACGCACATACTAAGAAACTGTAGTGACTTCACATAAATCTGTTTCATATACCAAATAATTACCGTATACCAAATGATCTTTAGGTTAGTTGTACCAAAATATAAATACTAATATAGAAAACCTGGGTAAATGTGGAAAAAGTTGAAAGAAATAATAAACAATACATAACTAACTTTGAATAAATTATCATAAATGAAATAAAATATAGGTCTTTTCTGTTAGTGTCACCCCCCACCCACTTCCCCAAAATATTAATTCACCCCAAAATAAGAACTTATATTTACTAAAATTCACACCAAAAACTCCCAGAGTGAAGCCCTTCCATTGCACTCTGGTTGGGCTGATGTTTGCAAATACAGATGGCTTGGGTGTGCTATTTCTATGTGTGGGGTCTACGTTCCACCCCAATAAACAAGTCAAAAACAAATTTTTTTTTTTTTTTAAATTGAATTTTATGAAATGTGAGTAACTCCCTGATTTTTGGTAAATTTTCATTCTGAGGGTTGGAATTGTTTTGAGGCAAGCTAAACAAATTTTGATTTTTATAATTTGAAAAGCTCAAAGATTTAATTAAATAAAAAGAAAAAAAAAACTGATTTAAAATTTATAATTTCTTGGTGGGAGGATTAATATTATCAATAAATAGCTTTACATTATTTGGGGTGAATTAACAGAAAAGATCCTAAACAATATTTGAAAATTATATTATTTACTTTAAATAAAAGCAATATTTATTGTTTCAAGATAAACTTAAAATCTGTTCATATTTTGGGACTTCAGCAAAATGTGTCATCTTTCCTTGAAAGGTTGCTTACTTGTAATATCCAGAAATAAACAAAGAACAGCCAGAAGAACAAACACTGATTGTGCAACCTGACAGACAAACCCTTTTTGCTTTTGGAAGACTGTATTGCACCAGTCTACCTACCTTTGTTTCCACCCTGCCCCTAACCAGATGATTCAGTATTAAACTATGTAAATACAATTCCAGGTGTTGGACTGCTGCTTGATTTTCAAAAAATGCTATAACTAAACTTGAAAAAAAAAAAAAAACTGAAGCAACACAATCTTCTTTCATGTTCCTTACCATTCGAACTCAGTGCTATTACTACACTAAACTTGGTAAGGATATTGATTCATATGCAATGAATGCACACCAGCGGCCAGAAACAAGCTTTTGCTCTTAGACTTGTATAGAATATTTAGTTTCAGTCTTTTTTTTCTTAAACTTCCTTAATTAAAACATTTAGGCCAACTACTTTATTTGCCAGCTTTAAACAGGAGATGAAGTTATTAGACACACCTTTGTAATTAGTGGCTTATCTTTTGGTAGACAGAAAAAAAGGAATAAACCTGAATTACAGGGTCTTCACTGTAGACTAAATAATCTACAAGTAGAAGCAAAGCACAAGTTAATTACTAATTGCCTATTGACATTGTGGCTTCTCTCTTAACAACCACAACTAATTATTCTGTAAAGCTGTTATTAAAATGTACAATCAATTGAGACAGCTTGAAATGATTTAGACAAATCTTATCTGCCTCATAAGAAGTGTTAAAACAAACCAGACTATACTGTGTTAATGTTTCCAGTAAGGCAAGTTTAAAATAAGTTATGCGTTATTTGACAATTTAAACAATCAATGTAATCCCCCCAAAATAGATTTTGTTCATTTTGATACATGTTGTATATCTTGTAGTCATTAGAAAATCCTGATAATTTTAAGTGAAAATTCCTAACTTAAATATACTGCAAATTTTGCTGAATCATTTTGACTGACATTTTCAAATTTAACAATCTCACAAAAACCTTGATATCTTCTGATCCACTGATCAGAAATTAATGGAATGCTATCCCTATAGACTTTTAGTCAAGGAATCCAAATATCCCTTTAGAATTTCTGCATCTCACACCTGATCATATATTAAGGTAAAAGTGTAGTCATCAATTCCTGTGGAATAAAGTAAAAATGCTAAAACAGAAAGAATCAAAAATTAAAAGAATCAGTACATATGCTGGGCTATGAGGACTTCTTTAGTAGACTTAGCATAGAAATGAATACAAGATGGGAGCTGTTAATAAATAAAGAAATAATAGCAAGGCGGCAGCAGCAGAAGTAGTAGTAGGAAAGACAGGCCTCAGGGAATTCAATCTAGTGTAACAAGCAGCAGTCAGATTAGTTATAAGACTGCAAGTTCTACACTCTTGATTGTCCCAGTGGATTCATGTGTTGATTTGTGAGTTTGCTGACATAGTAATTGTGAGTTTATTCCCTGGGCCAGGCAGGGTGTGTGTGGAAACTGGGTAAGCAATTACTGAGGTATACTAAATAGGAATTAAACGAAATATCCCCAG
>OZ038498.1:68332978-68472978 GCA_964036315.1 Acanthosepion esculentum | reverse complement strand
CTTTACAACAAAGATCCACCATGACATGCAAACAGGGTCATCCTCATTCACAATGCATTCTGTTCGCAAAAATGAAGTTCCATTTATACATCTTCCTGATAAGCACTACTTTGTAGAACAGAATCCCAAGAGGATGCTTCCATGATCTCTACAATCTTAATCTCTAAGTTTATGGTCTTTGTAATCTATCCTACATATCCTCATGATGTGCACTTACATCCATGTAACCACCTCAATAAGCCTCTACCTTTAGTGCCTCTTGAGCCTTGTCCTGGGTGAACCGTCAGTACAAAGAGCCCAACATGTGAATTACAAATTGAAGAAAAGAAAATCAAAGTACAAAGATTTAAATATGATGGAAAATGCAACACTGAAATATGCCTTCCTAAAGCTAAGCAAGATATTAAGAAATAGTAAAATCTTGTCAGAAAAAAAAGAAAAGAGTATTTTGTGTAATATCAGTCCTCCTATATAGCAGGGAATGGTGGGCAATCTCACAGATAAAGGTTAGACATGAAGCAAAAAATGTGGTTCTACAGTAAATACCATAGACTGAACAGATAAGTAATGGCAGGGTTTTAGAGAAAATGGAATCAAAAGTACACTTCTACTTAACATCAGAAAGATAGAGTGGAAATTTCTAAGGCATCTAATTAGGAAAAAGGGCTTGGAGAATTTGATACTCACAGAACATTAAAAGGCAAGAAGAATGCAGTGAATAGCCTACCTAATGAACTTGTGTAGATGGTTGGCAGAATAGGGATTAGGAGAGATAGTGAAAAAGATAAAGTTTATAAGCTACAAAGGACAGGAAGTTGTGGAGAGTCATGATCAAATTCTTGAAGGGACACCGCACATCTAGACTGCTTAATTGATAATAGTGTATGAAAAACTCCAGATTAAGAGACTTAAAATTTCAAAAAATTCTTTGTAAACACAAAAAACAATAAACAAAAACAACAAAACAAACAACAAAAACAAACAACAAAAACAAAACAAAACAAACAACAAAAACAAAACAAACAACAAAAACAAAACAAACAACAAAAACAAAAACAAACAAAAACAAAAACAAAAACAAACAACAAAAACAAAACAAAAACAAACAACAAAAACAACAAAGACAACAAAAACAAACAACAAAAACAAAACAAACAATAAAAACAAAAACAAAAACAAAACAAACACTAAAAACAACAAACACTAAAAACAACAAACACTAAAAACAACAAACACTAAAAACAACAAACACTAAAAACAACAAACACTAAAAACAACAAACACTAAAAACAACAAACACTAAAAACAACAAACACTAAAAACAACAAACACTAAAAACAACAAACACTAAAAACAAGAACAACAAACAAAAACAAAACAAAACAAAAACAACAAACAAAACAAACAATAAAAACAACAAACAAAACAAACAAAAACAACAAACAAAACAAACAATAAAAACAACAAACAAAACAAACAATAAAAACAACAAATAAAACAAACAATAAAAACAACAAACAAAACAACAAACAAAACAAACAAACAAAACAACAAACAAAACAACAAACAAAACAAACAATAAAAACAACAAACAAACCAAAAATCATGGTATGAGCATATTTTGTTTTGGCTTCTGGAGGGAATCAATTTACAATAAATTTACATAGCAAACTAGAGCCCTCTTTTAGTTTATTAAAATTTTATAAAAATACAAAAAATTATGTTCATGATCTGAAGTAGTTAATCTATAGAAATATAAAAAAATAAAAAAATAAAATATTTATTCCTGGTTGCAATGCTTATTGTACAACTCCATTTATTTTTTTTGTAAAAAAAAAAAAAAAAAAAAAAAAAAAAAGAAAGGCAAACTAGCAAAAAATCTCAAGTTTAATATGAGTTAATTTAAAGGAAAAAAAAAAATCTTATTTTTCGGAAGCCCTGGAAAAATGCCAAGTGGTCTGTTTACCCAGACTATAAATCTCTTTAGAGTTGACAGCCATTTTTTCTTTATCTTTTGCTTCTTTGGCAAGAGATTTAGATTTAATTAAATTTTGAGGATGTGGATTTCTACCCAGAAGCAAATGATAATTGCTTTTGCTAATATTAAAATATAAATAAACAGAGTGGAATATTTTTCATAGAATATATCAGCGATTGAAAATGCTTGAAGAGAAATAGATTAATAACAGCCGAGAGATTTGAAGTTGCAATTTTAAATGCTGCTTTGATAAGGCTTGAATTTGCAAATTGAAAACCAGCATTATCATGCAGTATTCTCATTGATTGGCTGGCTTCCTTAATTAGGAAAAAGAAAAAAAATAATCATTGTTCCAATGAGTTATTTAAACTTAAGCTTATTTATATTTGAATTTATGGGATGAGGAGTTATCATAACTTACACTAAATAGCCTAAGGATTAAAATGCCGATTCACAAATTTGATGACAGTAAATGCGAGTTCAATCACTGGACTGGGTAGTGTGTACAGTTTTGTTTATTTTGTTTTACAGCATATCAACCTCAATGAATTATTTAATACAGACAAGATTTTTAGGATAGGTTTGCATCAATAGAATAAGTATTCTTTGTAAAAAAAAAAATCGGTTTGTAGATCAGGTTTCATTGACTTATTTTTGTAAAGAGGGTTTTTATCAAGAGTCAAAATGTATTGCAGATAATTTTTATTTTTTATTTTAAATGTATTGCTGGTACTTTTACTCTAAAAATCTATTTTTATATTTTCATAGTGTTTTGATCCCAGTTTGGGGGTTAACTATTTGTCCATAGCTGGGACCCTAACAGGTGTGACCACCCCAGGTCAGGGTGGACCTGGGAACAGCAGCAACTAAGAGGTGGTTCCATACTCCTCAAAACCTCCCACTCCTCGGACTTGCTGCTGGATGCAGTTCATCTTCACACCCAGGACCCCTTATTGGTGTGGAGGTCTACCCCACTGCAGAGCAGGCAGTGTGTATGCTGACACAGTGGAATAAGGGTGAACAGTAACCGAGCTGTAATAAATACAAGAACTATTAGGTTGGTGCAAAAATAATGTCCTTTTTTGACATTCAACTTCATGTGAGAAAACGACATTATTTTTGCACCAACCTAATAAATGAGATATCCCTTGATGTGTAACAAGAACAATCTACATTAAATCTACAATGTACATTAAATAACAGTTTCACTTCAAAATTCCCTTTTAGGTTACTCGGATTGAGATGGACCTGATGAAGGCCAGAGGGCACAATGGTTGAAATGTTGTAATAACTAAAATGAGGACAATAGTTTGAATGTAAATAGTTGGTTTGGTTTAGTTTGTTGTGTTTTACGGCATATCAACCTCAAAGCCGACAACTTTTTTCCTGGTAATATTTTGTTTTGTCAAAAATCTATTTCTGGTAATATTTTTTTTTCATCAAAAATGTATAGCTCGTAATATTAATTTTAAAAAAATGTATTGCTGGTAATTTTTTTTTTCTTCAAAAATTTATTTCTGGTAATTTTTTTTTTTTTTTTTTTTTTTTTTTTTTTTTACAAAGTATTTCTGGTATTAAAACCTATTTTTACACTTTTATAATGCTTTTTACTTCAGTTTCGGGGTTAACTATTTGCCCATAGCTGGGACCCTAGCAGGTGCTACCACCCTGGGTCTGGGTGGACCTGGGAACACTAGCAATTAAGAGGTGGTTCTATGCTCCTCAAAACCTCCTGGTCAGAGGCCTTGCTGCTGGACGTAGTTTATCGTCTTACCCAGGACGCGGATGTAGTTTATCATCATAGCCAGGATGGGACTGTAAATAGTGTAAAATAAGATTATTTATATATAATCCTTGAAAAGTTTTAATCTTTAGAATTGTTTGGATAACTGTTACTCATTCTCTGTAGCAATGACGTCAATGTTTTAACCAATTTATTCAGTGTCACTGTAGACTTATAGTCCTTCAAGAGAGAACATTTATCCATCCATCCAGTGGGATAATTTTCCATGGACCCCACAGCTGAATATGAAAATGATGTCTATAGGTGGTTGGAAAAAAAAAAAATAAATTAGTTCTATCAACATCTTGCTGCAGGTGTTACAATGTTTTCACTAACTTTACCCATGAGATGACAGATCCCAAGGAATAAGTATCAGTCAATTATACCTGTTTTGTCCAAAGATATGTCTCACACAAAAAATAGTTCAGGACAGCTAATATGCCAGTCAGCTTGGCTCATTCCAAAGAATACAAGATCCACAGGTGATGCCATTTGTGACCCCCATGAAAAATAATTGTGGCAGTTCCTGTTTGTACACATCTTTAGTGCCATATTTATGTTTTGGCCATTATACACTCCGGCCTTTTTCAGGTGATATACATTGGAATTTCAAAGCGAACCCTTTACACATGGCCCAGTGATAAAAGTGTTGATTGAAGTAATACAAAAGTGACTTGACCCAAAGAGTTGTGAGTTCAATACCTGGCCACAGCAGAGGTGAACAAAAACTTGGAAAGTTGAGTTACTGAAGTGAATTCACTGAAACTGAGATATCCAAAACAAGGCATGGCACATGGATTTAGAACAATGTACCCCTGTGGACTAAAAGGGGTCAGTTTGAAATTCCAATGTATACACTTGAAGAAGGCTGGAGCATACAATGGCTGAACCATTGTGAATATGGCAATAAAGATGAGGACAACAGTCTAAACCAAGTAAATTGTTACAATACCTCAAGCTTAGAAATATCGACAAATGCAGAATATGTATTTCAAAATTGTTTAATATACTTTTTCCTATGAGTAGTTTAAATTTATGATAATTTTAGTTAAAATACTTGTTAAGAATTCAATTAAAACAGCAAGTTTATTCTTGCAAAACATGTTTCTTTAACACTAATGTTTTTTTTACCAAAGTGACATTCAAGGTACATCGATTCATTCATTTTCTACATCTTTTTGCATGTTATTTAAAGCCAGAAAATATTTTAAAATTGTAATTTTTTTTTTAGGTTTCAGTGATACAAGTCTTATTAATTAACCCATAGCTTGGGGGAGAAGAGTTTGATTTGTATCTTTTCCAAGAGTATTTGCATGTAAATATAATGACTAACAGGAATTGGAATTAAGTTCTCCGATTAATGATTCCAAGCCATTATCCATTACACCACCTGGTATTCCCAAGCAGTCACCCATCTAGGTATTAACCAAGCTAGACATTGCTTAACTTTGGTGATTGAACAGGAACCGGTATTTCAACATAATGTGCTGTAATGGCTAGCAAGCATGTCATACTAGATCAGTTATGACCGATTAGTGTGTTTGATCCTGTGTGCCCCACATTTTAGGCCTCATGCCACATCTAGGCTATGCTTAGAAAATTACCATAAAGTGGCCATAAGCCCGCTCAAGGTAAATGTCTACTGAATGAGGTTTTAAGAATAGGTACAGTTTATGAGGCTATGTAGGAAAGAGAATGGCTGACACCTAGACTTGAATAGGTGAAGATTGTAGTGATTGGGAAAGTATCCTCTTGGGAGTCTATTCCACAAATTTTTCCAAATGGAATTCCCTTCTCACTAATGAAACACAAAGAGAATGCAGTTTATGTGACATGGTGGATCTTAGCTGTAAAGGTCTAAACTGGTAGAACGAATGAATGCAACTTGTCCGAACATTTGCCATGAAAATCATGATAGAGTAGAGAGAAGCTCGTCATGCTCCATCTACAGGGAAAAGGGTTCTAGGTTGGAAAAAAGTCATCAATCACAAGGCTGTGTAGACTTTTAAACTAGAAAGTAAGGACTGGGTAATTCCAGCTCAGATATGGTTGGTAACAATACTCCATTTTTGGTCAGAGTTTTTTTTTTTTTTTTAAATGATGAGGCATAGCCGGAGCAGTCCAGTTCTTACTGAAGTAATAGAAGGAACTGATAATTTTTCAGTTAATTTTGGATTTGTCAAGTAGATTTCTACTGAATGAGGTTTTTAGAAGAGGTACAGTGGAGTAATGGATAGCAGCTCGGATTGAGGAATCCAAGAGCCAAGTTTGAATTCCAGTTGAATCCATTACATTCACTTATGGGCTAATACCCTGGGAAAAGGTATGAATCCTCCTCTTCTCCCTATGGGTAAGTAGCAGGACAGACCGGGTTCTGTAGCCTTGAATTGCAACTGGTCTACCGCAGAAAGAAATGGAAACCTACTGTGGGAAAAAAAAATCTGCCTCGTCAGTCATATATTGAAAGATACATGCTTGCCTAAGCGTGTATCACGCATGGCACATAACTGACTGAAGTAGACTGGTTACCACTGATCGCAATCAGAGGCACCTCAAATATAAATCGTCTCTTAGCAGAGACTATAACCCCTCTTGAGAAGTTTCAACATGGATGGTCACAAAGTTAAATTGTGTCCTATAAATGCAAATCTTTCCTCGGGCTTTCAAAACATTCATATCTACTCATGTTTGCATACTAACATAAACAACGCAAATTTTTAAAGAAGCTATGAATTTTTATTTATTAATCTGGTAGATTTTATTACTTGAACATTATTTTTAGTGGATACCCATATATGGCTATTTATGTAGATGCTCCATTTACTGCTGAAACAGTTTTATGGGTATCCAATAATAAAAAAAAGTAAAATAAATAAAAAAAAAGTAAAATAAATAAAAAAATAAATAAATAAATAAAAAAAAAAATAAATAAATAAATAAAAAAAAAAAAAATAAATAAATAAAAAAAAAATAAATAAAAAAAAATAAATAAATAAAATAAATAAATAAATAAATTAAAAAAATCAAATGATTACATTACATCCAAAGATAGATGACACTAAAAAGAAATGCAACTTGAACTATTTGCTAATGAGATATTCCATTATTATAGTAATATGATGCATATTTAATTATTGGCATTGAGCCAACAAAGGAATATTGTTAGTAAACTTGGTAAATCTACCAATAGATTTTTTTAAATAAAAAATACCAGCAATACGTTTTGGGAAAAAAAAAAGAAAAAAAAAAAATTACCAGCAATGTATTTGACTCTTGACAAAAACTGTCTTTACAAAAATATGTTAATGAAACCTGATCTACAAATTGATTTCTTACAAAGAATACATATTCTAGTCATATGAATCCTAAAAATCTTGTTGGTATTAAATAAGCCATTGAGGTGTTGATATACTGTAAAACAAAATAAACCAGAGTCCACCTGTGGTTTATACTGCAAGGATACTGAACAGACCTTACAGTTACAGTTTCTGGGAGAGAGAGTGCATAATCTGGCATGATTAACAGTTTAAACAATGCCACTATGCTCAAACCCTCAGTCATGGTAACTTATGACTGTGCTAGCACAACCACTGATGGCGTCTAGAAAATTTCACTCCTAAAGCTTGGCTCAACCCATGGTACAGTTTTCAGGCATCCCCTCCCCCAGGCAGATAACATCAAGTAGTCACCTTCCTAACAAATCAAACATTCTAACCATTCGGGCATGAGTTCATATAACAAATAGTCAAGATGAATAGGAGCCACTCAAATAGGTTTTGGGTGTGGCTACTAAACAACAGACCATCTACAATCAATGGATCGATCAGGTGAACCCTCCCCCCCCAAAAAAAACAAAAAAACAAAACAAACAGAATATAACAAACCACTTTGTTTAGCTTCAGTTGTTGATGAAAAACCCTTTGACGAGAACAGGCAATTACCTCAGAATGGAACGATATCAAGAGAAACAACATCAAATTTATAGAGAAAAGATATATGATGACAGTACTGCAATAATTCAATTATACAAGGACAGACTAAAAAAAAAAAAAAAATAAAGAAATTGTAAAAACCGTGAGGGAAAGTGATAAAATTTCACCTAGATATTTCGGTACTTGTGGGTTACCTTTCACCACTTTTTATAAAGTTAGATGTGTTGTTTTTTTTTTTCTGACTGTGAAATGAATCATTGGGACCTGCCAAGAAATAAAGAGGATGATGTTTACATGCTTCAAGGGGAAGAGATCCAACTGAAAAGCACCGCAAAAATGATCATCTAATGAAGCGCAATTTCAATTCCAGGATCTATTGGAAGTGTAACACAAAGAACTGCAAGCAGCACATTGGATGCCATACTGGAAACAGGCTGTCAAACTCCTGTCTTGTCTTGGTCAATGTGCTTTGTTTCATATACACCTGGTGCTAGGAAACATCCTCTTTCAAATTGTGCGAGCACGAACTGGGGATTGGGAATAACTGTGATCAACTGGAACAGTTACACAAGAGGCATATGTCAACAGCCTAAACAACCTACAGTAATCAAAGATCGGCAGTGAAGGAATGCTGGTCAAGATCAATGAGAGCCTATTCACAAAGTATTTGCCATGAAACAAATGACTATTTCATCATTCAAGTTCCCAACAGCTCTGCTACAATTCTCTTGTCTGCTGTTGTGGAAAACACTGCCAAAGGTTCTATTATCTACTGGCTAGGATATTAGACCACCGAGCTAAAGGAGGCTGACTTCCAACATTTTAAGGTTAATCGTTGATACAATTTTGTGGATAGTATGTTTTTACACATCAGTATTTGCGGGAAGCATGATTGAGTAGTGGATAGTGGCTCAGATTGAAGAATCGGAGAGCCGAGTTCGAATTCCAGTCGAATCCATTATATTCGCTTATGTGCTAATACTCTTGGGAATGGTATTAATTCTCTTCTCCCTCCAGCTATGGGTAAATAGGACAAACTAGGTTCTAGAGCCTTGGATAGCAACTGGTCTACAGCAGCAAGAAATGGCAACCTACTGTGGGGGAAATAAAATCTGCCTGGTCAATCGTGTACTGAAAGATACACGATTACCTAAGCATGTATCCCGTATGGCACATAACTGACTGATTTGTGAAAGGTTGGAAAATTAATTTAAAATGTAGCAACAGATAACCAACAAATACAGATTTTTTTTTTTTTTTATAGCAGGCTTTAAAAGTAACTGGAACCTGTCAGTTAACGTTGACATATTTGGGAATAACATTAGAATAATTCAGAATCTATACTCACAGCAAACCACCTGTATATTGATAGGAAAAGAGTTTAGTAAATAAACAAAAATAAAAAGAGCAAGACAAGGATGATTTCTCCCCCAAACCATTTCAACCTATACAGTCAAGACATTCTGTGAGAATTAGAAGTCCTACCAGGATTTATTACTGGCGACCACAATCTTAACATGAGATATACAGATGGCAGTGCTGATAGTATACACAGAAAGGAAACTACAAGAACTTCTACAGAATGTGGTGAAAGAAAGCGAGAAGAAAGGACTAAACAAAAAAATTGAATTGTTAGAAAAAAAAAAAAAAAAAAAAAAAAAAAGGAACAGCTGAACATGCCAATTACAGATTGGAGATACCAAAATCAAACCGATGCAACAATTTAGATATCTGAGAAGTGTACTAACAGAGGATGAAAAGTGCAACATTGAAATCCAAAGGTGCATTGGGATAGTAAAAGATGTCTTCCAAAAGCTTAGCAAAAAAAAAAAAAATCTCATTAGAAACAAAGGAAAGAGTACTGAACTGTTATGTAGTATCAGTCTGTCTCTGTGGCAGTGAATGCTGGGCAATCCTCAAAGGAAGAAAAGACTGGAAGTAACAGAAATGTAGTTTTACAGAAGGATGCTGAGAATACTATGGCCCAAACATGTGAGCAATAACAAAGTTCTAGAAACAATGGCAACAAAAGGGAAACATACTGAACATTAGGGAGAGAAAGTTGAAATTTCTGGGACGCACAAAGAAAGAGGGCTTGGAAAATTTGACACTCACAGGTCAGATTGAAGAATACAGTGGAAAGCAATGCACAGCCAACCTGACAATCTAGAGCAAATGGATGGTAGAGCAAGGTTTGGGAGAGATAGCAAAAAAAAAAAGACAAGAGTTATTAACAGCTACAAAGAACTGGGGAATTGTGGAGAGCGATGTTTGCCAACCTCCTAAATGGATATAGCACACAGAAGATTGGAACAGGAATTGAGAAATGAGTTAAACCCTTTATAAATTGGTTGGCATTTCACTCATATTAAAGGAATAATATGTGCTAAATGATTCAAATAGTAAAATCAACTGATCCAAAACTGACTCAACCCATTGCCGAGTCATTGAATGCTGAAAAATAAAAAACCAAAAAAACAAACAAAACCTTTTTTTAAAAAAATATTAGAGTCTATAAGCATTTACTTCATTTTGGGATAGATAAATATTGGTAGTTTCTGTCAGCATTTACTTGGTCAGTGACCCCACCCCCCACCGCCACCTTTTTGTGAGGGTTTTGTTCCTCTGCAAGTACTAATCAGACATATTCTAGGCCCGGCTAACAGGGTAGGACCCAAATAGGCAAAATCTGAATGTTGGTTTACAAATTTTCACACTTACATAGCAAAAATTTAAATACTGCTCTCTGGAATAAACTAGTTAATGTAAATTACTAACTTGTTTGAGATATTCTATACGTTGCCATTATAAGCGTGTTAAATAATCGCACAATTTGTCTGAGAACTGCTGTGTGATTTTGATGAATGATAGGGATCAGTTTCAGAAATAAATAAAAATGTTAGATTAGAAATAAATCCATTAATTCTTCATATACATATATATACATTAAGTCCCTAGGTTACAACAGTCTCGACCTACAATGACACGACACTTTGTGGTTACAACACAATCTCCATTAATCATTTTTTTTTACTTATACTGTTTGCCTTGTACATATAATGTAAACAGTGCAGCAAAAAAATATAAGAATATCCCTAATTACGTTAACATGTCATAGAAATGTGTTGTTTCATCCTTGATTATTATTTTACAGTTGCATTAGCATAGGTGAGTGACACAAGTACGTATTCATGGAAAATCATGCTGTGATACATTGTAAGAATGGAACTGTCATAAATCAAGGACCCCTCATTTGTGCACACACATCTAATTATATATATATATATATATATATATATATATATATATATATATATATATATATGTGTGTGTGTGTGTATGTATGTATGTATGTTCCAATAACTTGGACAGATTTTAAATGTAATTTAAGTTTAAGCGCCTTATGATTTTTTTCTTTTTCTTTCAGATTTGGCAGACATTTGTTGGGGGGATATTTTTCACATATAATTGCTATGACTTAAATAACATAATCCAATAGAGAAATAAATAAATTTTTACCAATAACATCAATTTATTTACTGCTAACTGATCAGTCTTAATAAAACACTCTTATATACAATCTGTCTTAATGAAACACCCTTTTTATATATATATATATATGCATGGTGGAGTAATGGATAGCAGCTTGGATTGAGGAATTGGAGAGCCGAATTCGAATTCCAGTTGAATTCATTACATTCACTTATGTGCTAATACCCTTGGGAAAGGTATGAATCCTCTTCTCCCTCCAGATATAGGTAAATAGCAAGACAGACTGGGTTCTACAGCCTTGTGATGGCAACTGGTCAAGAACTCTGAATTCAAAACCTGTGGAGGATTGTTTAGGGACCTTGTGGCACAGTGCACCAGGTCTCTGTATTCAGCCCTTCAAAAAGGGTGGATGGTTCTGCACAAAACCTTCACCACTATAATCTAAATCTCATATGCTGATGCCAGGCTTTCGGTTCCTAGGAACTGAATGCCAGGCAATTTATACAATAGAATTAAAAAGCAATATTAATGTGATTAATGGCGAAATCACTTTGCTAACAAAACTTAAGGCATTCACTTACTATCAATTCCTTGAATTCCTTATAGTTGAGTTGTTGTCAGATGGAAGACACTTGCCAAGTACTTTCAACAATTTCAAATTGTTATCTTCAGGACACGATTTTCTCCCATGCATAGGCAAACACTAAGACGAAATATGTGTAGACTGAAAGATTTTTTCTTTTTTAAATTATGATATATATTAACAGTTGAATATATGTTTTGGTGTGTGTGGTGCCATGGCGCTACAGTTCTTGTTCAAATTGATCAAGTGAGAATTTTGTTTGAATTTTGAAAAGATATAAATCCACAGTTTTATTGTCATATGTATTTATCTGCTAAAGTGACATGAACTTAAGTGTAATCCAATTAGTAGAGTAAAAATGTCATAGTATTTTTACACAGAATTTAATATTCTGATTATTACTGTACTGTGGATCTGATGTTGTAAATATAAGGATATGATTCTTCAAAGTTATAGTAAGTTAATGTCTCATTAAGTCTTGTTAGCAAAGTGATTTCACCATTAATCACATTATTTAATTGTATAAATTATTCCTTTATGATTATATATATATATATATATATATATATATATATATATATATTTTGAAGAGAAAGATTATCCACATGTGCTTCTTACAGAATGTAAGTGTAGTAGGCTGAGAGAAATTCAAAAAGACAAAATAATTGTATATTATTTGAGCATTAGACAAATTAGAAGCAGGAGGAAAAAAAAAGAAAGAAAGACTGGAATTTTCAGACATGCCCATATCCTTTCACAATGAAAAATAAAATCCAATCTTCCAACCTAAATTGTCAGCCAGAAGATTGTCAACAACAAGTAGAGGAAGGCCTGCCTTTAAAATTATCTTTGGAAAATCTTATCCATATTTTTTTAAAAAAATGCCAGCCATGGTAGCAATAGACCAAGTACCTAAGTCACAACGAAACATTAGATAAACAAAGCTTTTAACAGATTTATTTCTATCTTGTCTTTTGTCAGAGTTTGCATTAGAAATTGGCATGAAAGTACTTCTGCTTTATTTGGTAAACAAAATGAAATGATAGCAAACAGAATACTCCTATTATGCATTATAAGTTTTCTTTTTGTATCAAAACATACAAATAAAACTGAGGTTATTATTCAAATTATTCAGTTATAACAAATTTAATATAAGTGAAGGATGTGCAAGTGTTGTAATGCATAATGTCTCAGCATGTGAAATCAGAGGGCAGAGTTCAAATTCCAGTTGGTTTCATGACTTTCACATATGTGCAAATACACTATGGATCCATCTCTTCTCTCCCCCAAACCAGGTACAAGTTGAATAGGACAGACTGGGTCTTATACCCTTGGTTGGCGACAAGTCTACCACAGAAAGTAACAGCAGCCTATCTTGGGAAAATCTTCTGCATAGTCAAACATAAATCTAAAGAGAGACATGATCAGCTAAGTATGTATCGCAAACCGACTGAGTATAAGTGAAAAGGAAATTGTCCATAGAGGTGCACTAGAGGTAGTTTTTCCCAACACTTCAAATTGTTACAAAACCAAAATGTTAAAACTCCAGTCATGTTCTTAAATTTCCTGTTCAAGATTGAGTTTCCGGTTCCTTGTCAAAACTCTGAAACTTATATTATTATTAGGTTTTCAGTTCCTTCTAAAGTTGTTTTTACTTCTTTCACTTCCAATAGCTCATTGCATCTTAGTGGCATTATCCCCTTGCTTGGAGTAAAAAAAAAAAATTACATATACACACATTACACACACACATAACATACATACACACATAACATACACACATTACACACACACACATAACATACATACACACATAACATACATACATACACACATTACACACACACACACACACACATAACACACATTACACACACACACATTACACACAACATACATTACACACATTACACACAACATACATTACACACACACACACACACACACACACAGGGTGACCCCCCCAAAAAAACGGGAACTTTTTAACAAACCAATAAAACCAAGAGTGATGGAAGAAAAATATTTAATTCATAGTAATTGAAACCTTAAAACATGCCATTTAAGAAACAATGGAATTTTCATTTTTTTAAAATTACGTCCTGCAGATGGCGTCCTCCTGTACGAAAGCAGTCTTGAAATCTGCTGTTGAGATTCCTCATTGACTGCTGCAATATCTCAGCTGGGATACTGTGAATTTCATCTTGAATTCTGTTTTAACTCATCCAGGGTTTGTGGTAGAGTTGTGTAAACTTTACTCTTGAGATAGCCCCACAAGAAAAAAAATCACAAACGGATAAATTCCGTTTTATGAATTTTTGAAGTGCGTATTGCCAGACATGAGCAAGTGGCAACACTGCGAGACAGTGACCTTGAACAAGTAAACAGTTCGCCATTTTAGTAATGAGAATTGTTCGGTAACTGTGTGATCTCAAGATTCAGTAATGTTACCTGGCCCCCTAGATTGCCAGATTTATCCGTTTGTGATTTTTTTCTTGTGGGGCTATCTCAAGAGTAAAGTTTACACAACTCGACCAAGAACTCTGGATGAGTTAAAACAGAGAATTCAAGATGAAATTCACAGTATCCCAGCTGAGATGTTGCAGCAGTCAATGAGGAATCTCAACAGCAGATTTCAAGAATGCATTTGTACAGGAGGACGTCACCTATAGGACGTAATTTAAAAAAAAAAAAAAAAAAATTCCATCATTGTTTCTTAAATGGCAGGTTTTAAGGTTTCAATTACTATGAATTAAATATTTTTCTTCGATCACTCTTGGTTTTATTGGATTTTTAATAAGTTCCTGTTATTTTAGGTCACCCTGTGTATATATATATATATATATATATATATATATATATATAAATAAATGTCAGATACAAACTTTCATATGGATATCATGCATGATATCAAACCCATTCAGGAATATCTAAACTGTCAGCTGTATACAGCCACTTTCAAAAATCAAATTAAAAAGCTTTGAGTGAGTGACACCTATGGGACTTGGCCAAGACCACACATCAAACCTTGTGGATTGGCACCCACACTACTTTAAACAAAAGGTTATGAAGGACCCTCCCCCCCACCATCAATACTGGAAAAGCAATAACAGTTACTGGACTTCAGAAACCTATTTTCTTGAAAAACGTTTTTTGAAGTTTATTTAAAACTAGAAAATGATTCTAGAGTGTAAGAAATGTTTTTTGAGATAATGATTTACTGATACAAGTTATACTAATTAACCCATAGCTGGGGGAAGAGAACATGAGGTGGAGTCGTACTCAAGGGTATTTGTGCATACTTTTGAATAACGAATCAGAATGGGAATTGGAACTCGGTTCTCAGATTTCTAATTCTGAACCATTATTTATTACACGCTTACAGCACCTGGTATTTCTACAGTCACCCATCTGTGTACCAACTAGGCTCGACATTGCTTAACTCTGGTGATTGTACAGAACTGGCATTTCAGCATATGGCCGTAAGCTCTAGCAAGAGAAAATGATATGGCTTTAACTTAACTTTCCACATTACCAAAAAAACTAAGATTGTAAACTTATATCAGTTGTAAAAAGAGCACTGGAGAAGTCTCATTTCCTGAAGAAACTATTTTAAATTAAAAGATTTTAAATTTCAGACTGTAGCGCTAACAGTTCAGTCAACAAATGCCAAATGTTTCCTGCATGGAAATGGCTAATTTTACCAACTATAGAATAGACACATGTGCATCAAAAGTACTAACCAGCATACTGCAAGATATACATGTGCATTCATCGTGCTGCAGCAAAAATGGTAAAAACTGATGGAGGAAATGACATTTCAATTTATTTAATCTTAAATCAAATTAAAGCATTTAAAGACAAGTGTCTGAGAAATATATATAAGTATTGAGAAGTAGATGAAATTTGTCAAGTTAGTTTCATAAGCTCATAGTTGGGAACAAGGCCACTAATACAGAGTGCCTTGGGATATTCAAATTCAATATAACATAGTAACAATCTGCTCAACTTGTGAACTATTAACTGCTTGTGGTGCCTCGTAAAGTGAAACTAATTGCTCTGGTCTTTTCAGAAGATATTTGGTCTTCCACGAACTTAGGAATACAAAGTTGACATCTGTGGTACAGTTGACTCAATTTTTGTCCATGACTCAAACAAATGGAACCAGACATCATCAGTGGAGAAGACACAAAAAGGTGCTTACACTAGAATGCTTCAGGCTGCATTTACCATCTTATGGCATCAGCACCTGTCAAACAAAGCTCTATGGCAAAATTCTTCCCATCTCTGGAACCAGACAGAAGTTCAGATTATAATTTATAGAACAATGCTGCTGCCATAAAGAGGAATAGATAGCTGATGTACTTCTGTGGCAACCAACTCATGGCAAAAGTAGAAGTCAATCAACAAGTTTCAGATCAAACAACTACAAGAGGGTACATAATGCAACATCGCAGAACTGCGGATTGTCATGTACAACAAAGAAGAATGGTGTGGGCTGTGTTGATGAATACCAAGCATATTTGATATGTTTGAACAAAAGTTTGATACCACAGAATTCATATAAGGTCCTCAAAATGGAAGGCATTATTTTTCTTTAAAAAGTAACCTTTTTTGTCTAATACTTCTTCAGAAAGTTTCGTTGAGAAAAAAAAGGAAAAAACACAAACAAAAACATACAATCAAAAAGACTGATTTTTTGTATTTTTTTTTTTTCTAGGGAATCTTTCTGAAGAAATATTGAATGAAGAAGGATCCATTTAAAGAGAAAGAATATGCTCCATCATTTTTTAACATGCACACAAAATATATATATATATATATATATATATATATAAGTGAACATAGAAGTCAACACTTAGAGGTGACAGTGTTTCATGCTAGATGCAATCGTCAATTTACACATGCTCTATCTCTGATATTGAGCACTTTATCCCATAAATATAGCACACTTCAAGACATATATATATATATATATATATATATATATATATATATATGTGTGTGTGTGAACATGGAAGTCAACACTTAGAGGCGACAGTGTTTCACGTTTCTTGGCTCGACGATTGCATGTTCACTTTTATATAAACACACGGTCTATCTCTGATATTGAGCACTTTATCCCATAAATATAGCACATCTTAAGACTATATTTCTTCATATATATATATATATATATATATATTTTAAGACAGGTTTTGCTAAATAATTTAGACATGTTCTGTATTTTTGATAGGATCCTTTCATATTTGCAAATAAGCTTTTTTTGTATGGTTGTTAAAAGACAAGTGGAAAACACCATGTTGGCTCATATTGTGTTTATTATGAGTACTTTCAACATAATACCCTGATGACGACATTATGCTAAATATAGAGTAAGTATTTAGTGTTCATGGTAATCTTCGGATGACCACAACAATATTGTGTCCTTCACAACCTTGAACACTCAATATTTATTCTATATTTAAACAACATGATGGTGTCAAAAAAAAAAAAAAAAAAAAAAAAAATACAATTGGAGCCAACACAGTGTTTTCCTCTTGTCTTTTAACAATCATATAAAAAAAAAGCTTATTTGTGAATATGAAAGGATCCTGTCGAAAATAAGTAGACAGAATATGTCTAAATTATTTGATGAAACCTGCCTTAATGAAAATATGCTGCTGAAATTATATATATATATATATATATATATATATATATATATATATATATATATATATATATATGCTACTTTAATTCTAATATACATTTTCATTTTAGGAGAAGTGTTCTTTCTGTGAAGCAATGGCTAGAAATCTAATCCTAATATGATGCCCAAAACTGATAGCCTAGTGTCAGACTAAGCAGAATGAACAGAATGCATTGGTACAGGTTAATGGTTAGCAAACCAATGACAAAAAACATTTATCCACTAGCAAATCCATTTATTGGGTGCCCTATAGTTTTGGATCATATTAAAATCCGATTCTGAAATATTAATATTGAAGATAAAGATAACGGAGGGGAAAAAAGGGGGGGTTGGGATTTTTATATTTATACAAAATATCTATTTTGTACGATGTAAACAATATGGGAGTGAAATTGGCATTTTCTCCATTTATTGACAGTTTCATTCATAGATTTCCTTTTGCAGCAAAGAAAAATAAACAAGCAAAAGTTCTTTTTCCCACAGTTTGCTTATCTTGGTTGGCCAACTGTTGTTCAATACAGATTAGTTTTGTTTTGAAACAGTTGGAAAATATACAGAGACCGATCGGAAAAACTAGCAATCAAAAATTTTTCATACTGTCTGATTTTTTTTTTTTTTTTACTTTACCTGAATCTTATCTATTGCAGTTTTGTTACACATTATATTACACACATGGTGGTGCAATGAATTGCAGCTTACATCGAGGAATTGGAGAGCCGAGTTCAAATTCCAGTTGAATTCACTGTTGTGCTAATAGCCTTGGGAAAGGTATGAACCATTTCTACTCTTCCGAGCTTTGGATAAATAACAGGACAGACTGGGTACTAAATAGCCTTGAGTGGCAACCAATCTAGGAGAGGGAAAACTCTGAATTCAAAACCTGCAGGGGATTGTTTGGATACCTTGTGGTATACTGTGACCAGTTCTGTATCATTGGCTCTTCAAAAACTGTGGTTAGTTCTGTACAGGCTTTCACCACTATAATCAAATGATGTGCTGGTAGTATGGCTGTTGGTTCAAAAGAACCGAGCTGCTTGGCCCTCATAAGAAAATGATGGGAGTCAGAGAGGGAGTATATATATATATATATATATATATATATATATATATATAAATAAAGGCTCAAACACTAATATTCCATGGTTATAATTTATTACACTGGAATTGTAATCACGATCCAAATCAATGTAATAAATTATAACCATGGAATATTAGTGTTTGAGCCTTATATTCTTACTCTGTCCTGGACATTGAGTTCTACCTGGATTCTATCCACTTGGGAATTATTATATACACACACACACACTTATATATATATATATATATATATATATATATATGTGTGTGTGTGTGTGTGTGTGTGTGTGTGTAATTATTCCCTATTTTTAGTCTGCTGAGGTGGAAGCAGTGAAAATTGTGTCAACCAGCCTAAATTTAACAAGTCCTACTAAAGAAAAACGTGCTTCTTGTGGCCTAATTGGTAGGTCATACATTGGCAAAAGAGGTGGTTCCTATAGTTTCATAGTAATTGTTCAGATGAGCTTTCCAGTATGGCACGTAGACACTATGAATTTAAGTGCAGTATTAGATTGACAACAAGGTCTCATTCATTTATAGTTGCATCTAGCCAATTCAACTAAGTTCTACACTAACAGTTTATTCATTCACACTTCTCACTTGTGAAACACTTCCAACTCCATGCTTTCCAGCCAGCTTTGATTATTAAAAATTTAAATGCAATGTCAATTGTTAACTACTGTGTTTTTGATTGCTCTTTTATTGTTCTCACTTAATGACTTTTCTTATTCTTTCATAGTCAGTAACACCTTGTGTCTTAGTGACTTTACTGCCTTGCTTAGGGTAAAATGATAATGTTCTATCCTTAAAGGTGTTACAAACAGACAAAGGTGGTACTCAAGTGAAAGGAACAGCAACACGGGCATAGATGAAAGAAAGAGAGGTTTATTGTAAAAGAGAATACACTACTGAAAGACAGGGGATTGATAATTCCCAAAGCAAGGTTATTTACCTTACCCCCTTTGTGGCAGGATGTGGCACAAGACCGTTTTTAATGTGGGGTCAAAACTGAGCCCATGGGCTTGGACAAAAATTCCCTATATACACTGTGTCAGGTAGCTGTCTACCACCCCAGACGAGGCTCCGCTCTTCGGCATAGCCTCGTCTGGGTTCCTCTTTGCCCGATGGCGGAGAGTTCAATTAGCTTAGTTGGAGATGAATCTCCAACTAATTCCCAAAGCAAGGTTATTTACCTAACTCCCCACGAGGCAGGATGTGGCACAAGGCCGTTTTTAATGCGGGAAAAAACGGAGCCTGTAGGCTTGGGCAAACATTTCCCATAAAAACGGGGGTCGGGTAGCTGTCTACCGCCCCAGACAAGAGACTGCCCTTCGGCAGAGTCTCGTCTGGGTTCCTCTCTGCCCAAAGGCAGAGAGTTCAACCAGCTTAGCTGGAGATGAATCTCTAATTCTAATTCCCAAAGCAAGGATATTTGCCAACCACCCCATGTGGTTAGATGTGGCACAAGGCCGAATCTAAGGTGGGGTATCTGAGCCCGTAGGCTCAGGCAAAAATTCCCCATAGACCCCGTAAAAAAATGGGGTTGGGTAGCTGTCTACCACCCAAGATGAGGCTCTACCCTTCGTCATAGCCTCGTCTGGGTTCCTCTCAAGAGTTCGACTAGCTTAGCTGGAGTCAAATCTCCAACTAATTGCCTAAGCAATCCCCAAAGTATATCCTGTGCTCACTATATATAGTTACCGATATAGTCAGTCCACATGGGACGATAGGGAGGGCGGGACATTCCATTACAACAATAACACACACACATATATATATATATATATAATAATGGACTCTCCCGTCGAACTCGATGTATGAGGGTCAGGCAGATCAGTTCCCAGAAACTGAAAGCCCGACACCCACACATAAGATTTGATTATAGTGGTGAAGGCTTTGTGCAGGGCCATCCACACTTTTTGGAAGGACGAATACAGGGACCTGGAGCAACGAATGCCACAAGGTCCCCAAACGACCCTCCGCAGGTTTTGAATTCAGAGTTTTCCTTCTCCTAGACCAGTTGCCATCCAAGGCTATAGAACCCAGTCTGTCCTGCTATTTACCCATAGCTGGAGGGAGAAGAGGATTCATACCTTTCTCAAGGGTATTAGCACGTAAGTGAACGTAATAGATTCGACTGGAATTCGAACTCGGCTCTCCGATTCCTCAACCCAAGCCGTTATCCATTACTCCACCGTGCCTCCTAAATATATATATATATATATATATATATATATATATATATATATATTATAGGCACAGTACTTAGTGATAGCACTAACATATTCAGCATGAAATCCAGGGTCACAAACTAATATCCATACAACTGAATATATATATATATATATATATATATATATATATATATATATATATATATATATATTATATATATATATATACACACACACACACACACACACACACACACACACACACACACACACACACAGTGAGATCCGGATATAAGAGAGATTTTTTTCTCTGGTCCCAAATTAGAGCCTGTGTTAATGTATATATAATAGACCAAACCCGGATATAAGAGACTTCTTCTCCGGTCCTGACAACTCTCTTATATCCGGGTCACACTGTATATCCAAATGTAAAGAGCTTACCATATATACTTGTGTATAAGTAGATCCAAATATAATATTTACTAATATAGTCAGTCCACAATAGGCAATAGGGAGAGTTGCATATTCCATTACAACAGATAAGAAAAAAGTATGTTGATTTCTTGCAAGGCACATTTTTCTTTACAATTTCTCAATCTCTGGTACAGTTGGCACAAATTTCACTGTTTACAAATAACTAGAACAACTACTAAAAAATGTGTAACTACTTAAAAAAAAAAAAAAAAAAAAAAAAGTTTACTGTGAATTTAAATTTCAATTACTATTAATATTACTAATTTAATGTATGCAAGAATTAATTTACTTTTATTCCAACATTTTATTACTTCAAACTTTTTTTATGGATACCCTTGTTTGAATAGACACTCAGTTTTTTTTTGTTCATGTGTATTAAGTTTACCAGCCTGTATACTTAAGAAAATGTGCTCTTCAGCAGGGTTTGAAGTGGCATCTCCCTTTGTAGGAAAAAAAACTACCATCTGATCAAACATGCTTTAGACAGAACAGCCACAGAGTGTTACAGCCCAGCAAAGTTCTATTTTCCTTTTTAAGAAATGAAGGACTCCTTCAGAATTTCCCTAAAGCCCCTATCTGAAACGTTATTTTTACTGGATGCCCATGTTTGAATAGACACCTCATCTTGTCTGAAAAAAGTTTGTATTATGTCTACTTAGTATGCATGTTGTGCATTAGGGCAGGTTGATTTTTCACTTTTATTTTTAGAAAAATCAACATTGCACTTTGTGTGAAAACTGGGGGTTTGATCTCATAAGTACGGACACCAAACATTAGCTACATAGCTTTCACCAGTTTTGAGCATTTAGATTTAAAGCTCTGAGAAAAAAAAAAATGTACAGAAAAACCTAATTTCTGCAGGTTTTTGTATACAAACCAGCTTCAGCTTGTACTATTTCAAGAATGAATCCAAATAAAGTTAATCTTTTGATTTAGATACATTGAATGGAAAATATATTCAAATCAGAATTCTAATTATGAATCCCCACAAGCAAAATATGCAATCTTTTTACTGTATTTGATAAGTAAAAAAATTACAAAAAATGGCTACTCAATAAGATTTGTTAGATCATAGTTATTAAAAGCCAAAAAAAATAGATAAAGTGTACATAACATAATACTGTTGGACACAGATTATGAGACAAAATGTTTTAAATTTGCATTGGTTATTGAAAAATAGTGTTAAAACAACTGCACTGGGTAACATTACATCATAATATAGCTAAATTGTTCAGTATAATTCCCCTTTGAAGCAAACGAAGGTCTTATTTGATGACACAATGATGGAGTAATAATGTGCTTGTGCCATGCATCTTGTCATTATAAAATTTGTGAAGCTTCAGAAATTTCAAAATTTTATAAGGCTTTTACTGATCATCGAAATGAAATTCGAATGCTTCCAAAACTGACTTGCCATACTGTGTATGTGTGAGAAGGTGGGGTGGGTGAATATTCCTTTTAAGGAATGACATACGAGTGGATTTTTTTCTGAGCAAGTTCCAGACCCATATTCTTAACATTTCTTCCAGAATCCAGCAGCAAATTAGAAATATGGATTGCCTTGGGGAGGATCAGTTGCAGTAAATGACTGAACCAAACTTCAAGGCTAAGAAATACGATTCTTACACTTCATAGTATATGTCCACCTAACGGACTTTCATTCATTTTTGCTTCAAGGCTGGAGAAGTAAGTCTGTTATTTTTATTTATTTTTTTTTTATGTTTACCCAATACAAGACCAAAGAGCCACCTAAGGTAGATGGTTACTCTGTGGTGTTGTAGGATTGTAAGAAAGGGCAAGAAGCAAAGTTCTTGGAGCTATACCGGAAAGATAACAGCTAATTCTAGATTTGAAGAGGTCAAGATTTAATTAGTGAGTAACATTTCAGAGTTCAGTCAGAGACATTAGAAGTATAGTGTGGAAGTAGAATTTAGAAGGAACTGGAAACTCAATCCTAAACAGGAAACAAGGGATAAACCTCTACTCATGTTCAAGAGGAGTGCAGATGATTTTTGAGAGACTTTTCTCATCTATACAATCCGGAAGATTCTTTATGTGCCATGTCCTCCCAGGACGTAGGCAATCATGGGTCTCCACAACTTCCTGTACCTTGTAGCCCTTAATAAATTTTGTCTTTTTGTTATTTCTCCTAAGTCCTGCCATCCATTTACTCAAGCTCATTGTTATGCATTGTTTTCCTCTGTCTCTCTGTTCTGGATATGACGTTAAACTGCATCCAAGTCCTTGGTAAGACGATAAACTACATCCAACAGCAAGGCCTCTGATCAGGAGGTTTTGAGGAGCGTGGAACTACCTCTTAATTGCTGGTGTTCCCAGGTCCACCCTGACCGGGGTGGTAGCACCTGTTAGAGTCCCAGCTATGAGCAAATAGTTAACTCCCAGGGTGTGTCCGCATCCTGGGTATGATGATAAACTATGTCCAACAGTAGGGCCTCTGATAATGTTTTTGGAAAAATAATGTTGCTAGTTGTAAAATTTTTTAAAAATATTACCGGCTATATTTTTTTTTTTAAAGAAGTGTTGTTGGCTATACATATTTGAAAAATATTACCAGCTATACGTTTTTTGAAAAAATAATATTACCAGTTATATATTTTGGGAAAAAAATAATATTACCAGCTATACACTTTTGAAAAAAAACAATATTACCAGCTATATGTTTTTGAAAAAAAATAATATTACCAGCTATATGTTTTTGAAAAAAAATAATATTACCAGCTATATGTTTTTGAAAAAAAATAATATTACCAGCTATATGTTTTTGAAAAAAAATAATATTACCAGCTATACATTCTTGAAGAAAAAATATTACCAGAAATAAAAAAAAATTTTCGGTATTAAATGACCCATTGAGGTTGATATGGTGTAAAACAAACCAAACCAAACCTCTGTCTCTCTATCTGCCCTGCGTACATCAAATTTTCCAAGCACTCCATTATATGCCTCAGAAATGTCTCTTCCTGATGTTAAGTATTAGTTTTCTTCATTTTCATTTTCTCCATAACTTAGTCATTACTCACCAGTTCAGTCCATGGTATCCTCAGCATCCTTCTGTAGAACCCCATTCTGTTAAGCAGATCGTCCAGCACTCGCTGCCATGGAGGAGGACAGATATTACATCAAAGTTTAGTACACTTTTTCTTGTTTCTAGCAAAATTTTCCTATTTCTTTGTACTCTCCTTAGCTTGCGCAATATGCTGTCACGCTTCCCATTCTCTGTTAAAACCAGATATCTATTAAACACTTGTTTGGTTTAGGTTGCAATTTGCACATTGGGTTCATCTTTTGATAACAAGCTGTGATGAAATAAAAAGAAAAACGGCCACCAGCGAGTAAATTCGAGCTCTCCCAACTGGTAATCCAACCTCTAGTCGTTCCGTCTCTAATTCGCACAAACAGAGTTTTCCAGCCGCGAACCGGGAACGTCACTCCAAGCTCGTCTCGAACTGGGAAAAACTAGGTGCTTTTATATTTCTCCATATACCCATAATCCCTTGCGTCTTCATGAGATCCCATAGTTCATTCCGTCTCTGTCCCATAATGCATTGCATATTCATTGCATAAAAAGGCGATGCAAGTCTCCCCTTATTCTTTTACGTTATCTGGCCGAGGACGGATTACGGCAGAGCGGTAAGTGCTTTCTTTTTTTTCTCCTTCATTTCAACTGCAGTAGCCCTACATGCTAAGCAAATACGGGCTCTTTTTTGGCGGGGAAAAGGCAAGTCACAACCAGTTGTGCTCGTCCCAGGTTCTGCCTCATGTCTGCCACACAAGCATACCCAAATTTTTGGGTAATTTCCCCACCAGATAAAACAAAAAAAAAAAAAATGCAGTAATAAGCATATAATTTTGGAAGATTGCTGGAATGTTTGCAAGTGGAATATATCAAAGTAGATATTGGAAAGCATGTCAGAGTAATTATTTATCATTTCACCTCAAGTAAGGCAATAAAACCACAAAGATGCAAGTTTGGGAACTGAGGGAGAAAGATCAGAATGCTCAGATAGACTGGAAATTCATATGTTTCACTCACACTCCTAATAATTTTAAGGGTAGATGTAACCTGTGTTTAAAAGAAGATTAGAATAATTAAATCTGATATTCAAAGTACACTGTTAAATCAAAGGAATGAGTTAGTTTCCAAATGTCGTCACTGAAGTAGGTTCAAAGTGATCTAGAATTTTATTAATCCTGATTAATCTGTTATCACTTAACACATTGTTATTTCTACACCTCATTTCTATCAAATAACCTACCTCCTACATAGTAATAGTAAAAATAATAATAAAAAACACCTATTATTATTTTTGCCCTTACTAAGCATTATTTTATTTAATAATTTTTATTTATAATTTTGTATTTAACTTTAGATTTAATTATTAAACACAAATTTTAAATATTAAGTTATATTTAATTTAATTTTATATTTGATAATTTATATTTACATTTATTAAATTTTTTTAATTTATATTTAATAATTAATTTTATTTCACTTGTATATCGTTTTAATTTATTAGTTTATATTTATTACCTATTAATTTATATTTTATATTAAATTTATTTAATAATTTGACTTTAATAATTATTTCATTAATTATTATTTTAATTATATTATATGTATTATTTGCATATTTTAGATGTTACATTTTTACTTACTCTTCCTTAAAAAATTTTTTTTATTAAAATAATAAAAAAAAATTATCTCTAGTTTTTTTAATTTTTAATTTCCTTTTAGAAACTAGATGTTAATATTTATAATATTGGTCAAGGTTATTTTAATGGGTGTATGAATCCAAACACCACACCCTCTCTACCATGAAATTAAATTTAAAGCTAATCTAGACAATTTGCTGCGTTCTGTTATCTTCTTTCTCTTTTTCGTTTTCCATTTTACTTTTTCATCTTTTTAAGTTTAAAAATTTTAAAAAGGTACTACTTTATTTCTTCACTCCTTGGTGAAGATAAATCCTGCAAGGAAGCTCATGTAGGGTGAAATAGTTAATTAGATGGAGTAATTTTGAATTTCTATTCTATGTAATTTATTTATTATATATATATATATATATAAATATAAATAAATAAATGGGCACATGGTCAAGTTGATTGCTTTCTGATTATGAGGTCAATTCAAATCTCATCATGTAATCAGTGATCCCTAAGATTCTTCCAGGACTTAGGACAAAAAAAAAAAAAAAAAAAATGTATTACATCTGAACTAACAAATGTTTCAAAAAAATAAAAAAAATTGGTGAAACAGGTATAGAATTCCATCTTCGGTTTAATTGACATAAGAAAACTCTCAGAGACAACAACAATTTTACTGTAGCTGCACATTTCAACCCACCAGATGACAGCATTGATAATGTTAGATGCATCCGTTTTGCATGTTCGTTTATGTGACAACAAGGACTAAAGTCCAAGTTGAGATACATTTTTTAAATAAATTTGCACATTCTAGATGTAAATAAGAATTTAGGAATATTTAATGAATACTGTTTCCACAACTCTTATTGTGGAAAACAATGAGCCCCCAATTCTGATTTTTAACATCTTTCCTCATGCTTCTATTTGTTTTAAAAGGTCTAATACACTATTATTTCTCTAATTTCTTTCATCAACCTATTATATATATATATATATATATATATATATATATATATATATATATGTGTGTGTGTGTGTGTGTGTGTGTGTGTGTGTGTGTGTGTGAAGTGACGACGGAAATGAACCCCAAGACAGTCAAACATAAAAAAAATGGTTACCAAGTTGGAGGATTTGCTCATCCTCCCAATTAATAAATCCTTTGAAAATAACTATTTCTCAACCAACAGGTTGCATTCTGGCTGACAAAAATCAAAAAAAAAAAACAACAAAAAAAAATGCTTTGTGATCCCTTTGAAGGGTATATAAGCAAAGTCCCTAGACAGATAAAAGCAGTAAGGAGAAAGGGACCGCAACATATGACCTCATTCATGCTACATGACACTTATACTTCCTTCCTCACTTGCTCCCTTACCTCTTTTTTTCTTTCACACATACACATGAAGAAATAACATTTTGAAAGAAATGTGATTTCTTAAACAACTACAAACAAGGAAATTCAACTCATATATGCCGAGAAAAATTTAGTTTTAAAAACAAGAAAATAAAAATATTTTATATTTTCATATTTAAAAGGCTTTCTTGCCTTTTTCTCTGTTGTGGATCAATTCAAATCTGCAATGATATATATATATGATGATGATGATGATGATGATGGACTGTCCTGTCAGATTCGACATATGAGGTTCCAACAACTACCTACTAATTATCTGCATGCCTATGACGGACATGACTTCTGAGGCTGGGTTGAGAATTGCACAAAAGACTACAAACAGTACAGGAGAAAGTATTGCATGCAAGTGCAGCATGAACACTGTTAACTGTTTTATTGCACTTTTGTGTTTCAAGCAGACAAATGATGCTTACTGCTTGATGATGCTTTATTGCTGCATGGCAACTGAAACGATACTCTGATCTCTTCATAGCTACCTCTTCAAAGTTCTTGAATGGAATGTTGACACAAGAAAGGTTGCTTTTCAGTTTATCTTTATACCTGAGCCAAGGTCTACTAACATTTCTATGACCACTATGGAGGTCTCAATGGTACCAATCCTGCATTTCTTATATATATATATATATATATATATATATATAATAATATAAACAAACAAACAAACGCACATCTCTCCTCCTGGCTGTTCTCTGCTTCAGACAATTCCCTAACTTTGGAAAAGTCACAAAAAAGTTTCATTACAAGAACACTGAGCAATTTGCTCAAATATTTGATCTCTAGGTTTATTTTCAGGCTGCCAATTTTTTTAATCAATGGTTTCATTGTCACAACTGGCCAGGATAGAGGTTTCCGCTAATGGAATCAACATGCCTGGTGAGCCTTCTGGAGAGAAATGAACTATCAAGCCTATTTGTCTTTCTGGATTTTCTTCCTTTCTCTTTGAGATTATATATATATAAAAAGAGAGAGAGACACTACCAGGTCTCCTACCCTTGAAGGAATACCACTACAGCTTTCAACCCAAATATGTGGAGGGAACTTGTCAAGTGCCTAGCTATAAAGTGACCCTACATCACACTGTGACTGGTGAGCAACATCATAGATAGTAATGTGTCTTGTGACAAACAACACATGCCAAATGTGCATTAAGCTTTGCACATTCAAATTAAATATGAACTAAGCATTATGCGGATGTCACTCAAAATGACAGTCATGATTTAGCAATCTTTTTTGACAAAGGTAAAAAAATGAATAAACTAAAATTTAACTTCAGTAACAATCACCCAAAAGATAGACATGGTTGGAGAAGAAGATCTATAAGAAAATAATCTTAGTGAGTTTTATGACCAAGATATCTTATTATAAGATGTAAACTGGTATTGTCTAAGGCTAAATTATACAAGAATGTGAGTTTTATAAAGATTACAGACTATATTCTAAAGGATGATCCTTTTGCAACCACTTTTGTATTGGCAGGCAAGATGAATGTATTTTACAGTATATGCTATTATATCTGGCAGGATTCATCATATTCAAGAACAGAATATAAACCAGGAAAAAATAGAAAAACTTTTTGTAGCCTATTTATGAGGCAAGCAAACCAGATGGAAAAGTGTAGTCTTACCCACAACCTGAGATTTACAATAATAAAAAAAAAAAAAAAAAAAAAAAAAAAAAAAAAAATGGAGAGTCAGTGAGAGAGATTTATCAATGTGGACATAATACATTCCTGAAGAGGAAAAAATATAAAAAAAGTATTTAAAAAGAAAAAAGAAATTAACACCCTTGCCTACATTTCTGAATCAACAGACAGCCCACAATAAATAAGTGGTTTGGGAGTGGGGGGGAATTGAGGCTTCCAAGGTGATTATTAAAAAAATAAATAAATAAATAAATAAAATAAAAAAATAAAAAGGATGGAGGGGAGAGATTTTGCAGAAATGCTTATAACAAAGAGCAGATACATAGCCACTAAGGACAAATTTATTTTGTAGAATCTGCACTTTGAGAATGTACACCTACAAAGAACAATTTTGTCAATTTTATCTTCAGAAATCAAAGAAAGGAAAAAAAAAAAAAGAAAAAAAAAAAAAGAAGCAAAATTCTATTGGCCGGTAAATGTATAACGAGGAATATTACTTGGAAATAGCTTAGTGGTTAAATGACCATTTGGAAAATAGGATTTGTAAGTCAATCCTTTAGTTTTGAGAGATCTAAGTACAATTGAGGTGTAGCTTTTCAAAAGATAAGCAGATATATAGCTACACACAAGAAAAAGTAGTTGAAAATGCAACTGGAGTCTTTAAGAAGTTATTCATAGTAAGTTTACTAGTTTCAGAATTTTCAAAAGTTACGTTGAGATAGAGAGATGTGGCTATGCTGTGATATGTCATCTAATTAGAGTTAGAAAATTCTTTCCATTTTATACAAAAAAAATAAAAATAAAAAGGGGTTTTAAATTGCTATCTGTTTAAAATGGAATCTGATTGGTTGATTATTATCATGTGATCGGGCATATTTTTTGTGCCAAAAATTGATCATAAAATGTAACAAATTGGGAGTTTCATTGTTCAGTAAGCATGGCAAATGACAACAAAGTGTTAAGTAGTTCAAGTGTCAGGGATGTTATTGTATTGACCTTAGTGGTACAGTGTAACCCGGATATAAGAGAATTGTTGTGACCGGAGAAGAAGTCTCTTATATCCGGTTTTGGTCTATTATATATACACATTAACACAGGCTCTAAGTTTGGACCAGAGAAAATCTCTCTTATATCCGGGTTACACTGTAATACCAAAGAGCTCAAAGTACAAGTAGCAAAAGATTTTTTTTATGTGTGGTGGGGTAGCAATTTACTGCCATAATAATTATAATAGTATATTAGTAAAATAGACAAGACTTATATATATATATATATATATATATATATATATACACAGACTGTTACCGCTGTTTAGATGTCAGTATCAACTTTTATATTTACATATGCGCTATATCTGAGTGAACACTTTAACCTATAAATATAGCATACCTTGAAATTAAATATTTCTGATAACATTTTAGAAGTAGGCTGTAACCCCCACATACCCAAGCTTTTCAGTACCCACCCTAAGTTAAATAGAGTGCCACCAGGAATTGATTTATTGAACTGCATGTCAAAAATAAAATGTGAAAGTTACAAGTCACTATTAACAGAAGTAACAATTTATAAAAATTGAAAGAAAAAATACCCGTTATCAAACACTTGGAAATTCTTTTCTAGAGCCTCAACAACACAAACAAACCAACTAACTCTTTTCTATATTAGCTTTAATTAATTCAACAAACTTCTTGTAGTTCATTTTAAAGGTTTGATTCTTTTGTTCTGTACTAATAGCTTCAAGTTGTATAAAGAATCCCAAATGCCAAGGTATTGTATAAGCAAGTTATTATAATCCACAGTGTATCACTCCAAAATAAAACCAACTATCAAGATTTGGGGAGGAATTCATTCCTGTTTGAGAAGTTTAAACTTTTACAGATAGGAAAATTTTTATTTTTTTGAAACAATTCACTTCAGCAGATATCTGGGAATGGAGAGGCATGGCAGAGTAATGGATAGCATTTCAGATTGAGGAATTAGAGAACCAAGTTCGAATTCCAGTCGGATCCATTACATTTGCTTACGTGCTAATACTCTTGGGAAAGGTATGAATTCTCTTCTTCCTCCAGCTATGGGTAAATAGCAAGACAGACCAGGTTGCCATTTCTTTCTACAGTAGACCAGTTGCCTTGGATGGCAATTGGTCTATTGCAGAAAGAAATGGCAACCTACTGTGGGGAAAAAATCTGCCTCGTTAGGTAATCATGCATCTCTCAATACATGACGAAGTGTGTTTCACGCATGGCACATAACTGAGATATCTGGGGAAAGAGGGGGGAGAGAGGATGAAGGGGGAGAGAGGATGAAGGGGGAGAGAGGAGGGGAGGATAAAGTGGGAGAGAGGGAGGGGAGGATAAAGGGGGAGAGAGGGAGGGGAGGATAAAGGGGGAGAGAGGGAGGGGAGGATAAAGGGGGAGAGAGTGAGGGGGAGGATAAAGGGGGAGAGAGGGGGAGGATGAAGGGGGAGAGAGGGAGGGGGAGGATGAAGGGGGAGAGAGGATAGAAGAGGGAGAGAGGATGGAGGGGGAGAGAGGATGGAGGGGGAGAGAGGATGGAGGGGGAGAGAGGATGGAGGGGGAGAGAGGATGGAGGGGGAGAGAGGATGGAGGGGGAGGATGGAGGGACAAATTATTGGCAGCAGGAATGGGGGAAGAAACAGATGGTAGTTTATTAGTTTTTCTATACAGATATTAAAAATATAACATTGGATCAAATGTACAAATTTCGAACATCCATGATCAAATTAACTTGAAAGTAGGTTATATTTTCATCACTTGAATCAATGGAAATTTGATGTTGAGGTGTATCCACAGCTATTATAGAAATTCTTTGTTTTGGTAAATTTAGAGTCGATTCTAGCCGTTTCACCTGGAAGCATATAAAGATTTCACAAAATATTTAATAAAACCATTAAAGTTTCCATGTTGGTTTTAATTGCCTTTTTTAAAACTTCTTTATTGGATAAAAGGAGTTATTAAAAACAACCCACATTACACACAAACTGCTTTCAAGCCAAGCTTGCTTCACCATTAGGCCACAAGATGCCATCACAGAAAAACTAAATTATCTTAAGAAATGATCTGAAATTTTTAGTATATAATTTCAGTTAAATGATGTCATTTTTTTTTCTTGCCTCACCCCACAATAAGGTTAGGGTCAGTAATTTGCTTTGCATTGATAATTAATTCAATCCTTAACACTCTTTCCACCCAATCATCCACAGGACTTATTTGGCATTGGGCCTTTGTAAGATATACAAATATTAATTAAAGATTTTAGTAATTTTAATCAAAGTTCTAAGGTGATAACTAATCATTGCATTCTTCGTTATTTTAGACCAGCATGCTCATACTGGTTGATAAAAACCACGTTTCAGCCGTTTCCTTTAATCTTCAGGAGTTAATCTTTATATTTCGTAACTATCTTCAAAGTTTAAACCCCCCCAAACCGCTTATTCAATTTATGAGGGTAGATTGTTCCTATTTCACTTATCTATCAATTATTCAAATGACAATCTGATTTTGGTTAGAAAAAAAAATTCTGATTTAGGTATGTTTTTGTCTCTGTGTCTCTCCATCTCAAGGAATTGTTAATTAGACCAAACTTCATAATTTGGTTAAAGCTGACCTTAACCCTGGAGGCAGCATAAAAAAAAAAAAAAAAAAAAAAAAAATAGTCTTATTGTTAAGATGCCACCTGACCACAAGCATTTTACTTGTAATTGTCTGAGAATGAGAGTTATGCTTTAATCAGAGTTGGTCCAGTGCAGTGATTGCAGCTCCCAATGGAGATTTCGTATACTCAATGGTTAATTTAAGTCTTCAGAAATCTACAGGCCCAACCAACAGACAAGCACTCCATTCAAATATGAAGTCAACAGATTGGATTTCTTTAATGCTCTGAAATGAAAGCATTATCACAATGAGGTTTATTCAGACTTGTTGCTTTTAATAAATTTTCTCTTGCAACACACTAACCTCCATTTAATAAAAGAAATCATTTAGCTCTCAAGGATAAGCTGCTTTCTAAACCTCTTGACTTCAGAAAATATTTCTTTCATTCTAATCATTGACATTTACTCAAATCTGATAATAAAATTAAAGAATATTATTTTTCACTACTTTGGTACCTATTGCTCCGCTGACGGCAAGACGAATATTTCAAATCTAAGTTGTTTGGCCATTTTGAATGCTAATTAGAAAAGCACTGTTCTCCTCCATGACAACAGAAAGCCACATGCAGCAAAAAGATTAGAGGAAAAAATTGGTACTGTTCTACCTTTCCTGTCGTATTTCCTTGACCAATATTTTTATATTACTGGCCTTCTACCAAACTAAGCCAAGTCAATCAGACTGTTAAAGTGAGCATTTTAAAGTGAAATTGAAAAAAATCCCAATAATAGAGAAAGTTTCCAATATTGCAAAGTGTTTGTAGACATCGACAGTCTGAAGATTGCTTGAGGTGTGAAACTGACAGACACCATGCAGTGTTGATTTGTCCGCACCCATTAACTTTTCTCACTATCACTTTTCACAAATGCTTCTAAAGGTTGCATACAAATGGCACAAAAATCTTAGTAAAATTATCTTTCAGCTTTTTTCCTCATGAGTCTTTTTTTTTTTTTACTTACTACAGTATGTCATTTAATATATTGTATTAGTTCTTATAACCTTGATTTGATATAAAATTTACTTATAGGTGATGTAAATATTACACCATTTTATATAGTGTCTGAGTATTTGCAGACTTTGGCTCCAGAGCAGGACTACAAATACCAATCACCCACAGACCCCAAAGGGACTACAGTATAATCTTATAAGAAAAGATAAGAACCAAGCAAAATAATCTAAAAAAATAAAAACACTAATACAAAACAAAGCAACCATAAGTAAAGCAAAGCATTTATGAAGACAGTAAAATTTAAAATAAAAAAAAATAAAAAATAAAAAAAAAACATAAAAAAGGGATACAGTCAAATGATAAGATTCTGGCTTCAAGGCAAGAAAGATAAAAAATGTGTGCATAAAACCAAGAATTTTTATTTTTATTTTTTTTTTTATTGAGGTTTCCAATTAGTATGGAATGATTGCTAAAAACATTTCATCCCCAAAGACAAATTGTACAGATGCATGCTAGGATTTCTTTCCTGTTAACATAAGCCCCCTTCTGTCCTGTCCAACCTTATTTTTCTTTAAGTCAGAAGACAACAATCACTTGCCTGTATCCCTTTTGTATGTTAACATCATTCTTACTCTGAACTTTGCTTTGTTACTGTTGCTTTGCGTAGTTGTGTCTTGGGAATTTTTGCCAATTACACTTAACCAAGTCTACTGGAAGAGATCATCATTCATCTGTAGGACTTGTCTATAAACTTTTGAGGAGGGGAGGTTTTTTTTTAGCAAGTCATTCCTGTCAGTTGTAACCAATAGACACATTTTAAAAAGACAATATTTTTACTACATTTTATCGTATGTAGCTCTGCAAAAGCCCCCCATTTATAATAACTGTATATTCTTCATACATGTGCTGTGTCCCTTCAGAACATGGGCAATCACGGCTTGCCATAATTACCTGTCCTTTGTAGCTCTTAGAAAATTTTAATCCCAGGTTTTGCCAATCTTTCACACAAGTTCATTAGGTACGTTATGCACTGCTTCCCCAGTCTCTCTTGCATTCAAATATCTCCTGTGAGTGTCAAATTTTCTAGGCCCTCCTTTATTATATGATCTTGAAATTTCAACTGTCTCTCCCTGATATTAAGTAGAAGTGTCCTTTTTGTTTTTAGTTTTCTTTAAAACTTATTTTGTTATTGGGCAACTTGTAATATTGAGCACATTTTATATTGGTAAATATAGTAGAAAATATACCAACATGATTATAGAGGATTCTTTTGCTTTTTTTTTTCTCTAACAAATTTATTACACTCAGTGGGTAAGATTATACTGTAGTTCTTTGGGGTCTGTGGGTGATTGGTATTTGTAGTCCTGCTCTGGAGCCAAAGTCTGCAAATACTCAGACATTATATAAAATAGTGTAATATTTACATCACCTATAAGTAAATTTTATATCAAATCAAGGTTATAAGAACTAATACAATATATTAAATGACATACTATAGTAAGTAAAAAAAAAAAAAAAAGAAAAAAAAAAAAGACTCATGAGGAAAAAAGCTGAAAGATAATTTTACTAAGATTTTTGTTCCATTTGTATGCAACCTTTAGAAGCATTTGTGAAAAGTGATAGTGAGAAAAGTTAATGGGTGCGGACAAAACACTGCATGGTGTCTGTCAGTTTCACACCTCAAGCAATCTTCAGACTATGTCTGTCGATGTCTACAAACACTTTGCAATATTGGAAACTTTCTCTATGAATATAGCAGTTTTTAAGCAACATAAGGGAAATATTGTAATTTGTATTAAATTTAAAAAATAAAAAATATTAAAAGAAAATCAGTTATTTGATTTTAAGATTTTCAAGGCACTACCAAAAGCTTATGCTGTCCATTTGTAAAAGGAGAAAATTTTGTAGATTAGCATTCATTAAAACTTTGTATAGAAGTGTTACAAACAGGAAATTGCAGGAAGCCATGATCACCATTATCCTGAATAGATACAGCACATAGAAGATAAGCATGACGATACATGGTTTTTATTCATAAATGTCAAATTTGAATCTGTTCATGTTATTAATAACTGCATAGTACGGATGTTGTCCATTCCCCCATTTCAGGATTTAAAAAATAAGAAAAGAAAGAAGTTTTTGTTAAAATTTTACATTTACACTAGTTACATTGTTCGGACTGTTGTCCTCATCTTTATTGCCATATTCACAACATTTTGGCTGTTGTACATTCTGGTCTTCTTCAGATATTTGTTGGAATTTAGAACTGAATCTTTTATTTAGACCACGGGCATAGATTCTTCTAATTCCATGTTCCATGCCTTTGGATATCTCATCAAATAGTGTAAATAGTTACAACACCTCATCTTGGAAATATAAATAGATGTTAAAGATTTACATTAAAAAAATAAATAGATATACATCATGTGATTTAAGAAAATATTTTAAACAAACAATTGTTTGTCTAAGAAAAAAAAAAAAAAAAAAGAAAAATTACTTTGATAAAAAAATTTAAAAACAGCTAAGATGTTACAGAACAATTTAACCATATATTATGAGTGAACAAATACTCCCACCCTCCTAAAATGATTAAAAGAAATTTAATATTTTGCAAATTTAAAATGTTCAGAAGGAGTTATGGTAGCTAATCTATAAAAAGTCCAAAAAGAATTTTCTTCTTTTTAACAAGTGGACCAGTTAAGTTCAGAAGTGTCACTTTCAGTATTTATTTAATAAAAAAAAAAAAAAAAAAAAGGACATTTTTGAAATTCCAAATCTGAGAAAATATAAAGTATACACAAGTGAACCAAATGAAACAACAACCAAATTGACAAACTTTCCCCCTCACCAAGACTGAAATAGATTTTGGGGATGTAAAGAATGGAATCTGTAGAGTGCATTTTCTCCAGATTGTTATAATCTTTTTAGTACAACTGAAACTTTCTCGTCCAGTAATGTCAGCTGACAACTCCCATGGTCATTTTGGAGTTCTACTATTAGAGTCCTTTGGTGCACTTTGTTTCTTAATATGCAAACCGACTAAGTTGATGGAATAAAATTGAAGACATAAGTCTGACAAATTTCAATGTTTCCTTTAGAATAAAATTAGGTATCCAAATTCTTTCTAGTGTAACTTATTAAAAAGCAGAAGTAAATATTTTATTTTTATGATATAATTTACATAATATAAATTATATGGAAAATATATGGGGGTTTTTTTCTACACTTTCTGTATTTTGTCTTACTGATACTCATAACTGAGAAGTCGACTGCAAAGAGAACTGTTGAAAAGAATAGCAGGAAATCTTTCTAAGTAATTTCACAAAGTTTGCGATATTTTTAAAAAAAAGAAAAAAAAAAGGTAACTGAAAGGAAAAAAAAAAAGAAAATCTCTAGGAACAGCTTGTGAAATTAACATACTCACCACAATATTATTCAGTCATTTTGACTACGACTGATTCTAGTGCATTGCGGGAATGAAAAAGCAAGCAATGACAAGAAACAACTTAACTTTACCTAAAATACAAATGCTATGAATTTAAAAAAAGAAAATGAAAAATTCAACTGAAAATAAATTACAATGGGTTTTTTTTTTTTTTTTTTTTTTTTACATACTACGTATGGTTGCAAGACTATGAAACAAAAACAAAACCCTGCCGGTGAGGTGGAAAGAAAAGACAAGATATGTTAAAATTCTTTGTATTGCCGGCATAAAGGATCAAGGTGGAAGGGCTCTTTGTGGGCAAGGGACACGACCTAAAAGATGGGGGAATTGATTGTGTATGGGCCTGGCATTAATCCTGCATTAGTTACATGTTAACATTTTTGTTAACCCCAAATTTTTAGATTAGTTGTAATTCCTAGTTGGCAACCGGTTTCTTTTGTTCCCTCCCACTACTCTCCTGACACAGGTAGGTAGCACATAGTGTAGAGCAGTTGTAACTCAGATGTCACAAGAGGCAACACCCCAGGGACTATCCATTTCTGGAAATCTGAGGTGACTAATACAGTGTTAAAGCTTGTATCAGATTGGTTAACCCAGGGTCACTGGTGAACTCTGTATCTGACTGCTTACTGCTTTCAGTGTCACAAACGAGTCCTTGTAAGCAGTCAAGGTGGATACATGACTCGGTGATTTTTGTTATGATTTTGCTTTAGTGGCAAAGTTTATGATTGGTTTTAAAGTTTAAGTTGTATTTTATATTTGGGATGGTGGGGGATGACTTGGTTTTTTTGAGCTGTGTGTAATGCTTCATGCTCCTGTGCAGAGAGCAACTTTTTACCTTGCTTATCTTGCTTTTGTAGTGTTTGTATCTGGCCAACAGGTTTTGATGTGTATCTAAATATTGTTTTAGATAAGAAATTTAAAAAAAAAAAATCTTAGCATGTGTTTTGAGAAAGTACATTATCTCTATTTTGTTACAAAAAAATAGAACTAAGTAAAATAAAAAAAAAAAAAAAATAAAGATATCTTTAAGTAGAATCATGTATATTGACTTCGGGGCAGTATGGACTTCCTGTTCATGTAGAGAATGCGTATTTCAAGTAGACTTTTTGCTAAACTTGGCAAATAAGGAATTATCAGAAATCCTGTTTTAAGATTGGTCAATTTATAATTGAAATAATACAATTCAGCCACCAATCACATGGAGAAAAAAAAAATTTCTTTTCAATTAAACAAAACTATACAGGAAAGAATAGATTTGAATAGACAACATGAAAATTTAAGTCTAGCATCAGTGACATAAAAAAAATACCTAAAATAATAATTCTCTTCAATTTAACAAAGCTACATCCACATATCCTGACAGATTACTTGGCTGAAATTGCAGGAATTCAGTATGCAAGAAGCTTCAGGTGAGACACAGGCAACCTAGTGAAAACCTATCATTAACAGCCAGGTAGGCAGTGGACTTGAGTAAAGCAGGCTATTCCACTTATTAACTAAACTGTGGTTAGTTTTGGCACAAGGTCACAAGTATGGGGACATCCACTGAGGACTGAACTCAATGTTTTAATGGCCAAGTGCACCAACTCACTAACCATGATGTCAAGTGAAGATTGACATTTTAGAAATCTGGTTTATAAAACCTTAAATGTTGGACATAACCATGTTGATTTCTGGTATCTTCTTCCTCCCATTTTCTTGGATTTTCCTCATTTACTTTTCATTTTTATAATTTTGTATTTGTCCCTTTCTCCCCCCCACAAACATCCTGCTCCAGTAATTTTATTATATATTTTTTTTTTAAAGTAAAAAAACACACAGTCTTCATAAGCTGCCTTGCATTTTTCCTGGAGAGCTGCCCACTCCTCTCTCCATAGCCTTCTGGATTCTGGTATCAGAACAAAGTGAAGATATTTTGCAAATGGCGATTTTTAAAAGCATCCATATGAACATCTTAAAAATGTTTTTTTTCTATTGAAAAGGAGACAAAAATACAAGAGGAACAGAAATGTTTTGCTGAATGTGCCAATCACTTAAAAGATTTTGCCTGCATTGCAAGGAAGAGGGAAACTGCCGCTTGCGAGTATACAATAGAACAGATCAATTAGTACCATTCTTTTGTACGGAATACGCTCACAAGAATATATATTTTCAAATATTATCGTGGATACTTGTATTAGAAAATAGATGCCCCACTTTTTAAACAGTGTATATTACATCTATTGGACTGTGCACTGGAGAAATCTCAAAGAAAATGTGCTCTCTGGTAGGATCCAGTATGTGTTACCACTCAGCTACAAAGAGCATATAGCAAGGCTCTGATTTCACCTTTTAAAGGAAGCAAACCTTCCTCACAAAAATATTTTTTCTCTAAAAGCCCATATCTGTTCAGAAATGTGAACAAAGCAACTTCTAAAGAATTAATGGATTCATTTTTAATCAGATATTTTTATTACTTCAAAAGGTTGCCATAACTAGATATGAATATATGAAGAAAAAAAAATGCTGGATATTTGTATTTGAAAAAGATGCCGCCATTTTTATTTTAAACAATGTGTTTACAGCACACTCAAAGTGATTTTCTTTGGGATTTCTCATTGATCAGGCCTGCAGGCTGATAGACGTAATATACACCGTTTAAAGTAAAACTAAAAACGGAACATCTACTTCAAATATGAGTATCCACTATAATCACATTTGAAGTAACAAAAATGTCTGATCAAAAATAAATCCATCAGTTCTTTAGAAATTGCTTTCTTCATGTTTCAGATACTAAACTGAACAGATATGGACTATTGAGAAAAAATATTTTAGTGAGGAAAGTTTGCTTTTTTTTTTTAAAGGGGAAAATAGAGCCTTGCTGTCCTGTGATGCTCTTTGTAGCTGAATGGTAATGCAAACTGGATTAAATCGCGATTTCTGCTACAAAAGATGATGCAGGTTTGATTTCCACCAGAGAGCACATTTTCTTTGAGATTTCCCCAGTGCACAGTCCAATAGACATAATATACATTGTTTAAAGTAAAAAGTAATGTGCCCCTGCTATTTACCTCGAGCTCCTTGATAAAATCCAAAAGTACAATCAGTAATATTATTGGTCCTAATCTGGCGGCTCGGCTTCAGTCACTTTCCTATTGCCGTAAGGTTGTCTTTTCTCTAAATACTTTCATGGTAACTGTTCAGATGAGATCTTTGCTATGGTACTTAGACTTTTCGAATTTAAGCGTAGTACTAGACTGGCAGCGAGATCTCATCAATTTACAGTTGAGCTGGCTAGATGTCACTAAGTTCTATGCTAACAGTTTTTCTTGCACTTCTCGCTTGAGGAACTCCTTTCCAGCCAACTCTAGTCTTCAAAAATTTAAATGCAATGCCAATCACTATCTAGTGTCCCAATTACTATTTTCTCATCCCACTCATTAGTAATACCTTGGCTTTCACATCCAGTAACCCCTGGTATCTTTGTAGCTTTTCTGCCATGCATGGGGTGGAATGATTAGAAAAAAAAAAAAAAAAAAAAAAAAAATGGGGCATCTATTTCAAATAAGAGTATCCATTACAATAACGTTTGATGTAATAAAAAAGTTGTATTAAAAAATAAATCCATTAATTTTGTTAGAAAGATATACAGGGTGTCCATAAAATCTCTTTACAATTTAAAAAAATATATTACAAAGGAAATTGTTGAGATATCATAATCAGATTTGTTCTATGTACTCAGTAGTTATCAAAGATTTTAATCACATGACATTTGTCTATTTCCTTTATCCTGTTGATGAAAGAGGTACTGTTAAATGAACCCCTAAAAATGGCTTCAAGACGTGTCATGGTTTATTGAAACAAAATCGGATATGCAGGCTCAGCGAAACTACAGATCTAAGTATGGAAGAGATCCACTGTCAATGTCCATCACTTTGTGCATGGCACAAGAAATCTATGGAGAGAGGCACAGTTTTGGATAAAGTGAGGAAGGGACGATCAAGAACATCTGAGGAAAACATTGATTGTCTAAATCAAGTACCATATTGATGTACTTTGTGCAACTAATGGTGTCCATATAGAGGTGTATTAAATTAGTTAAAAACTTTAATATCTACTTCTCATTTTGTAACAATTTCCACATTTTTGCATTTGCTTTTGTAATAATTTTTTTAAATTGTAAAGAGACTTTATGGACACTATGCATATCTGAAGATACTTTTTTTTTTTTTTAAATTTTTTATTTATACTGTTTTCTTCTCATTTACAGAACCTTAATGGAAACTATTTAGAAGAAATTATTTATGAACAATTATCATGAAAACTACTTGTGCACTGAAAAAAAAAATTATATATATATATATATATAATATTATATATGTGTGTATATATATATATATATATACACACACACAGACAGACAGACACACACACATACAGACACACACACACACACACACACACATACAGACACACACACACACATACATACAGACACACAGACACACACACACAGACATACATACAGACACACACACACACACACATACAGACATACATACAGACACACACACACAGACACACACACACACAGACACACACACATACAGACACACACAGACACACACACACACAGACACACACATACAGACACACACACACACACATACAGACACACACACAGAGCCTTGCAACCAATAAATTTTGTGTTTTCTATGTCCTTTTTAGACAAATCAAGATTTCTCACTGGAAAGGAAGCTGATTTTGCATAATCCTGGACTGAATGTTTTTCCTGATCAACACTCCTACCATGTTTACTTGAAATTTTGTTAAAGGAAGGAAATAACATCCACAAAGCGTTTTTGTAAAAAAAAACACACACGTGTGTGTGTGTGTGTGTGTGTGTGTGTGTGTGTGTGTGTGTGTGAGAGAGAGAGAGAGAATATTATTTGATCTCCCTCACCCCACATCTTGCTTCAAATTTGACACAATACCACTGAATGTCAATATCTGGGTTCCAGCACCCAGCAGCTATCAGTATTGACAGTGATGCCCATTGGATGACAGAGAGGATCTAACTTCACACCAAGTATATAAAGGGAAGGGGATAATTTTCAAAAGAATATTTAGTGTGTCAATCAATGATTTTTTTTCTTTTCTTTTTTTTTTTTTTTCTTTTGTTCTCCCCACCAACTCAGTGTTAGACTTAATGATATTCCCACCTGTATGTGAAGCACCCCCAGCCCCAAGGTGTGAAGCAACCCCAACCCCAGCCATGGACCACAGTAATTGGGATACATTAAATGAGGTCAATCCACTCATAAGTGCAAATATGTAAAAACCAATTTACAAGATATCGCAATATTTTTATATATTAGAACAATGTCAGGAAAAGTAATGACAAAATGGGAAAAAAATTTTGTGATGCATTTCGTCCTTAAGGATATCAAACTAATGGGAATTTATCCGTTGATGTAAGTACACTTTTTAAATTTTTTTTTTTTTTTTTTTTAAATTGATTTCACTCCATGCAAGGTAATAAAGCCACTAAGATACAAAGGGTTACTGAGTGTGGAAGAATTAAAAAAAAAAAAAAAAGAAAAAAAAAAAGAGAAACATTACTAATGAACAGGACGAGAAAAGAGTAATCAGGCGGACAGAAGATAGCGACTGACGTTGCATTTAAATTCATGAAGATTAAAGTTGGCTGGAAAGCATGCAGCTGGAAAGGAGTTCCACAAGCAAGAAGTGCAAGAAAAACTGTTAGCATAAAATTTTCGGTTACATCTAGCCAGCAGTACTGTATTAAATAGGCGAGACCTTGTCGCCAGTCTAGTACTGTGTTTAAATTCAAAAAGTCTAGGTATCATAGCAAAGAGTTCATTTGAACAATTACCATGAGAGTATTTATAGAAAAGGAACAGGGAGGCAACCACACAGCAGTGTAAAAGTGACTAAAGTTGAGCTGCCATATCAGGACTAATAATATTGCTGATTCTTTGGATTTCATCACGGGGCTCGTGCACACAAAGGGGAGGAATGCCGAAATTTTAAACATTTAATATATTTTTTGTGTGTTTGGGTATATATTTTATCCAATTTCAATTAGTTTTCTTTATCATGTACATGCATACATATATAAGTAGTTAACGAACTTTATACTATTTTAAATGTTTAGTGGATACATGTGTTTCAGTAGATGTCCGAGCTTTTTAAGCAGTGTAAATTTACACCCTACTGGCCAGTGTTTTAATAAAGAAAGCAAGCCATCTTGCAGGATCTGAACTGGCATCCCCTTTATGAGGGGCGGGGGAAACTGCCAGTCCTGGTGAGAACAGCCATAGAAAGCTTTCACACCCAAGCAAGTTTCCATTAACAAATTCAAGAAATGAATATCTCTTACAGAGATCCTTAAGAGCCCAGGTTCAAACCCTACTGGAAGATAGATTTTCTTTATTAAGACTTGAATGCACACACAGGCCAGTAGATGTAAATTTACACCGTTTAAGTCTGAAGCGTAATAAGCAATTACAAATACACAAGAATGTTGTTTAAATCATTAAAAGGGTGAAGCTTTACTCATTTACCAATTGTATTTGTGAATAAGGATGCAATTTAAACATTCAAAGAAAGAATGTGTGTGTGTTGAAAGAGAATGGGTGCTGATTACTGGGTGTGGCAGTCTTGAACAAGAGAAGTGTGCAGAAACAAAAAGTCTTTAAGGCTGGATATTTTGTTAAGAGTAAGATGAGGGTTATTTCTCTCAATTGAAGACAAAGTCAGAAAACAGGACAAATACTTCTGGTTCCTCCCAATAAATTCTTACCCAATTTTGAAATGAGAATGGTGTGAACTTTGATCAATATGTGTTGATACTATTTGGGAAAATTTTATTTTATAGATTTCTAAATTGTTAAATTTGTGAATAATAATAATTATAATAAATATTATAATTATAATAAATATTATTATCATCATCAGCAATAATATATATTTTTATTACTTAAATTCCAAATTTACCTACTCTCAGGTCTTGAATTAATGCGATGGTTGGAAATTATTTTTCAAATTCTTATAAATGGGATGTGGATCTTTGAATAAGTATTGGCAAAGAAAGACAATGAGAGGCTAGCATTAGTTTAGAATGTAGTTTATTTGATTGAAGGAATGGTATATAAACATAAATTGAAATATTTTCACAGGGATTAACTTTCTTAAAGCAATAAAAGACATTAGAAATCAATTCATAATAATAAAAAAAAAAATTTTTTAAATTGTCACAAAAAAAATATATATTACTTACTGTAAATTGGTAATACCAAAATATTTTAATTGCTGTTATATTTTAGTATTACCAATTTATGGTAATATATTTTCTGTCACTTTTTTTTTTGTTATGAATTGCTTTTTTAATAGGCTTTTTTTTTTGCTCTAATATAGAAAATTAATTAATAAATTTTCATCTATAACAAAACTTCATATCAATATCTGCCTTACAAAGCAGGTTTCAAATGTCTTCTTTTTTTTTTTTTTCTTCACTTCCAAATATTTTCTCAGTCATATTTGATTTTAAATTATTTTCCAGAAGAAACGACACATGACTAAATTATTCTTTTCATTTGTTAAGATTTGGTTAAATTTTTAGTAGAACTGGAGTGAATTATATTTTGAATTAAGTTTAAATTTTATCAAATTAGTTTCAGTTCTAAATGATCATTTTCTAGATAATTTTCACACAAATAAATAAGTGGTAGGTTCGGAAATTTAAAAAAAAAAAATAAATCGACCATGGAGAGGGAATGTTTATTACAGATGCTTTATTCCACCAATCCAGACACCAGGAGAGAAAAAAAAAAAAATAAGCGTGCCAGGAAAGTTCTCAATTGTATGGAAAATAGCAACAGAGCATAATGTTAAAAGCAAAATAGTGCTCAACAATACCAGTTTCTCAAAGTCTCAAATATCAGAGTATTGTACAAAATAAGTAATGCCCAAGGGAATACACTACATAAGGTGCACTGGAGAAAAAGAGCTCAATTGTATATTTAATGGCAGAGCATATATATGTTTTAAAAATGACTGAGTGCATTCTTTTAAAAGAATTTTTTTTTGTCCAACACTTCAGAAAGATTCGTGGGAACAAAAATCAAAATGGTGAAACTGAAAGAGGTGTGGTGGGGTTCAAATAAGGAGCCATGACTAAAATTTATTACTAAAAAAAAAAAAAAAAAAAAAAATATATATATATATATATATATATATATATATAATTTTATTATATAGACAAAACCATTTTACTCACAACAAAGATGCAACTTGGTTTCAGTGCATTTTAACTGCACATCTACGGGTGAGGGTCGGAACAGGATCGTTCATAACCATTTCCGACCCTCACCCGTAGATGTGCAGTTAAAATGCACTGAAACCAAGTTGCATCTTTGTTGTGAGTAAAATGGTAAAATTATAATAAATAATTATCGCTCTACTACATGTATTGAGCTTTCTTTTGAATGAATGCTGCGAACGTTAGAATTTGTATATTTTATATATTACTTTCGTTCCCACCGCATCGGAGATATGCATGTGTGTGTGTGTGTGTGTGTGTGTGTGTATGTGTGTAAATAAGCTCCTAGGGAGTATAAAACAGAAAAAAAATTTGTACTCATAACCCACTTATGAGAGACAGAACAAAGAAAGTTCTGCTGCCTATACAAAGTCGGTTGATGAAGCTTGGTGAACAGCTTCTAAAGACCATAAATGTTTAGCTGACCAAGCTTTTTGCAGTACTCTGAATGCTTCTTCAGGATATTATGAAACGCAACCCAGGTTGTTAACCAAATGTAGCCCAATTGCTGACTCACAAACTGACCGAGTCAATTGATCACTGTTGCTAACTCTATCCTGTCTTATACGAGTAGGTAAGTGCTGTTCAATCTGAGTCTCCAACTGAAAGTTGGTTTGCTCTGCATAATCAGCCTCACACTGTCATCTAAACTGGTGAATAACAGGTCTGGTTTGCAGGTAGGGCAAACTATCCTTAGCAAAAGACGAAAACACCACAATAGTATTAAAGACAACTTAACAGTAGAAAAGCTAGAATTCACACGCACCAACACCCTATTGGCAAGAGTCTGACTACTCCTACCTAGTCATGGTAGCTTTAAATAAAATAGACAAAGACAGGGTCCAAACACCACAAAGGCCTTGAATCTCTTAACCTTACATTCCACCATCCATTTAACAATGTTCTCCAGGTAACCATTATTCCAGAAAATATTGTAAATGTTCACCAATTCCTCCTCCAACTTACAAGATGAACATTTCATCAAAAAGAAAATGTTGGGGGGGGGGAAAAAAAAAGGTTCCTTTAAAAGAATACACCCAGTTATTTTTAAAACCATATATAAATTCTGTGGTATACAGTTTTTGCTCAAATATATAGTTTCAAGGTAGGTTATATTTATGGCTAAAACTGCTCAATATCAGGGACAGAGTTTATGTAAATATAAAATTGGGGACAGACAAAAAAAAGTATACCAAATATTTGTAAATAAGATGTTTTCTGAGACAAAATTGGATGTAAGTGGTTTGAAGGGGGGAAGTAAGTTTCCAGTGTAAATGAAGCAAGTTTGTTTTTCATGAGAAATAAAAACACACACACATTATATATATATATATATATATATATATATATATATATATTTTAGAATTGGACATAGCCCGACAATTTATTTAAAGACATTTATATTATGTTTAACGTTCTTTTTATAGATACAGAGCATTTGCTTAAATACATGTATCTATAAAAAGAACGTTAAACATAATATAAATGTCTTTAAATATATATATATATATATATATATATATATATATATATATATTTTTTTAAGCTTATCACCCCAAGCAAGGCTGGAGGCCACTAGCACGCAAGGGGTTACAGAAGGTTTGGAGGAAGAGCAGATAGGAGTGGTAAAGGAGAGGATGTGGAGAAAGATAGTGGATCGATCAAGGCAAGGGGGTTACAGAAGATTTGGAGCGAGAGCAGATAGGAATGAAAGGTGAAAGGATGTGGAGAAGAGAAGTGGATAGATCAAGGCAACTGGAGATGTATATTATATATATATATATATATACACACACACACACACACACAGAATCTTGCATGGGTGGGGTACTGAAAAAAAAAAAAAAAAAAAAAAAGAAAAGAAAAAAAAGGGAAAGTTTTGTGCAACGCATTTTGTCTTTTACAACTTCATTGGACTAAAAGACAAAATATATAAGAATATAGACGTTTTTATTTATCAAAAACAATTTTAGGGAAAGTTCTTGTGTGATACATTTTATCTTTTAGTCCAATGAAGTCATAAAAGAAAAAACGTGTTCCACAAAACTTTCTTTCCATTTTGTCAGTACCCACCCCATGCAAAATTCTTGATGTATATATATAATTAGGTTATCACACACAAAATGAAACTTTATAGGGCTTCTGAAATGTTAAATAACTCCTTTATTTAGTTGAAAAAGGAACCATGTTGATGAATGACTGTTCTACAATGTAAATCAATTCTTGATCAGTGTTATTTTAAACAAAACAAAACAAAACAAAAAAACAAAAAAAACAAAAAACAAAACAAAAAAACAAAACAAATTCTCATCCTTTGATGTGATAAACAGTTCAAATGCTTCAATTACCTCTTCCTTATTACAGAATTATTTATTGCATATAAAAAGCTCAAAATTCTTAAATAAGTGATAAACAGTTGAAAAGATGTCAGGTGAATATGAAGGATGAGGCAAATTTTCATAATTCAAGCTAAGCAGCTTTTGGACAGTTGATTGAGAAGTGTGCGGCTGTGCGTTGTCCTGCAGCAATATTGGGCCATTCACAAGTCTAGAATGTTTCTTTTTCAGTTTTCCGTCCATACACTCAATTTCTCTACAGTACAAGGTTGCTTTTATCGTTTTCCCTTGAGGCAAGAATGAATAATGAATATCCCCTTTAAAAGACCATCATACACTAACCCTTAACTTTTTAGGGTGCAGTGGAGATTTTGGGTATTGATTTGGGGATTCATTTGCATCTAACCACTGGCCTCTTCTCTTACTGTTGTTGAAGAGTAACCACCACTTATTGCATGTAATGATTTGATGCAAAAAATAGTTCGTTCCCATTTTGTACTCATACAGCAAGATTACTCGACTATTTTATTGTAATCATTTTCATTGGGCTTATGAGTAACAATATATTGAAAAAAATGGGGTCAGAAATAGGTCAAGATTTTTTTATATACTAAGGAGGTTACTTAATAAGCCAACTGGATCAATAACCAACTAAAATATGCCTCATTTCATGTGTGTGTGAATTTTTTTTCTCTTAACATGAAGCTGTATGGTCATTGATGTACCTATGTATTGGAAAATGTTTTTATAAGCCTTAAGGAAAACAATTTCTAATGTGGTTGCAAGCCTAAAAATTTAATTGAACATAGTAAAAACTTGGGGTCTTATACATCTAAACAGAAATATGGAATTTTTATTTTTTTTTTATTTTTTTTATCTATGCACAAATTTGAGAAATTATTACAAAATTTACAAATCAAAAGAATTAGACACACCAGCAAATTACATTCAATATTTAATATTGTATCACTTATTTGTTATAACAGCAATCAGATGTTAAGAATTTGAAATAACTTAAAGAAATTAGCTCTAATTTTATTGCAGTTGTGTTGAAAAATCGCCTTCTCATGCAATGTACATACCTCTGATGAGCTGTAATTTTTAAATTTCTTCCACAGATTTTCTATAGGAAAATACAGTTTTGTTAAATTTTCAAATTTGGGCATGGACAAAAACATTCCTCATTTCTGCTTAGATAAATAATACCCTAAGTACTGACTATGTTAAGTTCAAATTTTAAGTTTTCTTTTTTGTTTTTGTTAAGAAGCTTATAAAAATTTTATATGTCCAATACTTTTGCATACAATTGTACATCCAATTATCTGCAGAAATCACCGACAAAGTACAACTCCGCTTTCTATTATCTATAGAAATGATTTATTTATATTGGAGAGAAAAGAATCTCCACCATTGTCTTTGGTACAATCTTCAGAATTGTCTGAATTTTATTCAACTCTTTATTGCTTGCATAATCAATCATGTGTAACATGTCGTTTACAGGCCTTAGGAAAAATGTGTTCGCTCAGTTAATGGGTTACACATGAAATTCCAAAAAGGAACTGTGGCAACTGTTCCCAACATTATCCTTGATCGATACAATCACTGATTAGGAATCAAAAAACAAAGACAACCGCATAACCTTATATTCAGATGTTGATCTCAAATAGAATTTATTGAGAAAAGTTCATGTTTGCTTGAATTCAAAGGATTGGTTGGTTGTTTCGTGTCAACATCTACGGGTTATTTAATGCCCAAATCTATATTTTGTATGCAATTTTATGGCTTCAGCTGCAGATACTTTGTACATAATTTTATACTTTCAACGTAAATGTAGGCGTTGTTTTAGGATATATAGTTTGTAGATAAAACATATCACTGGTCATTTCACGATAAAAAATGTATCACTAGTAATTTATTTTATAAAAATATATTGCTGGTATTTTTTTTCTTAAAAAAAAAACAAAAAAAAAACACCACCACCACCAACAACAACAACAAACTGTTTTGTTCTCAGTTTAGAGATTCATTATTTGTCCAGAGCTGGGACCCTAACAGGTGCTACTACCCAGAGATTCAAAGGGAATGAATTACTGGAGACCAAAAAAAGCAACTGGCTCATTTGAATGTCATTGTTGAACAAAAACCTTCAACACAGCAATAAAGAAAGTCAGTTGGTGGTTTAGATTGCGTAACACAAATGATCATCGTCTAGGATGATTAGGTTTTGTGCAATGCAGTTCCGTTTTGTCAACAGCTCCAACAATTCCAAGTTATATTGATGGAAATACAGGAAGAAAACCGCAGAAACTCCTAGACAAGGTAGTAAAAGAAAACGGGAAGAAAGGACTCACCATCAATTCTAAGACAGAATGTATGGTTACCAGAAAGTTGTCCTGAATAGCTACTCTTCTAGATCTTTTTGTACTAATGTAGAAATCCCCCAGGCCTCTATTCTTGGGCCTACTTTGTTCTTAATTTTCATCAGTGACCTTCCTGATGGCATTAAGCTCTCAACTCAGTACCTATGCTGATGACAAACTATTTACTCCTGTCTTGATAGTAAATTTGATTGGATCAATAAGGTCAAATTAGCAACTGATCTCAAAAATTACCTACAATTTTATTAACTGGGGCAATTCAACTGTCAATTTCAACATCTTCAAAACAAAACTTCTCAATTAATTATCTAAGAGATCCCTCTCTGCTTCCCATTGACATGGCTGATGCTAACCTCCAGGAGAGAGTGAGCACCTTCTCAGAATAATATTCTTGGCTGACATGAAGTGGAGTGATTATATTGAATCAACTGCTAGTTCTGCTGCTAAGAAAGCTGGTTCACTGTGTCATACTAGACAATGTTTCTTACCAGAATATATTCTACATATTTATAAGTCTACGATTCATCCAGGCTTCAAATATTACTGGCACATCAGGTCTGGTACTCCTGCTATATATTTAGAGATTCTTGATAAAATCCAAGGAAAAATCAGCAATATTATTGATCTTGACCTGGCATCTTGTCTCAAGTTACTCCCATGCATTTTCTATAAATACTTTCATGGTAATTGTTTAGATGAACTCTTAGCGATGGTACCTTGACTTTATGAATTTAAGTGCAGTACTAGATTAGCAGGAGACACAGTGGGTAATGGATAGCATCTCGGATTGAGGAATCAGAGAGCCAAGTTTGAATTTCAGTCGAATCCATTACATTCACTTACATGCTAATACCCCTGGGAAAGGTATTAATCCTCCTCTTCATAATTTCTATAGCCTTGGATGACCACTGGTCTAGGAAAAGGACAACTCAATTCCAAATGATTCAAGTCTTATAATTATTTACTGGGGCGGCATGCTGGAATAATTGATAGCGGCTCAGATTGAGGAATCGGAATATCAGTCGAATCCATTACATTTGTTTACTTGCTAATAACATCAGGAAAGGTATGAATCCTCTCCTTCTCCCTGGGTTCTATAGTCTTGGATTACCCCTTATCAAGGAGAAAGACAACCCTGAATTCACAAAGATACTAGTTTTAAAATTATTTACTGGGGATACACGGTGGAGTAATGGATAGCATCTCGGATTGAGGAATCAGAGAGCCAAGTTTGAATTTCAGTCGAATCCATTACATTCACTTACATGCTAATACCCCTGGGAAAGGTATTAATCCTCCTCTTCTACCCCCAGCTATGGGTAAATAGCAGGACAGACCGGGTTCTATATTTGATACTAACTGGTCTACTATAGAAATGGCAACATACTGCAGGAAAAAAATCTGCCTCGTCAGTCATGTATCAAAAGATACATTATTGCCTATGTGTGTATCACGCATGGCACAACTGATTGACTAGATTAGCGACAAGATCTCATCAATTTACAGTTGAATCGGATTTTTCTTATTTTTTCATTAACCCATTGTGTCTTAGTGGCTTTAATGCCTTGCTTCAAGTGAAATGATTTGAGCCCAATGTGAGCTACATATTGGAGATGTTAGCATGAAGCATGTACAGAAAGTTAGATATCTGGAAAGTATTTTTATTAGATTTGATGACAAAAAATCCAAAAGGTACATTAGAATAGCAAAAGATACCTTCCAAAAAATATTAAAGAAACAGAAAGATTTCATTAGAATCAAAAGAAAAAAAAAGTTCTGAACTGCTATGTAATATCAGTTCTATATGCCAGAGAATGCAGGACAATTTCCTCAGAGATGAATGTATAGGAGAATCGAGGCAACATATAATTTACAAAAAAAAAAAAAAATGCTAAGAATACCATAGATAACGAATGTGAGCATTGAGGAAGTTTTTAAAAAGAACATTTATACTTAGAAAGATGGTTGATATTTCTTAGACATATAACGTGGAGAAAAGGGCTCAGAGAATTTGACACTCACAGTATATATTGAGAGAAGGAAACGAGCAACCTAATTAATGAGCTTGTGTAAATGGATGGCAGAACAGAGTGGAAGAGACAGTAAAAGGACGAACCTTACTAAAAGTTACGAAGCATGTGGAAGTCAGAGAGTTATAATTGCCCACATCTTGAACACAAAACACACAACAAAAAAACAAAGAAAAAAAAACACAAAAACAAACATGCAATTTAGACTACCAATACAGACTAATTCTGAGTCGCACTAGTGGTCAGTCTCATGGATAGAGCGTATGTAACTATGAAAGTGGACATTGACATCAGCTCTCATAGGTGAAGGTCTGTTTCATTCTGAATGCAATTATCAGCCCATCATGTTTAGCATGTAACAGACTGTTGCTTCTGGGATTTTACTTCAATGTCCACTATATATTGCATTGAGAGCGAAACAGATCTTCACCTATGAGAATTGATGTCAATGTCCACTTTTATAGTTACATACGCTCTGTGATACTGACCAGTTTAACCAATATATATATATATATATATATAATGAAATGGACAAAATCCAACAATTTAAAGACATTATGTTTAACATTTTTTATAGATACAAGTATTTAAGTAAATGCTCCGTTTTAAAATAAACAGTATTAAATAACATTTACCGGCCATTCAGTTGGCAAGGTTGGAAGTTTATAAGCAGAAAATCCGACCTTGCCAACAATCCTTAGTGGCCGAAACGGTTAAGGCACGTCAGGCTATATGACGGTTCCGTATAGGATACAGGTTCGAATCCTATCGAGGACAAATATTTTCTATGAAAATTTCTGACATTCAGGTCGGTAAATGTTATTTAATACTGTTTATTTTAAAACAGAGCATTTACTTAAATACTTGTATCTATAAAAAAAGAATGTTTGTTTGTTTGTTTGTTATACATACAAACATTACATAGATAGATAGATAGATAGATAGATGTGTGTGTGTGTGTGTGTACACACACATTTTCATAGTTTTTTTTTTTCTGACAGTTTTTAACACAAATCTAAAGTACATCCAAAGTTTCCCAAAGAGGAAAATGTTTACAATTCTCTATTCAGTTTTGATAAACAACATAGATTAAAGTAGTTTGCATACAGACACACACACTATTTAGAAAGGAAATAATTTCATTTTAGTCAAATGACAAATTCTAAATGAAATTGGAAACTTTTTCACACTCGGTTATTCGAAAAGAGATTACACTGATTTAACTCCAGGACAGAAAAACAGACAGAACGGGTGTTATGCAACAACAAAGATAATATTTCACTAAAAATTGGTCAACGAGTAATTCTGGAAGATAATATATTTAAGGCAAGCAGTCTTTATTATGAGAGTGCTCCATATCAAGAGATCATTAGTTTTACACATGCACACAATGCCTATGTATTTGTCTATCTGTAAAAATTCAGGTATATTCTATATGTAAAAGGACAATAGGAAAACTTACCTAAATTTATAACCTCATGTTATTTAAAACATGAAACACAAATTAATCCCAAACTAAAATAATTTAAATATTAATTTACATAATTTTAAGAACATCATTTGTTCACTTTTGTTTATTAGACATTAAATTATGTCACTTAGCATCCTCCATAACTTGCCTAGACTTATCTGCTAACCTGATGAATATTTGTGAGTGTTTCTTAATTTAAAAATTTGGAAAACTAACATTTATGTTAGTGTCTATAAATACTTGCATTCGCCTTGATAAAGTCCATCAGAGTACAAAACATGTTGGCTAGGATAAGTTTTCCCTGGCTTGGTTTTCATTGGCTAAGTTATATATATATATATATATATATATATATATATATATATATATCAAAAGGAAATCTTACCTTGGTCAATATGTTTTGTCATCTGAAGGCCTTTATCAAGGCAAATTTAAGGAATATATATATATATATAAATAAATAAATAAAAGGTACCGCAAACGTTTTTGGTTGTAATGTGGATTTTTTTTTTTTTTTTTTTTTTTTTAAATATGCTTTATTTTTTATACATATATAAAATTATGAAAAATAAAGCATTTTTTTTAAAAAACCACATTACAACCAAAAACGTTTGCGGTACCTCCTTTTTAATATACACACTTTTCTCTCGTTGGAACCACTATAACCTCTTCCATATATATACATATATATATATATATATATATATATATACAGCAATCCTTCTTTAATACAAGTTTCATTAAAGATGATTGACAAGGCATTGCAATCATTGCTTTCAGCTATTCTTTTAAATCATTATCAAGGATGATTTTCTTTTAACTGAATATGTGCGTTTTTGTTTTTATGTATTTTACAACGATGTTTTATTTTCTGAACACAGTCAGCACATTGTGGCCATGTTTGTAGTTAATGTATGTGTGCATGTAAAATTCTTTTCTTCTGTAATCTGTTTTGTTCTACTACAGTTATCTCCTTTGTATTAGTGACATCTTGATTATGACCGTTCATAAATATTTACGCTAGGAGGTGAAAAAAAAAAAGACAAACTACATGAAAATACAACAATGCTAACTCGGAAAAGTATTTAAAACTTGATAATAATGAAACAAATGTTAATTTGAAATCTGGTCATTCCTTTGATTAAATCTTGCCTGTATATACTAATGGGTAAATCAAGGGCCAAGTCATCCAAGCTTCGAATATTGCTGCCACACATGATCCAGTACTCTATTTGAAGATTCTTGATAAAATTAAAAGTAAAAAACAGCAATATTATTGGTCCTGACCTGGCATCTCAGCTTCAGTCATTTTCCCCACTGCCATTTTCTTCTCTGTACCTTTTTTATCAATCCTTTCAGTTTGTTTTTTTTGCTATAGTACCTCGACTTTATGAATTTAAATGCGCTACTAGATTAGTTACAAGGTCTCCTCAATTTACCGTTGTATTGTCTTGTCTAGATGTAACTAAGTTCTATGCTAACCAGTTCCATTGCAAGAGCTTTACAATTACTTGTCTTATTTGTATTTTACTTATTTACCCCCCCCAAACAAATCCAAAAACAAAAGAAAAAAAAAACAATAACAAAAAAACCCAAAAAAACAAAAACAAAAACAACGAAAAAACAAAACAAAAACAAAAACAACGAAAAAACAAAACAAAAACAAAACAAAACAAAAAAACCCCAAAACAACTTTCATATCCTCTGGACATAACTGAATTTACTGATGGTAATTAATATTCTTAAACACATAGGTAATTTAATGTATATAAGTGAAATCATACAGATAAGTTTAAATTCCTGTCGAATTTGCAAAAATATTCTTAGGATAGGCATGAAGCATAGTTTCTCACCTAAATGACAAGAAAGGTAGACTGGGCTCTCTAGCCTTGAGTGGCAACTTGTTTAAATAAAGGAAAACTGAATTTCAAACCATTCCGAAGGCAACAGAAAGTTGTCCTCCTAATCAAGAAGTGATGGCAGATCACAGATAAAGAAAGGAACGTGTGGAGAGTCATAACTACCTATGTTCTGAAGGGACATCATTTGTTATAAAATAAAAATCAACACCCCAAATTAAGCTTACACTCACCACTTCACTGTCTAAACTTTGCTGCACCCCACCTTGCATGTCTATAGCATTTGTATACGTGGTCAGATGAAAATCAAGTTAAATGCAGAGAACCAAAAGGTAAATATCAAACATGGGCTCATATATTGAGATTGTTCTTCAAACTATTTGTTGAATAAGTGTGAATGATATGCGGCCTTGTACTTGGTTTGGTTATTTTCAGCTGAGATTATATCATCCATCCACAAAATGTTAAATGAATATTTGTGGGCAATATTATGGGAAATATATGAACAGTTTTTGATGGGCGCACAAGATATAACATGTATAAATGGATTGATTGTTTCATGAAACATACGATTGCTTATATAGTTGATACATATTCACAGTAGATAGATTTGTATGTATTAATACAAAGAAAGAAATGTTTTTAGGTTTATCTGTATGGAGAGAGAGAGTGAGTGAGACAGTGAGAGAGAGAGAGTGAGACAGTGAGAGAGAGAGAGACAGTGAGAGAGAGTGAGACAGTGAGAGAGAGAGAGACAGAGAGTGACAGAGAGAGACAGACAGTGAGAGAGACAGTGAGAATGAATTTTTGTGCCAAAACTCATGCATTATGGGAATTCTACTTCTCTCCCATTACTATAAACCCCTGCTTCTTATTTAAGAAACACTACATATTCTTTCTAATTTATTGTTTACCTAATTTGAAGTTGATTTGAAAGTGGGAATCCCCGATTGTCTCAAAGTTTTACTGACAACAATGACAAAACACGACATGATTAACATATGACCCATACTGACCCAGAAAATGTCATGGACTGACAAGTTGTGAAAATGCTGCAAGTGCAAAAAGCAGTTCAGGAATTAAAGCAGTACGAGCCAAAAATCATCCTTGTCCTATACAAAGAAAGAAATCTCTGCTCAAGTAAAAATCTTGGCATGAGTCAAAAACAAAAGGGCTGTTTTTTCTGCATCTCTGGACTTATTGACTGAAAATATTTTCTCAGATATATCCACCATCACTAGAGATTAAATTATATATTTGAGTTTTTAATTAATGAAAAACACAAAATAAATTATATTACATTCTGGACACTATTTTTGTAAAAAAATATTTAGTAGTGCCATAGAGGTATAACAAATTCTAAAGGAAACTTAGAATAGGAGGTTAGTTATAATATTTAACCCTAGAACACTTACCATCAATTAAAAGTTACACCACTACTAACCATGGGTATATCATACCTGATTTTGAAAATATCAAAAAAAAATATTAAATATAAATCTTTATTTGAAATATTTTACATGGAGTGCCTGCATGTAAAATATTTCAAATAAAGATTTCAAACTTTGTACTTTGAGTTAACATTAATAGGAACTGAAAAACATTATTTAGGTAAGAAAATCAGGTACTGAAAATTGTAATTAAAAATAGGAAAATTTGCGCTGGGTACTATATACTCATGGTTAGTGTTCTAGGGTTAACATTAATAATGTCTTGTAAAGTATATCCATTGTAAAATGTGTGTGGGCACAGGGGGTACCTTTGATATCTGGCATGCTGTAACTTCAGGTGGTTGGGCATCACTGGTCATTAACCATCTCCTAAATCTCCCACATGGTGGCTCCAAATTGCCATACCCCAGTAAACCATTTCAGCTGGTGCGTTAAACTCACGTGAAGGGGTGGTGTTAACATGGCACCCCTGGGTGAAGGACTTCCTTGACGCAGATCACTGGCCAGGGCAGAAGGGTTCCTCAGATGAACTACAACATCAGCTGTCGTATAACCTGGAGAGCCAGGTTAAAATGCCTGACCCAAGACACACCACATAATGAGCACACCCCAAAAAACTTTTGTGGAGAGACAGGCCCTGACACACGACCACAACAGATGGAGTATGGTGGACAGCACAGTATGTCGGCGCCCAAAACTAAACGCCATATTTCATGAAAAAAAAAGAAAAAATGATGGCTTTTGTAACTCCAATACCCCCAACCCAAAATTGTCAGTGATTAATTTTACGGGTGTTCTTCGGTCAGGGAAACCAAGCATCATGACATGAAAATTAGCTTTAAAAAAAAAAAAAAAAAAAAAAAAAAAAGACGTAAGCACGTGCTGCGCAGTCATGTCGGAATTATTGCGCTTAGAAAAAAAAATAGCCGCTCCCCTCGAAAACACACCGTCATTCTATCTCAGTTTTAACACCAATTCTTTCTCGCTTCCTGACTAAAAACATAAAAGGGTGCTTGGTCTCAACCGCAGATATATTTTAATGACTTTTTCAAGAGTCTTATTAAATAGAAGAAAAAAATTGTTTGACGTTGAAAAACAAAAACAACAAAAAAACGACGACGTTGACAAGAAACAACTCTTCTTCATTAAAGTAAAAGTGAGGGAGTGCTTTTAAGTTATATAACTTTAGAGTCAGTGGAAACTGTTTAGTGACTAAGACAAAAAAAATGTTTAAAAAGCAGTTAATCAACTTGTCTGACATACTTTCATTATTATTATTATTATTTTAATACTCCCACCCCGACCAGCTAAGATTAATAATAAAATTAATTTTTTTTTTAATACTGGCTTCTTCTGCAGAACTAAAAGTCTTCCAAAATTTCTCGTGCTCTATAAACTTAAGAAGCAACTGAAATAATCGCTATGCTATTTCAGTACTTGTTCACTAGGAGAAAGGAGAGAGAAAAAAAAGAGGACGAGAGAAAAGAGGACGAGAGAAAAGAGGACGAGAGAAAAGAGGACGAGAGAAAAGAGGACGAGAGAAAAGAGGACGAGAGAAAAGAGGACGAGAGAAAAGAGGACGAGAGAAAAGAGGACGAGAGAAAAGAGGACGAGAGAAAAGAGGACGAGAGAAAAGAGGACGAGAGAAAAGAGGACGAGAGAAAAGAGGACGAGAGAAAAGAGGACGAGGAAAAGAGGACGAGGACGAGAGAAAAAAAAGAGGACGAGGACGAGAGAAAAAAAAGAGGAGAGGACGAGAGAAAAAAAGAGGACGAGGACGAGAGAAAAAAAAGAGGACGAGGACGAGAGAAAAAAAAGAGGACGAGGACGAGAGAAAAAAAAGAGGACGAGGACGAGAGAAAAAAAAAGAGGACGAGGACGAGAGAAAAAAAAAGAGGACGAGGACGAGAGAAAAAAAAGAGGACGAGGACGAGAGAAAAAAAAGAGGACGAGGACGAGAGAAAAAAAAGAGGACGAGGACGAGAGAAAAAAAAGAGGACGAGGACGAGAGAAAAAAAAGAGGACGAGGACGAGAGAAAAAAAGAGGACGAGGACGAGAGAAAAAAAGAGGACGAGGACGAGAGAAAAAAAAGAGGACGAGGACGAGAGAAAAAAAAGAGGACGAGGACGAGAGAAAAAAAAGAGGACGAGGACGAGAGAAAAAAAAGAGGACGAGGACGAGAGAAAAAAAAGAGGACGAGGACGAGAGAAAAAAAAGAGGACGAGGACGAGAGAAAAAAAAGAGGACGAGGACGAGAGAAAAATAGAAACGCTTATCAGAATTGAAAAAAAAATAATGGTTCGTTATCGGTTCTGAAGAGGGGTTCTGTTCACAATAGCGATACAGTGTTAAATCGGTCCCTGACTTTGAAGAGTTATCGAAAATGAACAGTTTGTTTATACGTTTGAAGCTGCTTTCGTCATGCTTTTTTTTAAAAATAGAATCCTTAAGTTAAATCGTTTTTTGTTTTCTTAAAGCGTTTGGTAGCGGGTGTTGTTTCTAGAAGCACATGCACAAACACCGGAGGTATACAGTTTGAGTTAAACTCATACTTTGTTATAAATGTGAATATTAGTCGCACGTCACCCTAAAGTTTAATAACTATTATTAACTATTCTTCGAAAATACTTGCCCCCCCCCACACACACCTCTAGAAGAGAAAAAAAAACAATCTTCACTGGACCATTTTTGTACTTTGGAAATATCTGTCTTTTGAATGACAAATCTTTGTAAAAATAAAAATCCCATACGTAGATAATGACGAAAGCACAATTTTAAACAATTCCGATAACTTTTTAAAGTCAGGGATCGATAGCCCCTTCCAAATCGATAACTACTCAATAGGTTTCGATTCTGACAAGTACCGTGGCCTAAAATAAAATAAAAAATTCAAAAGAGTGTTAATCTCTAAAAACATTATTTCAAAAGAAAAAAAATTAATTAATTAGCGGACCAGTCTAAGTAGTGCCGGTAAAAAGCATTCGAAACTTAAAAACGTATCTCTCCAATTCTAAATAATCGAATATTCAATGTGTTTTTTGTTTTCATTACTTTTTCTACGAGTCTTGATGAGTTTGAAAATGTATGCATAAATCAATTACCCACCCGAAATCATTAATAATTATTTAATATCGCCTCATATTCTGAGCACAATTTTTTTTGCCATAAAATTTTCAAATCAATATCTCTAACAACCTTGGTTATCGAAAGGAAGTTAGGAAGTCTTAAGGAACTAATTTGATATGTGAAAATTCTTCCAATCGGGAATTTCATTTTTTTTTATTACTCCCACTATATTTTATATTTTAAGATAGGAGCAGAACCCAGTGAAATTCTCCAGGTGTTGATAATCCCGCCATTATTTTGTGTCATTGATTCTCTCTTCCTGTTTTTATCAAAACATTATACAAATATCGAGTCGTTAAAGAAGTTGAGTAAAAAGAACGTTCAGAATTTGCCCTGAATTCTAACATTTTTTTCTTTTTGTTCCATCCTATATAATTTTTTTTTTTTAATAAAGAGTAAATAATAAAACAATTTTTTATTGCGCTTTCTGTTGACAGGATAGTAGAAAATTTACATATTAAAAAAATTAAAATTATATAAAAATTAATTAAAAAGGGTAAATGTAAAAATAAAGCCAGACAGTTTTTAAATATTGCATGTATAAAATCAGATTGTAAAAAAAAAAAAAAAAAAAAACCCGCCAAAATGTAGCCTGACTATCTCATATATATATATACACATATATATATATATATATATCGGTTAAGCTCTGTGGGAGTGAAACGTGTGTTTGTAAACAGTGACTATTAAAGCTAATATAGCAAGACTCTTCGACAGAATTGAGTCACTGTCAGTCACCGTGTGTTTATCTAAATCTAAAAATAAACACGCTAAAATTCACCTTCATCCCTAGGCTTAGTGGTAGAATTTCTGACTGACGCCAATTCAGTCGGGTTTCGATCCTAGCTAGAGGCAACCGGACGTCTAGCCACACTGATGAGCTGTGATACAGTGAAACTGTCTGTGGATGACATATATATATATATATATATATAATTTGGTTTTACAAAAAAAAAAAAAAAAAAAAAAAAAAAAAAAAAAGGGTCAAGTCTGATGATCGCAAAAGCCGCCAAAATAAAGTTTACGAAAAGGTACGGTTTAAAGAGATACATTTTGTGATTATTTAACGAATGGAGAAAGTTACGCCCTATCGTTTTCAGTTTTTTCTTTTAATTCGAATTTGGAGCCTATTTCCGGAGATCAGAAGGGATTTGTCTTTCACAGGTGAAAGACTAAGCTGTTTCTGGCATCTGAACATAGAAAAACAAAAGTCGACGACGAAAAGAAAGTAACAGAAAATCAAAAAGGCGAGGATTCTACAAATTTAGAGAGCGACACACGATAATCCTACTTTATTTATTAAAAATTTGCCACAAAATTAGGAGGTATTAGCACGGATTTTTTTTTTTTTTTTTTTAAATATAAAAATACGAAACTTCTCATTTTTGAATTCCACTTTGTAAAACTGAACTATTGTTAAACAATAGTTCAGTTTTACAAACCTTATTTGAATTGCCATTCTTCTCATCTCTTTCCGATAGTCTAATGAATCGAAGTGAGTGACCTTTTTTTATAATAATTATAATTGTTTTTATGAGCCCAACATAATTGAATTCAGGATTTGTTATCTTGCCTAAGTGTTTTGCGCACGAAGGAACATTTTGTGCAAGTTCGTTTTGTAATAATTTTCTTACATTTTTTTTTCATGTCTTTATAAATGTAAAATTTCACACCGGAATAAGAGTTTCGTGTTTTTCGTTTGTGCTATTCATGATACTCAGGATAAGAAACTTGATGTTCTCTCTTCTCTCCCAAATACATTTTTAATCGCAATATCAGAACATTTGGTGGAGATAAATGTATCTTGCCATCGCGATATAGTAATGTTCATGTACACGACGGAAATGTGATGCAGAAATCTGAAGGCGCAACGGAATAGCGAGATTTGTCTTTCAAAAAAGTAGCAAGATGATTCCAAAGATTTTTGTTTGGTCTTTTGGGGAATTTCAATTGTTTTCCACTGCCGTTTTGAATTCAATTCTCCTAGATTGACTGTCACACAAGGCTAGAGAACCGTGCTATCTAAGCCTGTGGGATTTTCTTGTCGGTCAATGGATTTCAATCAACACTCGCTACATGCCATGGCAGTCAGCTTTATAAATATAAAGGACACTCTTTGCTTTGGGATATAGTAGAAAAAAAAAACATCAGGATTTTCCGCCGGGGGAAAATTTTTAATCAGGCAGGCCGACTGCTCTATTCCAAACTACGTAGCGCACTCACACTACCGCTGATCCCATAAATGTTTTTTTCTAGCTTTTTTTAAAAATTCTTTTTTTTTTTTTATAGTTTATTTGTATACATGTAAATAGTGGGTTGGTGCATAATTATCAGGCGTTTTTTTAAACAATATTTATGAAAACATAACATAATTCAACAATAACATTTTTAAATTATTAACGACGCGCATTTTTATAACCTGAAAATAAAATAATATTTTTATTAGAAAATGTAAACAAAACAGCAATTTATAACTCGCCTACAAAAACGCCTGATAATTATACACCAACCCAATATAATTTCCTTTTCTAAGCTATGTTCTTTGCATAAATATATATTAAGAATCCCCCACGTGTTGAATTCATTTCTTCTGAAATTGTTCAAGTATCAACCGTATATCCATTACCAAGTAGTGGCACCTATTCACGACGAGCCATAGGTGGGATGGAAGATGAAATGGATTCGTGCCTTTCTCAAGCATGTTAGCGCGAAAGTGAACTCAACAAGAGAAGTGAGAGTTGGAACTTGGTTTGTCGATCCCACTTTCGGCGCCGATATTTAACAGTAACACCACCCGCACTTGCTGAGCAACAGAAAAAAAAGTTATGGTACAAGCAAAATCTAATTGTGAAATGGTCATTTGTTAGAATTTGACGCTCCGTTTTCAGGACATAGAAAGAATCTTTGGGGGTTCGTATTTTCCCGACAATATGGCTTTAAGCCTTCCATTTCTCATTCGCGATGTAAGATTTGCCAAAAAAAAAAAATGACTAGCCGCAAAACCGTAAGCATCTTAGTCACCTAATGAAAACCGAACTTGCTATTTGGTAATAATAGCCTGCAAGCCACTATTCCACGAGGAGGCATCCTAAGATTGAAGATATCGGTCGAAACATGTCCTAACATAAAATTAAAAATAGTTCGAAAATCGTCAAACATTAGAGAGTTTCCTTCTTTTATAAAGGTGTCCAGTGGTAATAAAATTGGCACATCCCATTAACCCTCTCGCTCGTAACCATCCATCACAATAAAATAAACGTTTTTAATTTGTTAGCACTAAAGCTCATTGATTGATTGGTTTGCTTGTTTTACCAGCATATCAACCTCCGAGTTATTTAATACCGGAACTGAATTTTTATTCAGGAATATTACAGAACATTTTAAATGGTTGTGAGGTTTTAAAATTGTTTAAAATATCACAAGTTATATAGTTCAGGAGTATTTAAAAACGTAAGTTATATAGTTTAACATCCAGCATTATTTTCTATAGAAGTTGGAAGTATTTTATTTTTTACATATATTCTATTATTTGAGCAGTAGGAACATTTTTGAAGGGCATCTTAAGATTTTGAGCTTGGTAATAGTTGCTGTGTATTTTTTTTTTTTGTACTTCTTACATTCTGTCAAGATACTGTAGAGAACCGTGTGGGTTTGAGTGTTGTTGAATTAGGAACACGTGTTGTTTATTCCTGCTAGAAGGTCCAACTACAATAACATGGCGAACTCAAGTTGAGTCCAACCGAAGAGGTAAAGAAAACAAACAAGACCGGTGTTTGTGTCAACAAATATATGTATTAAACAACAAATTTACAAGTGACAAAGACATCAACATTTGTGCTTCTGTGCGAACGTAAAGAGTTTGTATTTTGGTGAATGTTCGTATGTACGTACTTGTGTTTCATGGCGTTTTCCCACAAGTGGGCGAAAACACGGATCTCTGCGAGAGATCACATTTTTAAATGTGTTCGCTGAAATGCAAAGTAGAAAGAGAACGAGGCTAGAAGTCGCCCAGTATTTACACAGTAGGGAGAGCGACCTCTAGTGAACAATTACGGAATTAAGGAGGAATTAACTCCGACAATACGTTTGACTGTGAGAAATTGATTACTGTGAGTACACTGAGGTGTAGTTTCTGCCTTGACTATGTATGTGCGCGTGTCAAATTTTTATTCTATTGTCTGCGATCAACTAATGGCTCTGTATTCTCTTTATTTCTCGGCTGTTATTCATATAGTTTGTTTGAGAACATGTCCCAAATTGCCTACCATTTTCTCTTGATGTGTTATGTAATTTTTGTTTTTATAATCTGTATATGGGAGTTTGATGTTGGTTATTTACATTTTCGTTGCGTCTTTAGCCCGAGTGTTGGCTTCATGATTTTCTTTAATTCCCATATGGCTAGGAATCCAAGCCAAGATTGTTTTGAGCTTTATTAAATGATAAACTTCTAGGATTTCTTTAATATAAGGATGAAATGTGTTATTTTTTTTTAATTGCTGTTAAATTAAATAGGGAGTCTGAGATGATTATAAACTTCCTATGTTTTGAATCTTCTATCATTTTAAGTGCCATGTTTACGGCTTGTAGTTCAGCTGTATAAATGGATGCGTTATTTGTTAGCTTGGTTTGTTTGTGAATTTGCCTGTTTGCGGCTGCTGCACTTATTCTTGGTTTGGTTTGTTTTACGGCATATCAACCTCAACGGGTTATTTAATGCCGAAAATTTTTTTATTTCTGGTAATATTTTTCTTCAAGAACGTATAGCTGGTAATATTATTTTTTCAAAAAACGTACAGCTGGTAATATTTTTTCAAAAACGTATTATCAGAGGCCTTGCTGTTGGACGTAGTTTATCGTCATACCCAGGGCACTGCACCTATTCTATCTAGGATTTTTTATGCATCTGTGTAGAATGGTTTATAGTCTATATTTGTCTCTTAATTCTCTATACATGCTTTTGGTAATTGTATCTTTTTCTTTGAGTCAATGTTACGTCTATGTGAGGTTTGTAGATTGTCCGTAGAGATATCTTATTTACTGTGACTGAATTTATACCCTACGCGCAGGCGTTATAGAAGACAAAATGCGCGCGAATATTTAACAGAAAAAATATGTTTGACTGCATTGGATACTTGAAAAGTAAAGTTTCTAAAAACATTCATGTTTAAAAGGTGAAACTTTGCAGATTAATCATTTGATGTTGTGTAAATCTTTATTTTTGTCTGTGAAAGATCAATCAAAATTTAATTTGGTATCCACTCAGGGATAACCTATCTTAAGGATCTTTTGTTAATTCACCCCGAATAATGTATATTCATCACAAATATTAATTAACCCCAAGAAATTATAAATCTAAGTTTTTATTTTTATTTTTTTTATTATTAAATCACAGTATGAATTTCGTTGACCCAGCTGACACTCAAATAATCGGTCAGAACGCCAAAATAAAGAATAAGTCCATGTTGGGGGCTCGTCGCAACAGGATAGACTTATTAATACGAGTTGGAGACGTAATGCAAAAAACAACAATGAATGCATTTTTGATCAAATTTTAAAAGGACATTTCTGGATTCGTGTAGTAAATTATATATATATAGTCTTAATGTGTGCTATATTTATGGGATAAAGTGCTCAATTTCAGAGAGAGCGTGTGTAAATATAATATATATATATAAGTGAACATAGAAGTCAACACTGAGAGGCGACAGTCTGATGAAACAGACTGTCGCCTCTAAGTGTTGACTTCTATGTTCACTTATATATATATATATATATTATATTTACACACGCTCTATCTCTGAAATTGAGCACTTTATCCCATAAATATAGCACACATTAAGACTATATATTTATTTTGGTGTGAATTAATAGAAAAGATCATATCTTAATTTTCATTAAAAAGACGTTTTTATTTTGTCTTATTTATGGAATAATGTGGAATATGTTATAATGTATCCGTTATAATTTCAACCAGTTTAATTTATACAGATTGTTAAAGATTTCCTTCACAAACACTTCAGTATAATTCAGTTCTTTGCTTATCATGCACAGATTATAGATTTTTTTTTTTTAAGTTTGAAAAGATACACTTGCTTCGAATCAATCATCAATTGTTGCAAATACAGACGGGGAAATACGGCTGATACAACAACCAACTTTACCCTGGGAAAAGTTATGAAATTTCTTATCAGCAGAGCACAAGTGTTGAAAGTCCATCGAACCACAAACAATTAATTCCGCCATCACTACGTTATTGCTGTCCACTTTCTTCATTATTTGCATTAGTTTCCTATTTGTGTGACTTTATTTACATTCGGACTAACGTCCTCATCTTTCTAATGACGTTTCAGCTGTTTGGTAGTAGGACAATAGCCTGGTGGATGAAGGGTTTGGTTCGTGAATTTGGTTGCTTAGTGAAAACAAGGCGACCAATAACTGAGCAGTGCGAAAAACACGAGATATCCCTTGACATGGGCAGCGGAACGAGAACAGTCTACACCCGTACATTAAAGGGTTTAGTTTGAAATTTCTGAAACTTCAGTCAGTCAGTTAAGTGCCATACGTGATACATGCTTGGGCGATAAGGTTTCTCTTTCGAAAAGAAAACATTCTCCGCAGTATGTTGCCGTTTTTTTCTGCAGTAGCCTAGTTGCCGACCAAGGCTATTGAACCCAGTCTGTCTTGCTATTCCACTCATAGCTGAAGGGAGGAGAGGTGGATTCTTACCTTTTCCAAGGTTATTTGTGCGTAAGTGAATGTAACGAACTCGACTAGAATTCGAACTCGGCTCTCTGATTTCTCATTCTGAATCGATATCCATTACACGACAACGCCACAGGCACCTGAAGAAAATAGAGCACAAACGCCGAAATGTGATAAAAGAGGAGGACATCAGTCCGAATATGTGTTTGTGTGTGTATTTTAATCCAAAACAAGGTGAGAATGCCACTAAGACGCAATAGGTTTCTAAGGATGAAAGAGCATTAGAAGATTTTAGAAAGAACAGGAAACCCAATCCTGAACAGGAAACAAGGGATAAACCAGTATTCCTGTTCAAAAGGACCGGGACGGAGTGTGAATCAGACGATAGGCGAACATATCTACTAATGATAACTCATCAACCATAAATTCCAACAGAGATAATGTAAATGACTTTGTGCGTTACATAGCAATGCAGACCGATGTTTATTACATAAACATTACCATAGCGGGACAGTTACCAAGGCTTTATTCAACTGAGCGTTTTAAGTGGGATAAAAAACTGCCTCTAGCTTTTAAGTGCTTGGCGTCTGCTGGGTTTGAGGAATACGCCTCGTGTTGATATTATCTGATATTTGTAGTTGGTTGGCAAAAACAGAAGTGCCATAACACATTTATTTATCTATGTACATGATGCTCTTTAGATTTTTAAGTAGTTGGAATAAAGAAAAATCTACACATGTTTGTCAATGTTCCTTTCCTTTGTGTATAAGGAAGAAAAATATTTTTGTATTAATTCGATTTTTAAGCTTAAAGTCCCTTAACTTTTAAAGTCAAGTTAATTTGAAATAAAGAGTACAATAAAAGTCGAATTGAAAAGTATCAATTAACTATGATTTAAAGCAGTTTTCATTGATGTCAGCTTTCCTATTGTCATACTGATGTGGGCAGCACTTCTCAGTCTGTGAACGTTCTTTTGTTGGGCGTAGGTCTTCCCCAGATCCACGAAGAAGAATGGAACATTACGCTACCTCGCTGGACCAATGCTTGTTGGTAGGGGCGGATGTGACACGCTTGAGCGATCATGCACCTTTTCGATTCATGATCGCGTGAATGTAATGTACTCGACTGGAATTTGAACTAGTCTCTCCGATTTTTCCTTCAGAGCCGTTATCCATTACACTTGTTGCACATCCAAGCTTAAAGCACCTGGTATACTCAAGTAGTGACCGATCAAGGTATTGACATGGCTCGACGTCGCAGAACTTCGTTGAACGAGCGAAAATCGGCGGTCCGTAAGTTCTGAGGCTTGAGCAAAACTGTGTGGACTTGACGATCTATGTCATTAAGCTTACAAGATAGACTACCGTAAAAGTGGCTCAGATAGATGCATTTATTTTTTTTTCAATCTTTTCATTAAAAAAAACAAACAAACACAACAATCAAGTCCCCAGAGAAAACATGGCCCAGTGGATAAAAGTGGTGGCTGAAGTAATCCAGTGACTTAACCCAAAGAGTTGTGAGTTCAATATCTGGCCACAGCAGAGGTGAAAAAACTTGGAGAAAAAGGAAAATATTTGAAACCGAGTTATCCAGAAAAGGCAAAAACTACATCTGCCTCGGTATTACCTGAAAAAGGCCTGAGCGAAAAGTCGTGAATATGACAATAAAGATGAGGACAACAGCTCAAATAATATAAATGGTGTAAATAGGTACAATACTTTATCTGATGAAAAAAGGCCTAAAACTTAATAAAAACAAAGTGTTATCATCAAAATGTTTGTTGTTATTAAGAGGAAGGGTCAAAGTATTTTTTTATTATTATTATTATTTTATTAAATTTTTTAATCTTTTCTAGCAAGTATGAAATTTTGGTTAAGTGTTTTTTGTGTGTGTGTTAGCGGTCGACGTAATATTTACAATTAGTGTCTTTTTCAGGTGAAAAACATTGATTTTGAAATTGTAGGAAAAACCAATTGCTGGATTTTAATTCAACTTTCAGGACTTGTTCACAAATGAAATTATTTTTTTTTTTAGTTTTTTTATTAGTTAAAAGCAGGACTCCTTGGAGAATGTAAGCCATCAGTTTTTCTTTCAAACTATTCATTTCCCGAAAATCTGCTCCGAATCGTAAAATAAAAAAATGCAATAAAACTATGGCATTATTTAATTTAGAAAAGATTTTAATTGCTTTTATAAAAAGATTTATTAAGAACACTACTGCCTGATGATTTTTTTCGATGAATAATGGAATTTACAAGAATTGTTTCCATTTTTTTAAAAATTATAATAATTTATAATACATAAATCTTCAAATTCTGCAATAACTTTCATCCGGTTAGATGATTGTTATCAAGCGAAAACTATATTTACTAATCAAAAATTGAAAAGTTTAATACAACTCCTTTTGCGCCAAGATCTTTGATTTAATTTTTTTATGTATTTAAAAAAGGTACCTCCACGATATCGCTAAGAAAAGAAAAAAAAAATATAGCATGATGAAAAAGACGATTTTATCGTCTAAATGTTTATGTTATTATTAAGAGGAAAGATCAAAGTATTTTGTGGGTATTTTTTTACATTTTTTTAATCGTTCCTAACACGCCCGAAAATTTCGTAAAAAATCTTTTTTTGAGTCAACAAAATTGACAGATGGCAACCATTTTTTTCCATTTTATAAAATCAATGAAAATCTCAGTTTGAAATTCTTTTAAATATCAATTATCATTTTTTCAAAACTTATTTTAAGAAAATCAAAAATTATGTTTATTTAAAACATTTTGAACCAAGCTTAACTTAGCTTCTGCGCCGGTAAGATGTAATTTGAAAATAAAACAATGCAGGTCATAAACTTTCGCGTCATTTGACAGGTGATGAATGACATATTGACGGATTCCGTGAGGATAATTTGTTCTACGGAAGGAGGAAAGTGAAATATTTTACATTTAAGTGAACAAATTATTTCCCTCGTTATTTTTAAGGAAAACTTTCAGCGCTCTAATTTTTTTTGTTTTTTGTGCTTAGCTTTCACCTTTACGTTTACGATGCTTTATGGAAAATATATTATAAAGAAATTAAAATAAGACTGTTACGAATGAGATTAAATTTCATAAGGTATCTAATTAATTTATAGGTACTTTTTTATGAAATTTTATCGGAAGTGTACATAAAATACTATAATTTTATGTACATTTACTACATTTTACTGTGTTATCTGTATTTCCATTCGTTTTATTATTAATTTTGATATTTCATTTATGGAAAAAAATGCCATAACTGAGATTAATATAAAAATAAGATCATAAATTTCATAAGATGATACTGATAATTTTAGGTACCGTTGTCAGTTGAAATTGAAAAATCAAAAACTTCTCCACACGTGTTTCACAAAAGTAAAGGCCTTAACAGCGGAGAACAATGCTTAACTCAAATAACGCAACCTAATTGTATTCTGGTTGGTCTTCCGTACTTTATAATTAGAGCCCGATTATAAATACAAAATTACATTTCTTAATTACTACGGATCTTCTGATTAGTCAAAACGATACAATTTATAACGCACTAAAAACATATCTCATAAGGACACTTACAAAACCTGATGCGGCTTTTAACTAATTTTATAATATTTTAACAACTTAAATGTAAAAATCTATTATAACTAAAAAAAGTAAATAATTGTATTAAAAATTCATTTTTCATCGAAAATTTTTTTGCTTTCAGAAAATATTGTCCATATTCATAAAAACAACTAAAAGCAAATAAAAGCATTTGAAATTAAATAATATATTTGTTTTATTGAGTTTTGTATGTTACAATTCAGAACTGATTTTCAGGTAGCGGGGTGGGGGGTCCAATTAAAAACAAAAAAAACATGATTTGCATTCCTCAAAGCCTTGTGCTTTTAACTATTGTAATCACTAAACCTGGCGCGATCAAATTTATAGAGTTTTCATAAAATTAGTTTTTTTTTGTAATTAATATAAAAAAATATTTCTGCCATGACTTTAATAAAAGAAAACATTTATAATAATTTCGATCATCTGTGAATACTTTCTGAAAGTTTCATTAACATCCGACAATTATTTTTAATTTTGCAAGATTTTCCAAATTAATGTGTGTCATACAAAAAAAAAAAAAAAAAAAAAAAATACATGCTGAAAATTGTATATGTTATTTTACTAGTTCCGGTGATACAAAGAGAAACAAGGATTTTTAAATGAAAATTCTGATTGTTCTAAAAGGGAAAAATTTTAAAAAATAATTAAAATAAACTTTGATCTTTCCTCTTAATAATAACAAATATTTAGGCGATAAAATTTTGTTTTCGTCAAGTTTGGCGTCTTTTTGATCATGCTATGCTTTTTTTTTTAGCGATCTCGTGGAGGTACCTAATATAAAATATGTAACGTGTCCATTTTTTAAATTATGGTCGACCATACACGACATTATCAGAAAATAAGAGCGATGAATATACTAAATTTAAAGTCAACAATTCTAAATTAGATTACGGAGAATATTTTCCAACAGTACTCAGTACTTAATTATATTAAAAACGGAGTTCACCCATCATTTTCTTAACTTATGCTTTAACAGATAAATTCTCCGTAGAACAACAATAAACATTTCAACACCTTATCAACACTTGTCACTATTCGTTAATTACGTAAGAATGGCGCTGTCGGTTAAAAAAAAGCAAAAACACCACCGCTACTGTTCGTTTTAAAAATCCATTTTTCTCTTATTTTAAATTTAAAGTATTTTTTTTTTTCAAATCAGATTAATTATACTTTAAATCGGCTAATATTCCTCAAATAAAGTTTCAGAAAAAGTATATTTTATCCTTGGAAGATTTTTTAATACAAAGAATTACATTGCGATGAAAGACGACCAAAATGGCACTAATCAGCTATTTTAGAAAAAGATCGATTCGATCAATATCATTTCTGTTTGAAATACACTATAGTATTTTGTTTATTGGAAATAGTAAATTTAAAGTCGAAATGAAAGCTTCAAGAAAGCTTTTTTTCAATTATGAAAATTCCTTTTAAACCAAGGCATCGAAAATTAGTGGAAGTACCTACGTTTGAATTTGAATGAGTTTTGGGTGTCTGTGTTGTCAATTGGAGATAAAAAGCATTACAAATAGGACTGTCTTTTGAAACTAGTATCGCGTAACCATGACGTAGTGTGGGTTACGATTTTGAGAATCCATTTTAGAGCGCCGATTCCAAAATCATAAGCGATTTTAATTGTTGGTTGTTTTGACTTAAATATAGAAAACTTTCGAAAATTTGTAATTTGTTTACAATTTGTTTTTCTGTGGATATTTTGCACAAGACATCACCTTGTGAATAAAACAAGAACAGAATAGTCATCTAAGCAAACCATAAATAAACAGATTACAACTATGCGTTCCATTAAGTCAAAACAACCAACAATAAACAAAATCCTTTGATTCTAGAATAGGCGTTCGAAAAATATATTGAAATTCTCAAAATCCACGCTACATCATGGTTACACGATACTTTCTTTTTATGTGCCGTGTCCTTTCAGGACGTAGGCGATCATGGCTCTCCACTTCACCCTATCCCGTGTGACTCTCAATAAGTTTCGTGCCTCTGCCAACACACCCAGACCACGTTCCGCCATCCACTCGCTTAAGCCCGCCAGGTATGTCATGCATTGCTTTCCCTTTTTCCCCGATATTCGACTTTTCAGTATCAGATTCTCCAGGCCCTCCTTTTTCATTACGTGTCCCAGACATTTAATCTGCCTCTTCCTGATGTTAAGTATAAGCTTCCTCCTTGTTTGCACCCTCTCCAAGACATCATCGTTGCTCACATGCTCGTTCCATGATATCCTTAGCATCCTTCTGTAGAACCACATCGCCGCTGCTTCGAGTCATTTCTTCATCTTTGAGGTGACCGTCCAACATTCACTGCCGTATAGGGGGGGGGCAGATGTCACGCAGCAGCACAGTACTCTTTGTCACCAAAGAAATCCTCCCGTTTGGCAGTACTCTGCCCAGCTTCTGGAATGCATCCTTGGTGATCACAGTCCGTACACGATACTAGAGTTTCAAAATTCAAAAATAACATCACGCTTAAAGTGACAACAAAAACACGAGAGCTCAAAGTCATATCGGAGATGCATCCTACCACACGAACTTGGAAGTTTATCGAATTTCTAATGAATGATAGTTGTCGAAAGCTGGAAGACTTGAATATGGACACGAACAGATCCTTCAGAGCTCCAATACAAGATACAGAAACTAATCCGCTAACAAGAAAAAAAATGTATTAATAATATATGTCTGTCTTTAAGAAATATTTGTTTGAAAATAGACGCACGCATTACATATCTATGTGTGTATAGATAGAGACAATGAAAATTGTCGGGAGCTCCTACTCTGAATAAGAAAAAGTCAATCATCGAGAAAAAAAGAAAAAAAAGAAGAAAAAAAGTTCATGGGAAAGTCTTTTGTTACAAGCCGAGTACAGTCACTAAGCATTTTTTATCACACTTTCAATAAACCTGATACTTTTTACTACCAGACTATTGAAGAGAGGCCAATGTAGCCATTAGGTAGTTTGGGGTTTATGATCGTGCTAGTGAGGAGAGAATTCGAAAAGATTGGAATTTTTTTTTAGTAGATAAAGTTTACTTCTAAAGCGAAAAAAAGAACGCGTGAGGTACACAATGAAAAAAAATAGGAAAAAAAAAGAAGCTCTTTTTTCTTTTACTGATAGTTCATCCAATACAAGACCCAAAGGACATTCGTGGTAATGGGTTATTGAGGATTGTAAGGGGAAAAGAATGGGGTAAGTAAGAGCATTACGAGTGGTATAGATATCGGTTGATCCCGGATTTAAAGAAACTAAGGTTATAGTTGTCAGAGAAAGCAATATCTCGGGAGTTTGTTCCAAAAAGTAAATTCTGGGGAAAGAAGTTGTCAGTGGAATTTGCTTTTTGTCCTAGCTGTGAAGGTCCGAGCTGGTAGCACTAAGGAATGTAACTCGTCCGAACTTCCGCCATAGCAATATAGTAGTGAAAGGCTGGACACATTTCGTCTGTTGAACAAAGGTCGCAGAGAGGAGAATAATCCATCACCCACAAGGCTGTCGAAGCTTGATAGTGAAGATTGGGCAGTTCCAGCCCATATATGGCAACAATACCCCAGCCTTGGTCTGATCTGACTCAAAAAAAAAAAAAAAAAAAAAAAAATGAAACCATAGCAACGGGAGTTATTTTCTGGAGCGATACAAAGAACCGACCCTACTTCCAGTACCTTTTGAGATGGTACACGCGTCAGAGTGAACTTCAGCACCAATAGGCATTCGTTGAAGCCTGTTTGGCCACTCATCAGGATTGGTTTGGGGTCTGTTCGGTGGTGAGGAAATGTTACGAATTTAGTTTTGGATGTATTGAATGATATCAGCCAGTCTCCTTCCCATTGAGCCGTGAGTGAGTTATAGCAGAGGATTGGTTTGGTTTGTTTTACGGCATATCAACCGCAATGGGTCATTTAATGCCTACAACTATTTTTTTCCTGGTAATACTTTAATACTTTTCCCCTCAAAAAAAGGACAGCTGGTAATACTAGCTTTCCAAAATGTACAGCTGGTAATATTATTTTTTTCAAAAACGTATATCGTAGCTGGTAATATTATTTTTTTCAAAAACGTATATAGTAGCTGGTAATATTATTTTTTTTTCAAAAACGTATATAGTAGCTGGTAATATTATTTTTTTTTCAAAAACGTATATAGTAGCTGGTAATATTATTTTTTTTTCAAAAACGTATATAGTAGCTGGTAATATTATTTTTTTTTCAAAAACGTATATAGTAGCTGGTAATATTTTTTTTTCAAAAACGTATATAGTAGCTGGTAATATTATTTTTTTTTCAAAAACGTATATAGTAGCTGGTAATATTATTTTTTTTTCAAAAACGTATATAGTAGCTGGTAATATTATTTTTTTTTCAAAAACGTATATAGTAGCTGGTAATATTATTTTTTTTTCAAAAACGTATATAGTAGCTGGTAATATTATTTTTTTTTCAAAAACGTATATAGTAGCTGGTAATATTATTTTTTTTTCAAAAACGTATATAGTAGCTGGTAATATTATTTTTTTTCAAAAACGTATATAGTAGCTGGTAATATTATTTTTTTTCAAAAACGTATATAGTAGCTGGTAATATTATTTTTTTTCAAAAACGTATATAGTAGCTGGTAATATTATTTTTTTTCAAAAACGTATAGCCGGCAACACTATTCTTTATATATAAAAAAAACAAAAAAAAACAAAAAACGTATAGCCGGCAACATTATTTTTTCAAAAGCCTATTATCAGAGGCCTTGCTGTTGGACGTAGTTTATCGTCATACCCAGGACGCGGATGTAGTTCATCGTCATACCCAGGACGCTAGAGCAGAGGAGAGATCAGCTGTCAGGCAATGGTCATCAAGATATTTGTAGCTGCACCCATACACTGTGGTATCATCTGCTTCAAGTTGTTTCTTCATCTGTGAGGAGACTGTCCTGTATTCACTGCGATATACGAGGACTGATATTACATAGCAGTTCAAGTGATCTTTTCTTTGTTTCCAACAAAATCTTTTCCGTTTCTTAATAGTTTGTTTAGTTTTTGGAAGTCATCTTCCATTATCCCAATATTAACTGGGTAAAAAAACTTATTGCATTCACTATTTCATGTAGAACAATTAATTGCTTTTTCCACACGTCACCGCCTGTTAAAGTTTGGAAAAGATTCAGTATTTGAAGAAAATACGCAGTTATTTCCTAACCATAAAAGTAAACGGTTTTGACGCAATATACAGAAATAGTAAAGTCATCTATTTACATACTTTGACAACTTCTGTCGATTTTGCCAGTTAATTTCAATGACACCTATTTAAATAAAATATTTCTCAGAGTTTGCTTTAACATTTTAAAGGGTACGGAACTTACGTCATAATTATGGCATTGGTACTTTGGTTCCTGGTTTCCTTGCAAGTTAAGACATCACTGTTTCGGCTAGTACACTCTGGCTTTCTTCAGACTATGAAAAATGGTTGTAAAATAACACTAAAACTTTAAAAAGTTGCCTAACGACAATACTAAACCTAAAATATGCTGGACTCATCTAAAAATGAACGATCTCAAAAAAAATTAAAAAGATTTTCCTTTCAGATCGCATAAATTCGTTTGAGTTTTATTTTGAAAACTCGGCGGTATTAAATTTTAAATTCATTTTCTCCTCGTTTGGAGCCAAAACTAAACAAATATACTTTTTAAAAGCATCCCAAAAGAGACACGGAAAGACTGCAGTAACTCCCACAGAAAGTAGTAAAGGAAAGCAAATTTAAAAAAAAAAAAAAGACTACCTATCAACTGGCCAAGAAACAAATATCAGAAAAAAAAAACAAAAAAAAAAACGGCAAAGACTGAAAAAAGCAAAACACATACACAAAAGCAAAAACATAAAAACAACAAACAAAAAAATCACAAAAAAAAAAACAAAAAAAACACGAAAGTTTAAATATTTGGCAAGTATTAACAGATGACGGAAAATTTGACAGAAATCCGAAGGAGCATTGAAATTTTGACAGACATCTTCCAAAAGCTATACAAAGTATTCAAATACAAGAAGTCCTTTGTTCGAAACAAAGGGCGTTGAACCACGATGTAATATCGGTCTTCTTATATCGGTGAATTCGGGACAATTTTCTCACAAATGAAGAGAAAACTGGAGGTAGCAGGGATGGGGTTCTGCAGAAGAATGCTAAAGAGACCATATACGGAACATTTAAGCCATGAGGAAGCTTTAAAGAAAATAGAAACAAAGAACACCCATACTGAAAGCAAGAGGGACAGAGGAAAACATCAAGTCAACTACCTAGTGAACTTGTGCAAATGGATGGTCGAACAGAGACTGAGAAGGATGGTGTAAACAGTTAAGTGATACAAAGAACTGGAAGTTGTGTAGAGCCATGACCACCAACGTCCTGAAGTGACACGGCACATAAGGGAAGAAACAGGCACAAAACTCATAAATTCAAAGTTAGTAGCACAACCTGGCGGCAACCGTGACAAAAATACAAGATAAGGCAGAAATATCTCCCACATAATGGTAAATATTACGTGGGAGGTATTTTTGCTGCACCCCTTATATCAACCATTCATCTGGCCCATTGTGTTCATAAATATCATTCAACCCAAGCAAGGTAATAAAATCACTAAAACGCAAGGGTGGGTACTAAGTGAAAGAATTGGCATTGCGTTAAATTTTTGAAGATCAAAGTTGACTAGAAAGCAAGAAGCTGGAAGAGAGTTCCACAAGCAAGAAGTGCGCAAGAAACTGTCAGCATAGAACTTACGGTTACATCTGGCCATGTCAACTGTAAAATGATGAGATCTAACTGTCAATCCAGCGGTGTGCTTAAATTCGCAAAGTCGAGTTATCAAAGACGGAAACAAAGCAATTAGGTAAGATTTTGAAAAAAATTGATTGATCAACAAACAGCAACACTAGGATACGGCATTAATAATACCACATTACCAACATAAATATCGTCGATTTCATAATCATTGAATAATAAAGTGGTTTAAGCTAGCTTTTGTCTAAAGTTATAGGAAAACAAAAAAAACAAACTTGCTCATTTGTTCAAATCTCTTCTGTTTCACAAGTAAATAAATTAATGTTCGGTAAATCCGTTTTTCTTCCTTCCTTCATTGCGCCGCATAAATTTTATTTAAATACATTCTTTACACATCGGCTTAAGATGTATAATTTTGTCACTCTACTGCAAAATAAATAAAATAAAATGGCGGTACATTAAATCAGAAAACCTATTTCTTTTAAACAGGTTGTTATTGAAACACTGGACTGGATAAAATGAAACTTTGTACTTAGCGTATAACGGGCCTGAAAAACTACAGGATTTTATTTTTTTTATACCAAGCTTGTTATATTTATAAGTAAAACTATTATTCACCCGCATTTTGAATAAAGCTTTTTAAAGAAAAAATGTCAGTGTCAGAATTTACTCCAGTGAAATGTGAAAGTCAGAAAACGCGACAAATTTAGCCAGGAAAAAGGTAAACGGAGTTCTGGTAAGGAAAAAGTAAGTTTTATACCATTTTATTCTCTGCCCCATTTTAAATGTTTACTTTTCTATCTTTCTTTACGCAACATATTTTATTTTAATTTCTGATAGTTCTCTGGCTTTTTTTAGCCTACATTCGAATTTACCCCAATTTTTTGATTTATGAAAAGAATTATACTTCATTTAGAAGGAAAGATTACTTTTTTTATAGTGTCGTCCCAGTCTCAACCTCGTAAACTGGAAAAACAACAAATGTTGGTAAATAACAATACTTCTATAACAATGAACGCTTTCGTTTCAATTTGAGCAATGAAGCATGCCGGAAACCAACGTTAATAATGTCGTTAAATAGAAAAGATCGCTCGAGTGGTTTCTGAACATCTGTGATTGTTGAAAGATTTTTTTTTTTTTTTGCAAGTGGGAAAAGACACAAATATTAAATTACACCATTATTAACTATTCTGTAAAAATCCCTTAAAGCAGTCAAATTTATTTTTAAATTCACAGTATGGTTCCATTGGCAAACGAATAATTAAAAAAAAAAAAACAACAAAAAAACCATTGTCGGAGCGAGTCTAAATACGGCCAAACAAGTTCACTGACATGTGGGAAGCAAACGATATTTTTAGATTTTTAATGTTTAAAGCAATTTTCAAACTACTTCTGATATTTTATTTTTGACGCAAGGTAAAGACTTGTATTAAAAAGAATAGTTTCCTTTTAGTTACGTGGGCAAAGTTTACGATGTCGATTTGAGAAATTCAGTTTTTTTTCTCTAAATGTGTAAAAGAAATATTCCGAACGTAGCGGAACCGGCTTAGAAAAAAAAAAAATATAGAAGAAAAAACGTCAGGGTTCACATAAATTCGAAACTCCAAACTCTTGAAAATAATGCTTTTTATTTTTAAGAGGAGACTAAGTTATCAATTAAAATTTATAACAAATTGGTATTAATTTCGTTACATCTGTAGCCTAGCTTCCTTCAACAGCAACGTGTACTTTTAAAGCACATTTTTTTTAAGTAATTTTTTGGAGATGTCTCCTGTAAAAGTCGACTTTGGGAGCACTTAGAAAAAAAAGAAAAGAAAAGAAAAAAGAGGTACTTGTAGATTATCTCTAACCACCTTTTAATTTACGTATTGGTGGTTTTATAAGCATAGTTTATGTGGCACAAGGCCGAAAATATCGGGCACCCAGTGAGGATCAGACTCGTTACTCAGTCATATAATTGATCTTGCGACACACGCTTGATAGCTTACACCACGTCGTGGTGACCTTTCTTTTGTGGTATTTAAATTGATTTTTCTTTTTTCAGACTGCTAAATAAATCTTTGGGATACACATCTGTATCTGTAAAAAAGTTGGAAAATTAATTTTAAAAGTGCCGACAGATAACCCACAAGTACCAGAATTAATTTTAAATGTGGAATTCATTATTATGAAAGAAAAAATTGTAACAGTGAAATGATGTAAGAAGACTTTCATTAAAGAAGATTAAACTTTTAGGATTGAAGAAAAAAAAAAATTAAGATGATTTAGGTGTAAAATTCTCACTCAAGGCAATATAAAAAGTCTTCACGATAGCAGTCAGTTTAAAAAAACTTGTAAAATTCTTGATCGGTGTTCTGCGTGTTCATGTCTGAGAAATGAATTGCAGGTGTGGCTCAAAGATACAGGAGGAGAAACAGGGTGATCCATTCTTTTGCCTTCCTGCGTTCTTTCAGGCTTATCTAAATGAAAATAATGAGATGAAAATCAAGTCAAACAACTCCTTTCCTCTAGCTATGATATGTATAAAAACACCTGCACTATTCAAGTAGTACTGATAAACAAGGGTCATTTTTTCTTGTTAACCGCATTGAGGTTATCAGCAGTGTGGCAAAAGAAAAAAGGGAAACGCTGATGACAGATTGAGGCGACTTCTTCGATATGCAATATTGACACTTGCGGGCTATTATTTGAACGGAGTTTTTTTTTTTTTTTTTAATAGACCGGAAAATTTTCTTCAACTTTACCAATGGGTATATATCCCGTTTTCCGACGAAGGAAAATAAGATTTAAAAAAAAAAAAAAAAAAAAAAAAAAATCGTAATTTTTAAAAAATTAACTTCCTGCTAGAGATCGTTTTTTTTTTTTTTTTTTTGGCTTTAAGAAATTTCAAAATCAGTTTGATATTGTGAATTTGTTTAAAAAAAAAATAAAGGGATTTTTTTTCTCCCACTAATAAGAAGCATTAATGCATTTTTAGCGGTTTAAAAAAAAAAAAAAAAAAAAATGATTGCATCTCAACTTCAACAACTGTTACAGAGGGTCATTTACCTAACTTCGATACCTATTGGGATGTGTGTATGTAGTGTACTGTAGTGAGGATATCAGTGCCAATTGAATCGTATTTCCTCACGAAAAAACCCTTTCTAAAGTAGCAAGGTCTTAGTCTTATCTTCACCACATGTTCGAAAAAGGAAAACACGTGATAGCGAATATTAAAAAAAATACCCCCCCCCTAAAAAAAAATAAGTGTGATTAAACGTAAAGAGGAAAATTTAAAAAGATCGAATTTTTCTTTAAAATTTTCAATATTCATTCGTAGATGAAAGAGTGAAGAATATAGCAATTTAGTGGTGTGCATAACTCTTCTTAATTCTACAATAATAATACACTAGTCTACACTACACCAGCAATATCGTTATTTCAATTTGATTTAATGTTTTGAAATCGACGGCCTAGGGGATTTTTTTTTGTACGCTCGGAAAAAATTATGATAAATTGGTTTAAAATTTGGAACTAAAAGAAAAGAAAAAAACGCAGTTGAAATATAAGTAAATGGCAGTGAAGTATATCATACTTGCTGAAAAAGTCGGGTTTCACTTTCAGTCAATAAATACAGACGATCTAAAAAGATATTTGCAGATCTAGTTTCCTTTTAGCATAAAAATGTTTTAGCAGGTTGTAAAAACTTGTAATATAGATGCTGAACTTGAGTGCCAGTATATGTGTGTGTCTGCGCGCGCGTAATTATCTTTTTAGTTCATTTATGAGAAGTACATCTTTAGTTTTTACAAATGTTGGCCATAAAAAAAATAAAATAAAAATATTGATCACATATGCATGTTCATTGTGATCAAATTGGGGTCGATGCTTTTCAGCTTCTATTGCCTAATTGCCGGCATGCAAATTTTAAATCAATGCGTGATGCGCATTTTTATGGTGTTCATAAAACGTTTAGCTTGAGAATCTGTTGAGTGTGAGCGAGAACCGATCAAAAAAATATTGGCCGTCTTGGTAAATTTAGAAAAGAAAGGAAACAGTTATTTCTGTATGTAGTCTAACAAAAAAGAGAAAAGGCAAGGAAAAAGATACATATGGCGTATGTCCTGACAGAGTCAACGTGCGAATCTTTTGAAGGTTCCCCTCTTCTCATATATATTATTTTTTGTGGTGGTGGTGGTGGGGGGAGGGCAGGGAATTCTAAAATCTACATAGAAGTTTATGCTGGTTTTAACTTCAGCTAGAAAAGATTTATCATTTATGTTACATATTAACGCCCGATTTGGTTCTCAAAATTGAAGAAGAATATGAGGTTAGGTAAAGTAATCTAAGGGAGGTAATTCAATATTTGGGACGTGAAAAATATTATTGATCAGAGAAGTAATTATCCAAATAAATAATTCAATACATCTGTGACCAGTATAGTTTATACTTTGCCTGACCTCATATTATAAGCAATATTTTTCTCTATGTATCGCCTTGAAGAAAAAAAAAGAAAATAGACGTTGAGAGATAAAAGTAAAACTGTGAATTTCCCCTCCCGCTAAGAGCACTCCACTACCAAGTTAAAATAAATATTCAATAGATATATACAGTATACTAGTTAATAGTATTTCGAAAGGTACAATAATTCTAAAAAAAATAGCCTAAGGAAAACTTCATACTCAAAACAGGTGAGAATACATTGCAAACTATTTCTCGTTAGTATTTATTTTTTATTTGTTATAAAAGTTGAATTTAATTATTTTTAATTTCATTATTAATTCATATGAAAAAATGAGTGTTTAAAATATGAGGCGAGGTAAAGCAATCCAAGGGGGAATAATTCAATATTAGTTATACAAAAATACATTTCGGACGCTGAAATAGAAGATACTTCTCACAGGTAATTAATTGTAAACAATTATTAGAGACTGTGCATCTTTTTTTTTTTTTTTAATTGTTATCTTTTGGCACTATTTTCCGAAATAAAATAAAAAAATGGGAGAGTGGTTCACGCAGAATACAAATTTTATCTTGAATATGTCCAAGATTTTTTTTTTTTTTTTAAATAAAATAAAAGTAAAACAAAAACGAGAAACACGCAGTGTAATATTTGTCAAAAACGTTCAGACATGTGTTGAATCTGGTAAAATTTTTACACACACGCAAAGACACGCGTTTAAAAGAGCTGTAATAAATAAAGGATTAGTCGCAACAAGAAAGCATTATTTAAAGAGTCTTCGAAAGTATTAGGATTTATAAACAAAGATTTGACCTTTGTCTTTTTATTTTTTGCACAATTCACATGTCCAGTGCAGACCATTAGAATGCAAGTAAATCTTACTGAAAATTAGCAGACTACTGCGTTGAGAGGAGTGTTGCGTGTCGAAGACGTTCAGTAATCATTATTCAACCTAGCATTTAATTTTCTTTTTAAATATATACACAGAAAAATACTTAAAGATTTTTTTTAAACTTTAAGAAGTTTTTTTATTTATTTATTTTTTTTTTAATTTTGTTTCTTCTAAAAAAACATGGCTTAAACGCTAAAGCACAAAAAGAGTTTTCTGCTTTTACATTAGAAATAAAAGTAGCAGAAACGTGCTATACAACTGGAGAGTTCTTTTAACAACAGAAAAGGAAAGAAAAAAAGAAAGAGAAAAAAGGCGGCCTCTCAAAGTCCAGTTTCCTTTTTTCTGCTTTTTAAATTTTATTGCTATCATAACAAAAACACCATTAACAACTTAACTGCGGGAAGGAAAATGCTTTGCTGCAGACAGCACCAGGAAATAAGTCTTGGCTTAACAAAAAATATATAGTGTACTTGTTGTGTGGTGGCCAATATGTGTTCGTAAATTTATAAAAATAATCATCTCTCGCTTTCTCTCTTTCATATGAGAGAGAGAGAGAGTGAGAAAAAAAATTAGAGAATTTTCCTTAGCGAAAAATTCGCCACGAATATTAATATGGAAAAACAAAAGTATACATTATTAAATTTTGTTTAAAATCTTAACTCGTGTTAAAGAAAAGAATGAGAATCGGGTTACGATTTAATAAAGAACAACTAGGTGGCTTTTTCTCACTCAACACACACACATATATATATATATATACACACACACACAAAGTAATTAATAAGATGATTATTATTTTCTTGCCATAGGGTGGGGCACCTGTTTCGCGTTCAACTTTTTTCTTCGTGACACGCGATAATGTTTGAGGCTTCATCGATCAAGACAAGTTAAAAAAGAAAAGAAAGAAAATAAACTTACCTTGTGTTTATGTAAAAGAAAGCCTGGCTACGTCGTTGATTTCTCATCGTGTTAAATCCCATGCGATATATCAGAATAGAGAGAATCAGAACAAGGTCTTCCGCATAGTCAATTTGCCAACGATGCATGCACAAACAAAACTAAAAGATATGCCTGAATAATACTATTATTAAATAGAACTTAAAGTGGTCGGTTGAAGGAGAATGGTTAGTCAGGCTAGCTATAATTAGTAGATATTATTGGTACAATAGAATGTTTGTTCTGTGTAGCACTAAAGAGGGTCCTTGAATTAGGAATATTCAAAACAAGCCTTCCTCGACTTAAGAGATATAAAGTAAAGAAGATAGACCAAGTGGTGGTGGGGATTTACTTGTTCACAGTTTGTCGTATGTACGTATATAAAAAGATGGACCGAGACAAGAGCTAATAATTATTCGGACCGAATAGTGAAAACATTTTAAAATGTTGTTTTTAGGGAAATTATTGTAGGTAAGTTAGAGAGAGAGAGAGAGAAAAAAATGAAAAAATAAAAACGCTTTTTGTACAACGTGTTGTATCCGTGTGTATTTTAAAGTAAAAATATTTTCCGAATGATTACCATTATTGTAGCCTCTGGCCGACGTAAAACCGTTATGTTAATATCCTTATTAACCAGGGTAATGCCTTTTGTTCCGATTTAATTAGAAATAAGTATCGTCCCTGTGTAAGCGTGGACTGCATTGGTCTTGTAATAACAGGGTTGCTATTCTTCAGTTGGTGGTTGTGTAGAATAAGTAGTAATAGTTGTTCCTGCCGTCCATGGAATAATAGTTGCAGCTGAGTAGTAGTAGTAGTGATAATAGTTGAACTTACGTCCTTCTCTTGTTATAGTAGTAGTAACAATAATAATAATAAATAATCCATATTCTACCCGGAAGATGGCAGTGAAACGAACTAATAAATTAGTAACTGATCGCGATGGTTGCACCAGTTCGTTTTAGGAAGCAGTAATTGTTGCTAATTAGAAATCGTACCAGAAACAATTGTCAGTATGAGGTGTGTACTGGTAGGTAATTATAATTAGTACCAAATTCATCTTCGTTCGTCTGATGTACTTACGAAATATAGCGAAAAATGAGTACATGTGAACGGCTTGCGAGATGAACGGTCAGCTGAGATATCAATTTCGGAGGTTTAAAAGGTTCTTTCAAAGTGATCGCAGTTCATAGTAGTAGTAGTAGTAGTATACTAGATAAATCAGAAAAAAAATGAATAAAATATTTTTTTAAAACTAGTGAAAAATGGTGCCTGCTTGCTAAAATTGGTCTGACTTCTCTATTGCAGCCCGGCTCAAAACTAAGGTTTCTAAATGCTGATTTTTCACCTGAAAGATTGGCGCAACACAATCTTCCACGTCTATTACCTCTCTTTATCTGACCGTTTTCTGCATTTTTTTAGTGAAAAATTTAAACAAAAAAGTAACATGGGATGCTGAAAAGTTCTCGACCTGACCCACTTTTTAAAATCTGCCCAAATGACCTAACATCAGATTTAGAATTTCTACTGGAATCCCGGGCTGAGATCTTCTTTCAGTACCCTCTCGTAGTAGTGATTTACTAAGCGTAGCTTAGATGTAGACATGAGTAGATAGTTTCGTCTGGTTCACACTCCTCCCCAGTCTTTCGAACAGGAGTAGAGGTATACCCCTTGTTTCCAGTTCCTTCCAAAGTCTACTTCCCCACTATACTTCTAAAGTTTAGGGTTAACAGTTATCTTTCCTGCATAATCCCAAGAACTTCACTTCTTGCTCTTTCTTACATTAAAACAACAGCGCATAGTAAAACTCTACCTTGAGCTACTCTCGGGCATTGTATTAGGCAAATATTAGTAAAAATAAAGTGCCACAAGATCGCAAGTATGTAGCATCCAGTAAGGATTGAACTCACCACCCAGTTGTAATTAATCTAGCGAGACGAGCGTTCTAACCATTATGCCGGATCGAAGTGCTATCTTGTGGATAGAATCGTTTGAATGAAAAAACCACAGATTTCATAATACATTATTAAACGTGTTGCTTAAGAACAGAAACAAAATATGGTGCAACCTCGGTTCTCCAACGACTCACATATCGAACAGAAAATTCGAGATGAAAATGTCTCGGTTATCGAACAAAATTTCGGTTCGCGAACAAAACATTGCCGAACCGAGTTAACTCGAACGGAATAATTTCCGAGTCGACCGCCGTGTTGTATACATTCATGTGCTGTGTTGTGCTTTTTTTTCTCCAATTTTATTGTACTGTGACTTTTTTTCCCTACATTGATTCCTATTGGAAAAAATAGTTTCGGTTTACGAACATTTCGAGTTACGAACGGCCTTCAGGAACGAATTAAATTCGTGAGCCGAGGTTCCACATTAAATCTTTCGATGGACAGGATAAATTTAAATGTAACTTTGCACTGTGACATTTTCTTGGCCAGAAACCGAACGTGACATTTTCATAGCCTAAATTGTGACTTTTTCTATAAGTTTTCCCCGATTACGAATAAACCAAGAAACTTTCCTCTCCAGTTGTTTGTAGTTAGTATTATTAGTCAAAATAGTATCAGTGGTTGGAATTTTGAGAAAATAACTGCTTTTTGTTGAAATGGAAGGTAACTTCTGAGAAGAAATATAACTTAAATTTGATTTATCGTGGTTAAAGTCAAACTGTTGTATCCTACTGTAGTATCAGTACATATTTATCTAGCTTGGTCTAGTTTGACACAAGGTCACAATGAGAGTACCACCACCGAGCAAGCCATAACATCTCACCTAGCATTATGGATGGGTCTTCTCTCAATGAGGCTGCTCGTCTCGAACATCTATGGGAAGTTAAGTTCTCCCCAGACCTCAAAAGGAACTCATATATCTGCTCTATTGGAAAAGTGATTGATTTATTGTACCGCTCCAGTAAGTATCTGACTCCCTCTTCTATTGGAGTATTGCTGCGATATCTCGGCTGGAGCTACTCAGTCCTGACATGCCTGTCTTGATAGAGTTCAAAAGCGTCTACGCGGCCTTGAGGGCGATTAACTATTTTCCTCCCTACAACCCCTTTCCCACTAACAAAACGCCGAGAGCCTCTCGCCGTTCTATCGCTGTTCCCATGACATGTTTTATGACGAGCTACATTCCTTAGACCCACTACCCCTGACCTTTACAACTGGGACCCGCCATGCCACGGACACAAGTGAATAATCCCCATTCCCTTCGCATTCCAATAGTATGAAGTAAGTTTCATTCGGATCGATTCTTCTCAAGAACTGCTGCTTTGTGGAAGGTTTTCCCAATCTTTACCTAATCAAGTCTAGGGTTAACCGTTATCTTTCCTGCATGGCCCCATGAACTTCACTTCTTGCCTTTTCTTACGCTCATACAACACCAGGCAGTAACCCTCTATCTTGAGTGTCTCTTAGGGCTTATATTGCGAGAACATGAGTTAAAAAACAAAGAAAAACTCGGGAATTTATATAGATTAGGTGTACAGTCTTCATGAAATTCATGACAGACTTTCCTCTCACAGAAACTTGACCATTATCTGCACATGATATTTCAGCTGACACTCATCTTCCCGCTGGATTTTGACCGTGATATCGAGAGGATTGATCTGACTTTTACATTAATCCAATCGTAAAGAATATCTTCGAACAGCTTCTAGTCAAGAACTGCTGCTTTTTGGAACAGACTCCCGGTAGGAGGTTTTCTCGATCAACTACAATATTGACCTCTTCACGTCTAGGGTTAACCTTTATCTCACTGTCCGTCGACGTAGCCTCGTTTGAGGATCCTCTCTGCCCGGAAGCAGAGAGTTTGACCAGCCCAGCTGGAGACGAATCTCCGACTGCAGGATATCTACCAACCGCCCCACGTGGTCAGATGTGGCACAAGGCCGAATTTAATGTGGGATATCCGAGCCCATAGGCCCGGCCAAAAATTCCCCGTAGGCCCCGTATAAAACGGGGTTGGGTAGCTGTTTCCCGAGATGAGACTCTGCCCTTCGACATAGCCTCGTCTGGAGACGAATCTCCAACTGCAAACCAACATACAGCGTTTACTACTGTATTTATGTGAATGGGGACATACCCATTATCGTCCGTAGCCATGCTACAACACATTAGTAGTACTGTGATTAATATTAGTTTCGTACAACCAAACTGGAGGCTAAAAGGGTTAAAAGTGAAAGCAGATTGTTTTGCTAATTTCTCTCGAATATTTGAAGTTTTGGCCTTTTGACTTGAGTCAAACACCGGCGACGAGAAACACGGCAATATCTCACCTACCAAATAAACCAAGAATAGGAGAACGAAACTAAATTTGACACCAGATTAATTGAGCAGCCAGAGATCGAACTGGCAAATAATTGTTTCCAATAAAAGCAGCCTCGCGAACATTCACCTCGCTGTATGCTTTGGGCGTAGTAATCATTATTGTAACAAATCTTGTTGCACAGCTGTTGGAAATAATTGTTATTGATTTATCGCTTAAGTTCCGGCTTAGTCTGTTTAGTTCACTACGCACTAATAACTTTGGAAAAGGCATGAATACATTTATTCTCCCTGCAGCTATGAGTTAAATAGTAGGGTAGACTGGGTACCCTAGGTTTGGGTGGCAGCCATTCTGAGAGATGGACTACTCTGAATTTGAATCTGTGAAGAAGGCAACGGGAAAGCAATAATAATAATGACAAATGGCAAATTTGACACCATCACTAGTGTGCAATTTATGTTTTTAGTTATTTTCAATTAAGAAGAAAAAGAAGTAAGAAATAATAATGATAATAATTAATTATTAGTTATAATTATTGACATGGCAGCCCCTGCAGACGGCAATGTATCTTTGAAGATCTTCAAAAAAAGCTATCAAAATACAAGGACCTTGCAATCGAAATCTCGGAAATGTGGCGCATGAGGACATTGACAATTCCAGTTGTAGTTGGACCCTTTGGATTGATTGGAAAAGCTTCCAATAGACTCATTGGAGGAATCCCTGGTAGCCCATGTCTTACAGAAATACAAATAATTGTACTCACAAGTACAGCTCACACCTTACGAAGGGCTTTAACTATGTAAAATATGTGCGATTTTTTCTTTCAAAACTGCTCAGTGGAAATTGTCATGATGCCATTTCTGACCCTAGGTCTCTGGTCGTGACCCGGAAATAAAAGAGTAAGAGAAACCGAAAGAAAATAAAGCAATAATAATAATAATAATAATAATAATAATAATAATAAGAAGAAGAAGAAGAAGAAGAAGAGTAATAGTAGTAGGGTAGACTGGGTCCACTAGCCTTGGGTGGAAGACATTCTGGGAGAAGAACTAGTTTGAATTCGAAACTGTGGAGAAGACAATGGAAATTATTATTATTATTATTATTATTATTATTATTATTATTATTATTATTAATAATAATAATAATAATAATAATAATAATAATAATAATGACAAGTGGCAAATCCAACACTATTACTACTGTGCAATCTCTCTTTTTCGTTTCTTCAATTAACAATAAGAAATAATAATAATAATAATAATAATAATAATAATAATAATGAAGAAGAAGAAGCAGCAGGAAGTGGTACGAGCATTCACCACATGGTCGTGTCCCACATGACCTGCAGGTGCAGCTCATGTGGGACACGACCATCCTGACTGACAAGCGTTCGAAGTGACATGGCATTAAAAACAAACTTACTTTTGGTACCAAGTGGAAATTAAATTCATAACTTGTTAAACATTACACCAAGCTGGGGTGACATGGTATAAGGACACAAAGATACAACCATAGAGCTCCTGGTAAGTGTTAAATAATAGATTAGCAAACTATTATGTTTTAGAGAAGTGTATCGCTGCTCCGACTTCCTGGGGTTAACCTTTGAGATCAGATACAAGACAAACCAAATCAGTGAATATATGCCTAGTGAGTGTTAAATTTTACAAGCCTTCTTTTCTCAATATAATTCTTGAACATTTTTAGCTCTTCTTTTCTCATAATGTGTACTGACACACATAGTTATAATGCCGTTCGTCCTGGGTATGACGATAAAGTATATCCGGCAGCAAGGCCTCTGATCGGGAGGCTTTCAGGAGCGTGGAACAACTGCTAAATAATAGTTTAGCAAACTGTTATTTTTCAGAGAAATGTATCGCTGCCCCGAGTGCCTGAGGTTGACCTTTGAGATCAGATACAAGACAAAACAAAAGAAGTCGATTTTGATTGGTCGAGCCAGCGTAAGAACAATAGATAGAAAAAGATTTTTCAGGCATTTGAGTTTTAACCGTCGAACAATGTAGACGTGTTTCTTTCGTGTCTGGAAACTGCTCCCCAGTGGAGTGAGAGAGCGGCCCCACTGGCTAGTTAGAAGATGTATACGTCGACGTTGATAGTTAAGTTAAAATTCCTTGCGTTGAAGTTCTTTCATCTGTGAACCAAACCAACTACCGATCACCGGCCGTGACAGAAGAATTCAACTTTATTAAAGCATGGAGACCATTGACTAAGACCATCCCCACGAGGGAGCTATGCAACAGTAAGGACCGAACTCATACTCAGTGGTAATTGATCTGCGAAACTCGCTTGTTCACTATTACACCATGACACGGTATCACAGCAACTGTACTATAGGGTATTCCAATAACTTGGACCGATTTTAAATGTGAATTAAGTTTAAGCCATGGCGTTCTATATTATAGTATAGAACGCCATGGTTTAAGCGTCTAATGATTTTTTTTTCTTTTAGCTTTAACAACTTAAGTCATTGGCAATTTCAACCATGGAAAGATTAACAATCAAACAACGTGTTAAAGTTATCGAAGCCTATTACGAAAATGGACGTTCAAACAGAAATGCATTTCGCGCACTTGCGATTCTTTTGGTCAACATAATCAACCAACCGAGTGTGCTATTTGAAAAAATGTTCGTAAATTCAAACAAACTGGGTCGGTGGCAGATGTGAAAACACCACTGCGTGCTCGTTTACGCCGTTCAGCTGAAAACATTGCTGCAGTGCACGAGAATATGGCCGAAACTCATCCACAGTACATTTTCGCCCTGGCTCTTACATCATTTCACCATTCATGGCAGATCTTCTAATATCACAGTGTGGGATACCTACTAAAAAATGTGATACAAAGAAAAAGACTCTAAATGAATTCGGCTACACAAAAAAAAAATCTAAAATTCCAAGCACCTCTCGTTCGTCGGGAGTATGTGTAGTCGTACCAGCATAACAAATTTAGTCCGATGTAGTCCCGAAGTACATAACGAGTCACAAGTAAACTTTTCCACTTTGTCATATATATATATATATATATATATATATATATATATATATATTATAAATTAACTGTTTTAAAATGTTTTTTCGCTACACAGTAATAACCATGTTTCAAAACTGGAAGCTAAAAGCTTCGAATTTAATTTTGTAATTAAATTAAAAACATTAGTTCCATTTCATCCTCAAACGAATTTGTAAAAATAAAAATATCTATAAGAACACTGGATTATATATCTTACTCTTATTTCTTTTTATTTACACACACACACACACACACACACACACACACACACACACACACACACACATATATATATATATATATATATATATAAACTGCGGTCGGTGATTTATCCTTCTGCATCAATAACCGTTACAATGCGATGTCCTTCTCTCACTCACTCATTCTTTCTGTCTGTCGCTTCCTCCATCTCTGTCTCTCTCTATTTCTCTCTCTGTCTTTCTTTCTTTGTATGTCTGTCTCTCTTTCTCTCTCTCCGTCACTGTCTCCCTCTGTCCGTTTTTCTTTGTCTGCCTGTCTCTTTTCTCTCTCTCCCCATTTCTGTCTTTCTCTACACCTCTTTCTGTCTGTCTCTCTGTCTGTCTGTGTTTGTCGCTCTCTCTCTCTCCCTCCATATATATATATATGTATATATTATTTTTTATTTATTTTATTCCAGACGAAATAGTCCGGTTGCCGTCATAGTGGATAGATTTTGGTGCGGCTGATAAGAGCAACGCGGAAACGCCACACTTGTCTGAAAGTAGGACATCCGAAAAGAAGTTGGATGCTAGCAGAGAAAGGATTCTGAATGTGACGTCTTCGACGGCGTTCCTCTGCCTGCTGGACCAACCTTTATTCTGGGTCGATCACCAGTCAATTTTCCAGATTGACTTCGGAAGATATGACTAGTCTTTTGGATTGTTCTGATGCGGTCTCTGTATCGCATTTTACTGACCTCTCGACAGCCTTTTCAACTGACAAATGTTTATCGAGAAAAGTGAATCTGTTCTCAGGCATGTGGATAGCCAGTCCGTTATATATAATAGGGTGTCCGGAAAGTTAATTTCCACCGCAATGAATTATGAGTTGACCAACCAAACTTTTTAAAGATTGAATGGTAGGAAACGGTATCTAGAATTAGTTTATCATAACTTCTGACAGTTTATAGAACATTTCACAGTTTCATTAAGGAAAACTTGCAAAGAGCGAATTTAATTCCGTCATGTGCTTTCATTAGAAAACTGGACAGAACGTTCTACCACCAACAGCAATCTTTTAGCCTGGAATGACAACCTTACATTTTTTCTTGGCATTGGTGCAGGGATGAAAACGAGGTTTTGTACATGAACAGAAAAGAAAATGTGGTAATCACAAAATGAGAAACCAATGTCAACAGCAAAACCAGGACACCATACACAGTAGCTCTTGCTTTCTATCTAATGAAATATGTAAAGTGTCGTCCATTACGATCTGTTGGAATATGAAAGAACCATCACAGCAGACTTATATTGCCAGCAACTTGATTGGATAATCAAAGCATTGCGTTAAAAAGTGTCCTGCTTCGACAAACTGAAAATATTTTATTCTCCAGCAAGGGTACCCTCTGCAAAACTAACTCAAGAAAAACTATAAATCACCGCTTGGGAATACCAGGTGCTGTAAGCTTGGATGTGCGGGTAGTGTAATGGATAATGGCTCGGAATTGTTAATCGCAGAGCCGAGTTCCAATTCCAATTAGGTTCCTAATATTCATTTATGCACAAATACCATTGGAAAACGTATGTATCCACTTCTTCACCCCCCAAGATATGGGCTAATTATAATTAGTAAGACTTGTATCACAAAAACCATTATTATCTAAGAACAAGCAAACAAACAAAAAAAAAATTGCGTACTAAATATTTAGATTTCGGCATCATATAATCTGTAGAGATTGATATGCCGCTAAACAAAATCAACTAACAAACCATGAAAAACTAAGATCATTAGGATGGCCGGTTCTTCCACATCCTCCGTAGTCAACAGATTTAGCACCAAGAATTTTTCATTTGCTTCGATTACTAGAATATTTAATATATTTTCAGAAAAAAAGAGGTTGACAAAGGTTTTTTTCCGAACTTTTTCAGGGAAAAACCGAGGTTTCTTTAAAAGTGGAATCCAGAATTTACCCTCATCCTACATTTGGTTGCAGTTATTGAAAATAAAGTTGATTAAACTTTTGATAAAGAGTATTTATATAACTTGCATTTATTTAACTTGCATTCGTTTTTGTATCCTTTTCTTGTAAAACCTAATTAATTTTCAAACATTCTAATATATGTATATATAAAGCAGACAAATACTTCCTTGGCTTCAGGTAGTTGGCTTGGGGTAGTTTGAAATTAATATTAGCTCAAGCTCCATGGGGCCAGACCCTCCTGGCAGTACCTCTCCTTTGGAAGTGGGCTGGAGTCATTACCCGGCGCCTGAGGCGTTTCCGAAAAGGGAAAGTGCCGAAGATGCTTGATCAATTTTTCCACGGTATTGCCGTTAAACCCATTTTAAACTGACCTTGTATCACATTCGGTACTGAGGTGGGCGCACTGAAAAATACACAATATATACAGATTCCGATAAAAAAATGTATACAGACTTCAGGAATGAAAAAAACCTTGTCTTTCGTAGCTTTATCAAATTGCGATAACACTGTTTACTGTAGTACGATATTTTTTCGACAGATGACGTTACTCTAATGGCTGTAGCATCAAGAAGTGACGTTAACAACATGGTGGACGTACGTTTGTCGTTTGAGGGACGTAAGAATATTTTAAAGTGGAATTTCAAATTTGAGAAGATTGTTGAAGTCCAAAGACAATGAAGCCGTGAGTTTGAAACACAACCTCCAACACTGGTTTAACACCTGCAGAGTTTTACCTATGGGCGACGTGCTAAAGGATGGTGGGTATTGCAGAAAACCGACTACATTGGCGGCCCTTAGTCAAGAAATTGAAATGCATGTGCAGCAATTCCACTGGACACTTTGTTCACTGTACTAATAAATGTCTTTAACCAAAATGCAACCATTTTGAGCATCTCTTGTGATTGTAGCGTCGCAAAGTAACTTTTATTATTCTTGTGATGTCTGAATAAATTTAGTATTACAATATCTATACAAGTTTTTTTTTTCTTTCATGAAGTGTGTATACATTTTTTGGGGTGGACTCTCTCTCTATCGGATTGAAACAATCGAATGTCTATCCACACTGATGAGCGGTGATACAGCGAAACAGTCTGCCTGTGAATGACTATATATTTATATATTACATGAATCATTCATACAAAAAGCAGATAGTGAAGTTAATGATATAAATGGCAAGAATCACTCTCGCAAACAATTTTTAATAAAATACATTAACCTCGAACCCGTTGATGAATGTTATGATCCCTGTTTATAAATTCCAGTTGTATAAAGTCTTTTTTACTACAAGCTTTCGATTGTTCATACAATCATCCTCAGGTATAGATATAGATATGTCTATATATATATATATATATATATATATATATATATATATATATATATATATATATATATATATATATAAAGCGTTAGGAATTGTATTTATGTCGGGAGATAACTGACGTTCCATTGACTGAATTTTGGTGAACAGAAAAGCTGTAACATATGTACGATTTATTTTGGTAAAAGGAAAATATAAAAGCGTTGTTTGCGTCTCAAAACTAAACGATGAAGCGATGGTTCGAGACTTGAAGACTAATGCCCCGTAACTCTAACTTTAGCGTGAGGGTTAACCAATCTCGTTGACCAAATTTGATCGTGAAGCCTTGTGCCAGATTATGCTACAATTAATAAATAGCCATGATAACTCTAGTAAGTTCGATCTTCCCTATGCACTCTACATTTAAGACCTTGTGCCAGATTATTTTCGTGAATATCTCGCATCATCATAGAGCAATGACTGGCAAGGGAGTATCGCAGACAATTACGAGAGTCGCTCCATATGTGTGACCTTGTGCCAGACTAAGAATAATATTAGATACTTCGTTTGAATTCCGCATAATTTTTTTTTTAATGATATACCTTTCAAGACATAGGCGATCATGTTTCTCCACAGACTCCATTTTTTCTATGGTGTGTGAATTGCCAAGACTTCTTGGAAAAGATTGGAGAGTGGTTTCTACGTTTCTTCACAGATTCGAATTCAGATTAGTGTTTATCCTAGACTGGTTACCATGGCAGATGTTTTGACCAGCGACATTTCTCAGTTTCACCAGTTCAGACCTTCACAGGTTGGACCCATCATGTCACGTACACAGAGTCGACTCATCCACATTCCCTTCATATTCCATTGGCAAGGAGGAAGTTCATCTCAGATAGCTTCTTCCCCAGAACTATTAAAAACTGACTCCCGAAAAGAAGCTTCCCCGATCACTACAATCTTAACTTCTAGGGTCACTCGTTATTTAATTTACATAGCCTCATAATAACATAATTTACAGCAGCCTCATTCAATAACGCTCTACTCTGAATGGCTCTTGGGCTTTGTATTGTGTGAACGATGGTAGAAAAAGATCTGGTAGCTATTTAAAAAAATTATTTTAGGGGCAAGAATATAAATAAATATTCTATAAATATTTGATATATATTTTAAATATATACATTAAAAAAAAAATCCGTTCACCCCAAGCAAAGCGATAGTGCCATTAAGTAGCAAGGAGCTACTTGTAGTAAAAGAGAATAAAAAGATTTTAGAGGGAACCAGAAATACAACCTTAAACAGGAAACTTGGGATAAACTTCTACTGCTGTTCAAAAGACCGGAGAGCAATGTGAACCGGACGATAGACAAACCTGAAACGTTCTATAAATATTTTCATAGTAAATATTCTGGTTCTCTTTAGGACGCCGATTTTACGAATTTAAGCGTAGTACTAGATTTACAGCTAGGCATAATCATTTTTAAAGTAGAAATCATTAGATGTAACCATAATTTATATGCTAACAGTTTCTTCTCGCTTGTGGAACGCCCTTCTGGCTTGCATTCCAGTCAATCTTTTAAAAAAATTAAATGCAATGTCGATCGTCATATTCTATCTCCTTGAATCCTGTTCTTTTATTGTCCTCTCTCTCTCCGATCTTTTCTTGGATTCTTTCACTCTCAGTAACCCCTTGCATCTTGGTGGCTTTATTGCCTTGCTTGAGGCTGAAATGACTTTAAAATATATTATATATCATTAAATACAGTTTTTTTGTTGTTTTGTTTTGTTTTGTTTTACGGCATTTCAACCTAAATGGGTTATTTAATGCCGACAAAATTTTTATTGTTGGTAATATTTTTTCTTCAAAAATCTATTTCTGGTAATAATGTTCCTTCAAATATGTATCGCTGGTAATATTTTTGTTATGATGTTGATTTGGGGTTAGTAGATACAAACGCCAAATAACACGTAACAATAAACAGGGTTTTAATAGGTTGGTAAAAAGGTACAGAAATCGCCTGAGTAGTCAATAACTAGCTCAGCCAGGAACGTCTCTGTCTTCCTGTCTCTCTCATGTCAACTGACATGCCACTATTTAAAGTCTTTGTTCACAGACGCAGACAAGTTCCTCTTCAAGAGGGGTGGTAGGTTTCCGACACGACAATTTTTTTACAAAAAAGGTTTTGCTGGTATTAAAACCTATTTTTACACGTTTTGATCCCAGTTTGTGGGGGTTTAAGTATTTGCCCATGCTGGGACCCTAACAGGTGCTACCACCCCGGATCAAGGTGGAACTGGGAACACCAGCAATTAAGAGGTGGTTCCACGCCCCTCAAAACCCCCTGATCAGCAGCCTTGCTGTTGGACGTAGTTTATCGTCTTACCCAGGACGCGGATGTAGTTTATCGTCATAGCCAGGACGGATTAAATACGGTAAATAGTAAAAATATAATTTGTATAACAAAAGTTGTAATAATGGTGATTTCTAATAAGTTTTCAATTTGTGATTACAATAGTAGTAGCATTGTTTTCCCATTGAAAAACGCAGTGAGTCTGTAGTTAGTATAGCAGCAAGACCAAATGAAGGGATATAAAATAAGAATGTAGTAGTAATGTTGCGGGTGGTATATTGACCCGATAATTGGGTATATTGTCGCACATTCTTTTCTGGATTCCATGTTTTACCTTTCCTTCACTCTATTTTTTTCTAATCCTGATGTATTTTGTTTTGTCGTTTACTTTTTTAAAAAATCTTTTTAATAAATTATAAGCCTACATAGAAAACATTCAACTGATTTATGAAATCATTCGAATAATTAATAACATTCAGTTGGCTGTACAAATACAATCATCATGTACAAATTCATTCGCAGTCTTTTTCATGACATGGGATAAATTTCTGGAAAAAAAAAAAGGGAGATTTTCTTTCTGGTGCCTGGAGAATTTATTTTGTGAAAATTCAATCAATGACAAATTTGAACTTTACCGGTTCATTTCTCCGGGCATTTTTATGCCATGTCCCTTTAGGACGTTGACAATCATCAGTCTCCACAGTTTCCTTTTTCTTAATATTTGTGAATTGTCATGACTTCTTGGAAAAGTTAGAGTTTCCCGGTGTCATCTCCACGATTTTTAATACAGTGTAATCTTTCTTTTAGACTGGCCACCAACCAAGACTCGACTATCCAGTCTAGCTTGCTATATAAGGCCTACATTTGGGAAGGCGGAGAAAATAAACCTTGCATTTACCAGGAGCCTTTGTGTAAAAGTTGTAATTAATGGTGATTTCTAATATGCTTTCAATTTGTAATTACAATAGTAGTAGCATTGTTTTGCCATTGAAAAATGTCTGTAGTTAGTATAGCAGCAAGACCAATTGAAGGGATATAAAATAAGAATATTGTAGCAATGTTGCAGGTGGTATATTAGCCCGAAAACAGATACTGAATGACGGAAGAGAACAACAAACGAAAAAAAATATATTGCCAAGTTTATTTTTGTTAGAGTAAATACATCGACAAAAACCTTACAGTGCATTACGCAAAAAATATCTCTGCATATTCCTGTGGAGAATGAGAAGAGCGTTGTCCTGAAAAGTACAGAGTTGTAGCCGTTGAAAAGTGTTGTCCTGAAAAATGACAGTTTTGAGGCCGTCGAGAATTGTTGCTCTGAAAAGGACAGTTTTTGTAGTCGTTGGAGATTGTTGTCCTGAAAAGGACAGTTTTATAGTCGCTGAAAAATGCTATCCTAAAAAGTTGATTGCTGGTGGCAAGAATGGCTGGCTGGAGCTGGATCCCGACTGGCTGTTGCCGCTGGAACAGATACTACAGTACCATCAACAATTGCAACACGAGTTACGAATATAGACCTTCATTTAGTAATTACGTTGTTTAACTTCTACGTGGTGTGTCCCTTTACGATATGGACAGTCGTGGCTTGCCACAACTTTCTATCCTTTGTAGCTATAAGCAATATCTGCCTTTTTACCTCCCCCCCCTAAGCTCGTCCCTTTTGCCTTCTTTATGTCTTTTGAGTGTCAAATTTTCCAAGTCGCCTCTCGTCACTATTTGTACCTTCAACTGTCAGGTATCTAAAAAGTAGGTCTTATTTGAATTGGAATTTAACATAATCAATCAGGAGAATAAGACTAATGAAGCGCAAAATAAAATGCTGAATGGCTAAAGAAAAGACCAATCACTGCCCCTGTCAAGGACACATGACCCTGGCTATATGAGCAGCAAATTCAAAGACCCATCCTCTCTTTTTCTTCCATCCAATCCGGCAACGTTGCTCCCTCACCAGAGACCCTACCGGTGGGATCAACAAGGGGACCAGCAACCTCAAGAAAAATTACTACTAACTAAAGAAACTAGCCGACGAATGAAAGGGACTTTTTCTTCAACCAAGACGGTTGATAAGATAATCGGACGTCTTACAAAAAAATTACATATAAGCTAAGTCCGCAGACGCAAATTCTCTGAAACCGCTTCTTTTCCCCTTGTTTCTTTTATAATTTTATAGTAAATATATTTAAACAGTTGCGTTTCTTTCTCCTCAAAAGCTGTCGCCCTGATCATTTGAGCACTTACCTTCTATAAACTGTCACCCTGTTCATTTAGTACTTAACCTTCCATAAACTTGGAATTGTATCTTGACGTAATATCGTGGAAATAATCGCCACGTTTACCGTGCGGAACAAACTTTGACACAAGAGCAGATTTATATTAGTCGGACTATTGTCCTCATCTTTGTCGCCATATTTGTCACAACGTTTCGGCCGTTGTACGCTCCGGCCTTCTTCAGGTGGTTGGAATTTCGAACTGAACCCTTTATTTCGATCACTGGGGTAGACTGTTCTAGTTCCACGAGCCATGTTTGATGGATATCAGTTATCAGTTATCTCCTGCTAATTTTCCCTCTGAAAGTTCTCCACTGCCGTAACCGGGTATTGAACTCACACTCTTTGGGTCTGTCACTGGATCTAACCAACGCCTTTATCCACTGTGCCATGTGTCCTTGAGGAAGGCCGGAGCGTACAACGGCCGAAACGTTGTGACAAATATGGCGACAAAGATGAAGACAATAGTCCGACTAATATAAATACTGTACATAATACCTCATCTCAGAAATATAGACAGACTCTCAAGAGCAGATTTCTTAAGGAACGAACACGCGGCAAACAGCTTTTGAGATTAAATGTTTTAATATGTTCAAAAGTAGCAGATTATTTTAGTGGAGGGGGGTACTGTCTGTTTTAGCATTTCAAACGCCGATTTATTTTGCTTTTAACATAAAAATCATTGAAATAATTTACGTCTTGTATTTCGGAAGATAATTTTGTTTAATTTAGGATGCATGACATTTCATTTCGAAAGGAAAGCTCACAATATGAGTTTCATTCAAGTAGTTTAGGTACGATGTATAGAAGAATCAGTGTTTGTTATGTAAAAATCGTTTGAAACGCTGAAACCTACTGTATCTATTTTTTTAGATAAAAATATATAAACGACAGTTGGCACTGTTTTTTTATTTTATAAAGAAGCAATCCCAAGATCTACCTGCAAATAAATCAGTGTTTGAAGTGCTAAAATCGACAATATAACCTCTTAAAAAGAAAAAAGAAGCAAAAAAAGAAAGAAAAAACACAAAAAAGACACACTGAACGCAACATTTTGAGAATAATTTTCTTTCTAGCCCGTTGCACTATCGATAGAACTTTGTACCAAATTTGGGTTTAATCTCAGAAATATCTAATCCTGAAATTCAGCTGGAGATTACTGGCTCTAATCTCGAAAGTTGTTAATCACGTGTTTGTTCTGCGGGGAATCTAGCCTTGTGTCAAAGTTTGTTCCGCACAACGAATAAGACCTACTTTTCAGACACCTGTTAAACAACGTAATTACTGAATGAAGAACTAAAGTCATAACTCGTCACACAACTGCCTATACTACTAATACTACTAATACTAGTAGTAGTAGTAGTAGTAGACTCCTATCTTATATTTCTTTAATTAGCTCTGTTGCTAAACTAACTACAGTCCGACTGCTTGTGGTGACGTATGCACTGACGTCTGACACAAGCAGTTACTCCTTTTTGCTTATGTCCGTTATTGACTTATCAGCGAGCAAGAAAATTAAAATGGCCTCGCGGATAATTTATCAGTACGGAAAGCGAACTCAGCAAACTGAGTTCAATTCCTGGTCGATTCTGCTTTGTTCACGTGAAGAAGTCACGAATCTATTTTTCTCCAGTTATAGGTTAAATAGCGGGGCGGACAGGGCACTGTTGCCTTGAGGTGCCAACCAGCCTAAAGAGAAGGGCAATCCAGAATAAAAAAAAAAAAAAAAAAATCAACAGCAAACTAGAAGAGGTATGGGCTCCGTTAGGTCATCTTGTCTCGGAGATAATGATGTTGCTATGGCTGCAGTAGATGTAACGCCATTCCACTTGAAAACAAAGAAAAGAGTACGGAACTGTTATCAGTCCTCCTATATAGCGTTGAATGCTGGACAATCTCCCCGCAGATTGAGAAGTGACTTGAAGCATTAGAAATGTGGTTTTACAGTAGGCTGCTAAGAATACCATGGACCGAACATGTGAACAATGACGAAGTTTTAGAGAAAATGGAAACAAAAAGGACATGCATACTCAGAATCGGAAAGAGAGTTGAAATGTCTAGGGCGCATAATGAGGAAAGAGGGATTGGAAAATTTGATACTCACAGGACAGATTGAAGGCAAGAGGGACAGAGGAAATCAACGCATAACCTACTTAGTGAGCTTGAGTAAATGGATGGCGGAGCAAGGTTTAGGAGAGATAACAAAAAGACAAAATTTATTAAGAGCTACGAAGGACAGGAAATTGTGGAGAGCCATGATCGTCAACGTCATGTGTGGACAGAAGAAGAAGAAGAAGAAGCCTACTTGCTGCGGAAATTACAACAAACACGAGATGTGACCCTAAACTCGAGGTACTAAAGAGGAAAGTTCATCAAAACAGTTACTATGAAAATATTTATAGAACATTTTTGTTTTGCCTATCGTCCGGTTCACACTCCTCCCCGGTCTTTTGAACAGGAGTAGAGGTTTATCCCTTGTTTCCTGCTTAGGACTGGTTTCCCGCTTCCTTCTACTGATTCAGCTCTGTACTCCTAACGTCTTCGCCTGAACCCTGAAATTTTATTCTCTTACTATTTATTTCGTTTTATTTTATTTTATTTTCTCTTCTCCACCAATAGGAGTAGATAGGTTCGCCTATCGCCTGCTTCACACTCCTCCCCGGTCTGTTTTTGAACAGGAGTAGAGGTTTATCCATTGTTTCCTGTTTAGGATTGGGTTTCCGGTTCCTTCTAAAGGTTTTTTTTTCTTTATCTTTCACTTACATTAGCTCCCTTCTGTCTTAATGCCTTTATCGCCTTGCTTGGAGTGAATTGATTAAAAAATAAAAACTAATTTTAAGCAGGAACAAGGGTTATTTCTTGTAGTTGTATTTTTGTGACGGCTATAGTGAAGGATAGTCTGTTATTAATTATCTAGGTTATTTAGGAATCGATCATCAGTTTAAGGTTCATAAGTTATTCGGTGACGGGTTGTAAATTTGCATTTAAGTCATTTTTATTTGTCATTAAGTTCTTAATATTTTCCTACTTTATAAAATTGGTGTTTCGTAAATTAGAAAATTAATAGTAGCTGGATTTGTTCCCTGCTTAAGACTACAATTCGTCAAATGATAATTAATAGTTTTGTAATTTTGGTTATCGCCTGAATCGAAAGCTATTGCTGTTATATTCAACAGAAACAGCAGGTGTTAAAACATTTTTAAACAGGTTATGTAAAAAGCGTCAAATGATTAATGAAAAGCTTTTATTCATTATTTTAAAAATAAGCAGCAGTTGTTAATTTGTAAGACTAATTATTGCATCAATCGTATGTGTAACAGGTGGAAATATTTATGTGGAACAGGCTGACCTGCCCGGTGTAATATATCTTTATTTCAGCTTGTCGCAATTTCTTTTCTGGATTCCATGTTTTACCTTTCCTTTTCTCTAATTTTTTCATTTTCTGATTCTGATGTGTTTTATTTTGTCATTTTTTGTTTTTTAACTTTTTAATAGATTATAAGTCTACATAGAAAACATTCAACTGGTTTATGAAATCATTCGAATAATTAAAGACATTCAGTTAGTTGTACAAATACAATCATCTCTGTACAAATTCATTCACAGTCTTTTTCAAGACTTGGGACAAATTTCTGAAAAAAAAAAAAAAGAAAGCAGATTTTTTATCGGTGTCTGTAGAATTTATTTCACAGAATTTTGCGAAAATTAAATCACTGACAATTTTGAATTTTACCGGTTCATTTTTTTCTTTTTAGGACGTTGACGATCATCAGTTTCCACAGTTTCCTTTTTTTAATATTTGTGAATTGTCATGACTTCTTAGAAAAGTTAGTAGAGTGTTTCCCGGTGCCATTTCCACGATTTTTAACACAGTGTAAACTTTCTTTTAGACAGGCCACCAACCAAGACTTAACTATCCAGTCTCGCTTGCTATATAAGGTCTACATTTGGGGAGGCGGAGAAAATAACCCTTGCATTTCCCAGGAGCATTTGGGTGAAAGTAACTGTAACTGACTCGACTGGAATTTGAACACGACTCACCGATTTCACTTTCCGCGCCAATAAAAGCTATCCGCACACCCTTGCTTTTACATAGTGATGATATATATATATATATATATATATATATATATATATATATATATATATATATATATATATACATTTCTTTTACATATACCGAGTTCAAATTGGTGCATAATACAGTCCATGCACTTAAGGTCAGCGCATACTACCTCCACTAAGACCGCGGGGAGCTGATTGGGCGTGGTTTGTGAACCTCGCTATCTTATCAAAACTTTTTTTTCCTACCTACATTTATATACGTTACAAACTCAACTAGACACAACTATTAAAAGATGAAAAAATTCGCGGATTCTGGGGTCTTTTTTCGTCCAAATCCGTGAATTTGTTTTGGCCATGCTAAGTCTCGAAAAATATATATAAAATTCACTATTTTTATCCATGTTAACCATAAATCTATTCAACTTTTTAACAAGAAAAATCTTAAGTTGATGTTAAAAATTGCGGCAAGCCGTTGTTGATCTATTTGAGATAGAATGATCTATTATGATATGTCTCGAATTTGTATTTAGTCACATTGTATTTATTTTCAATTTTTCTAGTTGAATTGTTCACCAATATTGCATACTAGCTGAAAAGCCGCCCTATCGGGGGATATTTAAACTAGCTCCTGCGAAGAGCTTTTGATTGGGCCTTCGGCTTATTCAGGAGTTTGAGAATCCCTAAGTCTCTGTATATTCTCAGCATTGGAAGCTCACCTGACTGCCGGTTTCATTTAGGCAGGACATTCTTTTTCCTGCTTCAGCCTTGGCTCATTTGAATGCAATCTGGCTCTTTGTTGGCTGAGATTTCTTTTTGCGGGGCATACTGCTGCCGTATGCGATAGTCAACAGTAAACTACAGAAGAACTCAAAATTGATGGCTGCATTTAAGTATTGCATTAATATTTAAATTTACCTTTTAAAAGTACAACTGTAATTCTTCTGCCGCCACTTAATTTAAAGATAATTTGATGTACGTAGGTCCTTACTTTCCGTACAATCAATTATTTTTATTTCATGGGTGACTTTCGTTGGATTTCGCAATTAATTTCGATTATTTCCAAATTTATTTCCAAATTATAAAAATTGTTCACTATTTACATTATTCGGACTATTGTCCTCATCTTTGTCGCCATGTTTATTAAAACGTTTCGGCCGTTATACGCTCCGGCCTTCTTCAGGTGGTTGGAATGTCGAACTGAACCCTTTATTTCGCTCACTGGAGTAGACTGTTCTAGTTCCACGTACTATGTCTAATGAATGTCAGTTATCTCCTGTTAATTCCCCTCTCAAAGTTTTCCACCGCCTTAACCAGCTATTGAACTCATTTTGGGTCCTGTCACTGGATCTAACTAACGCTTTTATCCACTGTGCCATGTGTCCTTGAGGCCATATTTTTTTCTCAGTATGACCTTGTGTGTGTGTATTTTTGGGTGTTGTACTTTCAAATTTTGAATATTAAACACACATGCAGTGAGGGTGTAGGAATCAACATTGCATGGAGATGTTGATTTCACTAAATACCATCGACAGATTCTATGCGGAACGTTAGCGTTTTAAGGAGAATAATAAATACGCTATCAGTTAAATAGCAGGGTAGACTGGGTTTTCTAACCTTGATTGGCAAGTAGTCAAGGAGAAAGACAGTTTTGAATTTAAAAAAATTCGCTTCCTTGCAACTATACCCATTCATGAGAAAGGCTTCGTGAATCGACTCCGAAAAAGTAACGAAACTAGAATGGTTTGTTTTGTTTCTTTATCGACATATTAACTTCTTATGGATCATTTAATGCCAAAATTATCTTCTCTTGAGAGATTTGGTAATTTTTTTTCAAAAAATGTATGCCGGTATTTTTTTTATTTTTTTATTTTTACTATGAAAATGTACTGCTGGTAATTTTTAAAACGTATTTTTATATTTTAATGATTTGACCCCATTTTGGGGTTCACTATTTGCCCATAACAGGTGCTACCACCCTGGGTCAGGCTGGACCTGGGAACAACAGCAATTAAGAGGTGATGTTGTATAGCCCCCTCATTCTGGGTAGCTCTTGGGTGACGGTGATCGCTCGACAATAAAGTTACATTCTTCTCGCTCGGCCGGTGATCGCTAGTTGTTTTGGTTCGGAGATAAAAGAATTTCAACGCAAGGAATTTAAACTTAGCTAGTTTATTAACGTCGACGTATCCATCTTCTACCTAGCCAGTGGGTCTGTCTGTCTGTCTGTCTCTCTCTCTCTCTTCACTGGGGAGCAGTTTCCAGACGAAAGAAACACATCTATATTGCTTGACGGTTTAGACTCGACTCCCTGAAAACCTTTTTCTATCTATCGTTCTCACGCTGGCTCAGCCAGTCAGAATCGACTACCTTTGTTTTGTCTTGTATCTGATCTCAAAGGTCAACCTCAGGAAGTCAGAGCAGCTCTTCTTCTTCTCTAAAGCATAGTAAACTATTATTTAACAGTGGTTCCGCGTTTCTCAAAGCCTCCCGATCATTGCTGCTGGATGTACTTTATCGTCATACCCAGGACGAACGGCACTATAACTATGTGTGTCAGTACATATTATTTGAGAGAAAGGGCTAAAAATGTTCAAGAATTATAGTGCGAAAAGAAGGTTGCATCGATAAGCCTTTGCTAGCCAATGAGTTGTCGGATGTTAGTGATTTCTCTCTCTTCGGACCACTGTGAATAATTACACCCTGAACGTGCCGTTTCCGAAATATTCTCGTCTGATAACAATTTGGACTTAATCAAATTCGCTCAAGACTATCTACTTGATTACATATCTCTGGCTCTGACATCCGACAGTAAAAGTCATTACTGCCACATGTCGCTGGTGAAAATAATTGGGTTCATCTCTCTCTCTCTCTATATATATATATATAAAAAAAGTATGAACAGTAAGATAAATAATCCGGTGTTCTTATTGATATTTTTATTTTTACAAAATAGTGCTCAATGTAAATTTACAGAACATTAATATTATAAATTAACTGATTTAAAATATGTTTTTTTCGCTACACAGTAATAACCATGTTTCCATGTTTCTGTGCCTTTAAAACTCAGTAAATTTAAAAGATAAGTTACTCCAAAATTTGCTTGAGGATGAAATGGAACTAATGTTTTTAATTTAATTACAAAATTAAATTCGAAGCTTTTAGTTTCCATTTTTGAAACATGGTTATTACTGTGTAGCAAAAAAAGAACATACTTTAAATCAGATAATTTATAATATATATATATATATATATATATATATATATATATATATATATATATATATATATATTACAGTTTATATATATATATATATATATATATATATATATATATATATATATATTACAGAAAAATAAAAACCGTTGATAGAACCAACGGACAACTTGCCAGAACCTAAAGCTTGTATCCAGTTAACGTCTCAAACAGAAACGACAATGCTGAAGAATGAAAATAAAACGGCATAAAAGTAAATCTACGTACACAGTAACGTGCTCGACGCTTAGATTGCCTAGACCAAGCCAAAAAAGCTTATCAGTGTCACTTCCTATATCTCGGGGTACGACTAGAGCCATCCTGATAGGATTTAACGCTTTAAATATATATATATATATATATATATATATATATATATATATATATATAAAAGTGAACATAGAAGTCAACACTTAGAGGCGACAGTCTGTTTCATGCTAGTGCAATCGTCAGGCAACTAGTGCTCTAGTTGCCTGATGATTGCACTAGCAGGAGTAATGGATAGCGGCTCGGATTGCGGAATCGGAGAGCCGAGTTCGAATTCCAGTCGAATCCATTACATTCACTTACGGGCTTGGGAAAGGTATGAATCTTCTTCTCTCCTCATCTATGGGTAAATAGCAGGACAGACCGGGTTCTATTGCCTTGGATGGCAATTGGTCTACTGCAGAAAAAAATGGCAACCTACCGCGGAAAAATCTACCTCGTCATGATCGTCGACGCGTGTATCACTGAAATTTAGTCTTCAATGTCAGGACTAGTTTAGCTACCGGTTGTATCGACTGCTATTTATATGGTAGAGATTTGCATAGGAATACAACACTGCCCCACCTTTTTTTTTGACAATGTAAATTTGGAATATTTTATTTCGGCAAGAAAAAAGGAATGCAGTTTCAAAAACAAATCAATTAAATTTTTCTCTCGTGTTCAATACCGAGTCGTTTAGGTTCTTTGGTGATACGCTTAGAGCGCCGTAGAGGATTGGGGTGGGGGACATTTTTGCATTGTTTGGGCTAGGGAAGTAGCACTTCCTGGTTCAGCCCCCTTCAGTAGAATCACTGGACACTGGTTGTGGTATAGTATCTTCCGATTTTGGTTGGTTATTTCTATCCGTATCCGGTATAGGACTATTTGAGATTATGGTAACTGCTTCAAATTCGAAGATTGCCGTTCTCTCCTCGGCAGGAGCGAGTCGACGTAGAGAAACAGAAACTTTCTTTTCCATTTGGTAACCTGACAACAGCGTAATCGGGATTCGCCTGAAGCAGCTCAACTTCTCGTACAATAGATTCCTACTTGTTGTTCTGAACGTAGTTTCTTATGAGCACTTTCCCAGGAACCACAAAGAAACAGATCTTCCGGTGGCAGATTTTCTCGGATAAGATAACATCCGTTTATAAGGAGTACAATTCGTGGCTGTACACAGTAAAGAACGAATCAAGAGGAGAACGTCAGATAAAAAGGTTTCCCATTGATGCACAGGTAAACCTATCGATTTTAAGGCTTAGTTGATCGTCCGCCACAGTGTTCCGTTCAGTCTCTCTACTTGACTGCTTCCCCGCGAGTTGTACGCAGTAGATCTATTAGTAGCTATTCCTTTATCTTGAAAAAAATCTAAGCTCCTCGGACATAAAACTAGGTACTCCATCAGAGTGTATATAACTTAGCATACCAAATATGCAAAATAATGTATATTTAAACAAGTCAATATAGTTGTAGTGAGCATGTCACTACACGCAAAAGCGAAAGGGAAAGGACTATATTCATCAACGATAGTCAATAAATATTTGTTTCCGCCTCCATTTGAAATCAATGTTCAATCTTTCGAAGGTTTGAGTGGCTTTGATTAATTTACCTCCTCCTTTCATGAATCTTGGCTTGTCTACGGCACATATATTACATTTTTCAGTCATTTCTCGACCTGATGAAATGCATCATTCTTGCTACTTCAAGATGGAATAGATTATTATTTTAAGACATTTTTATGTTTATACGTTCTTTTTATAGATACAAATATTTAAGTAAAATGCTCTGTTTTCTCTCATACATTCATATCTGATCGATGCGTATCCAAATATAAATGTATGAGTGCATGAGAGAAAATCATGAAGAATTGTAGATTAAAAACAGTAAAATCGACCTTGCTAACCGAAACGCTCCTCTGTGGCTCAATCGGTAAAAGCACGTCAGGCTATATGACGGTTCCGTATAGGATACAGGTTCGATTCCTGTCGGGGGACGTATATTTTCTATGAAAATTTCTCGGACATTCAGGCCGGTAAATGTTGTTAATACTGTTTATTATAAACAGAGCATTTACTTAAATATTTGTATCTATAAAGGGAACGTATAAACATAAAAAAAATGTCTTAAAATAATTATCGGACTTTGTCCATTTCATAATGTGTGACGTCATATATTATTATGTAATTCCTTAAAGTCGATATTTACGACAGAAGCGCAATGTACTCTCGTTAGCGCATCTGGGCATGCGTTTTTGATGCCCAGTCAATATCTGATACCATATTTATAAGTGAAACGATCAATTTGCCAGCGATGAATTTTATCGTTTTTAGTCTTCGGATCTCTATGCTTATTAAAATTTTAAGATAGAGCTTTTTGGTCCGTGTCAAGAATAAAAAGTCACCTTTTAGGTAATGACTCCATTCCCCGATTGCTTCGATGATTGCGTTAGCTTCTTTTTCTACATGCAAGGGTTTCGTTCACAGGGGGTTAGAGTTCTGAGCGACAATGCAGCGGGCCTGTCTCCATGATTTAGCGTCGCAGCTAAACTCACGTAGCTACCATTAGTTTCAATTTCAAAGTATTTTTCCTCGTCTAGAGTGTGTACTATAGCTCTTTCTAATCCCCCTTTCTCGTCCTGGGTATGACGATAAACTACATCCGCGTCCTGGGTAAGACGATAAACTACGTACAGCAGCAAGGCCTCTGATCAGGAGGTTTTGAGGAGCGTGGAACCAGCTCTTAATTGCTGGTGTTCCCATGTCCACCCTGACCCGGGGTGGTAGCACCTGTTAGGGTCCCAGCTATGGGCAAATAGTTAACCCCGAAACTGGGGTAAAAACACTATGAAAGTATAAAAATAGGTTTAATACCAAAAATACTTTGTAAAAAATTATTATCAGCAATAAATTTTTAAAGAAAAAAAAAACTATTACCAGCAATACATTTTTGAAAAAAAAATATTACCAACAATACGTTTATAAAAAAAAAAATATTACCAGCAATATATTTTTTGAAAAAAATATTGCCAACAATACTTTTTTTTGAAAAAATTATTACCAGCAATACATTTTTGAACAAAAAGTTATTACCAGAAATAGATTTTTGACAAAACAAAATATTACCATCAATAAAAAATTTGTTGGCATTAAGTAGCCCATTGAGGTTGATATGCCGTAAAACAAAACAAACCAAATAAAAATAAAACGACCCAAGATTGTAAGTTTCCTAAAATAAGTTGGATTGTACTAAAAAATATGAGTAATTGAAAAATGGTTCAAATATATATGTATACATACACACCTTATTTTTCACAAACTATCGCTATGAATCTATTTCAAAATTTTGTTGGCATTAAATGACCCACTGAGGTTGATATGCCATAAAACAAAACAACCAACCAAGCAACTAATCACTCTTTCAAATATTTAAAGGAATCTTTTATTTTAGCAGGTAAGGGAAATATAGTTTTATTTAGTGCGTGAATTTTTAGCGAATAATTTGGGATCCAACGAACATTCTGATGACTCTCTTTTGAACTTTCATACTACCTGGAGGAGGGGGTTCTCGTAGAGGTCCCATCCTTTCAGGGTCTGGTACAAATGTCCCTTTACTTCATAGCCTAGAAGTTTTATTTTCGTTACTCTGCAGACACATTTAGTCTCATTTGAAGTGACATCGTACTTTTTAATCAGTTCTTTGAATCTTGCCAAGTTAGTACCATGTTCTCTTTCATTAATACCGCAAATGGTCACGTCATCTATATATATATGAATGTTCCCTTTAGGCCTTCCTTTTCGATTATTTTATCCAAAAATTCTTTGAAACCCAGGTAATACAAATTGTAAATAAACAATATTGAACAAACCTATATCAGCGGAAAAAAATCAATAAAAAACAGAAAAGACTAAAAACATCCGTGCCGTTTGAAAATGATCACTCAACATCGCAATGTCTAGTCTAAAGAAAAAACACCGACAGAGTTACTTAAGTTAAAACGTAAAAGTGCTCAATTCACTGAGTAGAGCTAAAACTAAAAAACCGTTTTTTAGTTTGGGTTATATATATAAATTTAAATCATGGTTAGATACTTATGATAAAAATGGCCGAAGTGATTTTTTATATCACAGGTCTTATGTTGAAAATTGCGACTTTGTCCTTCTCTCTCTCTACGTACACACACGTATATATATATATATATATATATATATATATATATATATATATACACACATATATATATATATATATATATATATATATATATATGCACACACACACACACACACACACACACACACACACACACACTCGTATTTTTGCTTATTTACGACTCTAAATCACGGGTAGATATTGAAGGTAAAAATGGCCGAAGTGATTTTCTTTTTACGCCACGAGACTTACGAGTGAGATGCTTCTTCCAAAACACTATCGCCTAATATTGTTTTCTGTCAAATAATCGCAGATTCCAATTGAGATATGACTCACTTTACACAATATTTCGTCTCTGCCCAGGGCCATAGAATTGCCAACTAACTTTAGCGCAGTCTCATCTCGTTCTTATGGGGTTTGCAGACAAAGAACATAAATTACTTCGTCTTCCGACCTATTTTAGAAATCGGTCGCCGTAAACTCAATCACTGCGCGTTGTGTCTCTTAATCTTTAACGTCCGAATTTCTGTATATTCTATTGTTCGTGTCTCACTGTTTTCTTTCTTTTATAGTTTATTTTACCCAAATATTGATCGTCCAGTTTCACCCCATGTTGAACCTAGCAAGGCTGGAACTATTTATTTTAATTTGTTTTTATTTACGATCTTCAAATAACGGACGGCTAAACCATACACGTTAACCTTCGTCCGCACTGGGCTTTACAAGCGTAAGCATTTCTTTAGGAGGAGGAGGAGGAGGAGAGAGGGGCTGAATTAGATATTTAACTTGGTGTAGTTGTAAATGGTATTCTAAAGCCGCTTTGTAGGATCCTAACTCGCCGAGATCGTCTGTCCCACACAAACACACACAAATCAACATAACTAACCTGACTGAACAAAGATTTTCGCGTCGAAACGCTCTTCAAAGCCAGATGTTTTATCAAAAATCTGGCCCTGACGAGTGTTCCGATGCTCTTGAGTCGATCAACCAAACTGATTCAACTGAACGTTTGTCGATTCATTGATATAAGAAGCTTCAGTAATCTACTAAACGCTTTTAGGTGGATGTTCTAAAAAATACGTTATGGTCTCGTAATTTTTCAGTTGTATGATTATTATTATTATTATTATTATATATATATATATATATATATATATATATATATACACACACACACACATATATATGCATACATGTACACATATATAAGTGTGTAAAATGAAATATCGTTAATTAACACGTCAAGTCGAGAGTGCCGCCATATTTCTCGCGAGAAGGAAAACCGTTACTGCGTTCGCTTCCTTCTTTACAGAAGAACGCAGAAGCTGGTGAACCGGAAGTTGTTCGTGATTGGACTATAAAATGCCAGACAAGTACGAGTCGCAGTGGGTTGCGCGCATAATGAGAACAGTTGTAGCTGAGGAATGGCCCACAATTCGAGCTCCTAATGATCCTCGGCTAAAGACATCACTGATGATGTGTGCCAGAGCATCAAACTGGTGTACTTCACGAAATTCAGGCACGCACACACAATATATATTTACAAACACACATACACACAAACATACGCACAAACATATATATATAGCGTAATTTTTAATTTATTTTGTTTAAACGTTATTTTTGATGGATACACGTATTCGAGTAGAAGCTCTGCTTTTTTTTTTAAATAGTGCTTTTTTTATCCATCATCCTACATCTACCGGCTTGAATATTCGAGAAATGTTGTCAGAAAAATATACGTCCTCCGTTTGGTGCGGCAGCATCATTGACTCTGGCGTGGCTAACCGCTCGGCTATGTAGGTTAAACAAAGCCCGAATAGTACCTTTTGAACACACACACACTGTCGATTCTCCAAACATTCATATTTGTTTGTCCTACGTCGGATTTACCCATTTCCTAAACATATATATGTTGGATTTAATCCATTTCATATATATATATATATATATATATATATATATATATATATATATATATATATATATATCCATGTATTAAGTCAGGACTTTGGACAGTTTAAGGCTATTTCATATTTCTAATACTAGTTTAGACTATTTTCTTTCGTCAGAATTAGTCTATTCTCCAGCCATTAAATTATGAGAATTCAAAATAACTTTGAGCAAAACTCCATCTACATTAACCTGGCAGTTTGTTATTCTTGAATGAAGCCTTAATCTTTGCGGCTGCTAAAGCTGTCAGAAGGCAGAGTTTTCACCCCAACCAACCCAGCAAGTCTCCGAAAACAGTTTTATCAAATATTAGAGTGAATCAGAATTAAAACACATAAATTGTATTATTGATCCAAGCTTTTTACCTATAGCATCACAAGAAACAGTTATTAAATAAAAATCTTAAGTTTCTCTAATGATTACGGATATCATGTGACAACCGCTTTTTTTAATGATTAACAGTTTAAAGTCGAAATATAATCACATCTGTGTTTTAATGCTAACTCTATTTGAATCTAGTATATACTAAGTTTCAATTTTTCTGATTACATCCCACAGACTTTACCTCTACTCCATCAGCCCCTGCTTATCAGCTTAGCTTAAGTAATTTTATGCATGAACAAACTAAATATTTTCTGGTAATAGGATAAAATATGGTAAAGCCTGAATTTTTACCTTTTTGGAAAAAATGCTAATTTTAACACTCATTCTTTCTTGTATATAGAAAATCTAAGAAAGAGGTTGCCAGTTATCAATAATTAAGCGTCATTGACAGGATAGGACTATAATATGTATCTATATAATAATCATCCTTGTGTATTTGCTGCTCCCTCGTATCCACGTCTGCCTATCTGTTATTGTGTGGCTTATACTACAACCTGCGGCTTATACTACAACCTGCGGTTTATACTACAACCTGCGGCTTATACTACAACCTGCGGCTTATACTACAACAATGCTGAGCGGATCTTAGTTACAATTTCTGGGAGATAGCGTGTCATCCGGTGTGATCAATAGTCAGAACAAGGTCAGCATGCTCAAAAACCACGGTCACGATGACTTGTGATTTCGTGCTAGCATAGTCATTGACGGACTCCGAACAGTTTCGTCTCTCCGATTTCGACCACAAGGACTAACAGGTGGTATGATTTTTCAGGCACTTCCCACCTAGGCCCGCTATTACAAAGACATCATCTTCCTGACTCATCAAACATCATGCGATTCGAACCCTGGTCGTATGGTCGGAATGCTAACGTTCAAAGCATCGGACATACAACCAACCAACCAAATACAGCAAAAACGGTATATCCTAGCGAGAATTTTGATAGCGCACTATACTGTCAGGATGCTCGAAGTTAAAGAATAAAACAATTTCCAATTCAAACAAGTCGCTGGTTCACTATTTACGTTATTCGGACTATTGTCCTCATCTTTGTCGTAATATTTATTACAACGTTTCGGCCGTTGTACGCTTCGGCCTTCTTTCTTCCGGTTAAGGTAATGGAGAACTTGGAGAGAGGGGAATTAACTGGAGATAACTGATAACTGACATCATTTAAACATGGCACGTGGAACTAGAACGGTCTACCCCCGTGAGCGAAATAAATTGTGTTCGACATTCCAACCACCTGAAGAAGGCCGGGGCGTTACAACGGCCGAAACGTTGTAATAAATATGGTGACAAAGATGAGGACAATAGTCCGAATAATGTAAATAGTGTACATAATACCTCATCTCAGAAATATAGACAGATACTGAAGTCCGTCCTGGGTATGACGATAAACTACATCCGCGTCCAGGGTAAGACGATAAACTACGTCCAACAGCAAGGCCTCTGATCAGGAGGCTTTGAGGAGCGTGGAACCTCCTCTTAATTGCTGGTGTTCCCAGGTCCACCCTGACCCGGGGTGGTAGCATCTGTTAGGGTCCCAGCTATGGGCAAATAGTTAACCCCAAAACTGAGGTAAAAAGCATTATGAAAGTGTAAAAATAGGTTTTAATACCAAAAATACTTTGTAAAAAATTATTATTACCAGAAATAAATTTTTGAAGAAAAAACTCTTACCAGCAACACGTTTTTGAAAAAAAAAATTACCAGCAATACATTTTTTTAAATTATATTACCAGCTATACAATTTTGAGGAAAAATATTACTAGAAATAGATTTTTGACAAAACCAAAATATTACCAACAATAAAAAAAAGTTGTTGGCATTAAATGACCCATTGAGGTTGATATGCCGTAAACCAAACAAACCATCACATACTGAAGTCGCTGGTTTCCGAGATTTAAATATATTTTTATTTATTATTTAATTTTTGAGTTTTTTAAGATTTATTTTACTTTTAATTTTTCTTTACTTTTATTTTATTTTGATTTTTTTGTTGTTATTATTTAATAATTTTTTTTCCAATTTTATTTTATCTTAATTCCTATTTGACGTTTATCTTATGTCAGTAATGTTTTGCTCGTATCTTTTTACATCGTCGTGTTCTTCAAGTAGCAACCTACGTTTTTGGCGAGGGAAAAGATCGATATACGCACACATAATGATATTGTCGAATCCAAAACATACGTGACGTATATGAATTATAAGTCGGGCGAGTCTTGGCGCCTCGCTATGGATTTGTCGTTAACAAACTCGTCGCACAGATTGTCACTACTTTAGTATATGTGTCACATTCTCACTAGATAAAAAATACAGTGGCCTTTATGCTCTCAAATACCGTTATAAATCATACATCCCATATGCCGGCAAATAACTATATAGAAATATCAGGACCTTGCTCGAGAACTGATGATGATGATGATGATGATGATGATATTATTATTATTATAATAATAATAATAATAATAATAATAATAATAAAAATAATAAAAATAATAATAATAATAATAATAATAATAAAAATAATAATAATAATAATAATTTTTCTCCCGAGTACAGCCCACACCTTACGAAGGGCTTTGTCTATGTAAAATATGCTTTTTTGTTTTTTGTTTTTTTTTTCAGTGGAAAATAAGATGCCATTTCTAACCGTAGGTCCCTGGGAGGGTCCCGGAAAGAAATGAGTACACATCGGAAATAAAATAATAATAATAATAATTGTTCTCACGAGTACAACCTACACCTTACGAAGGGCTAATATGTTGTTTTTTTTTTTTTCTAGTGGAAAATGTCATGATGCCATTTCTAACCTTAGGCCCCTGGGCGGAACCCGAAAAGAAATGAGTACACACCAGTAATAATAATAATAATAATAATAATAATGCACACAGACAGAACAATCAAAGCTAATTGTCCAGACATTGTGACCAGAGACCTCAAAAATAGAATGTGCCTTCTTATTGACATGGCAATCTCTGTAGACTGTAATGTCTATGATGATGTTCAAAATACTATTAAAATCCAAGGATCTTAAAATGGAAATCTAAAAATTGTGGCACATGAGGATATCAATAATTCCAGTTGTATTTGGAGCCCTCGGTTTGATCGGAAATATTCCGATATAACTCATTGAAGAATCCCTAGTAGCCCAAGCCTTAAATAAATATAAAAATGTACTCACAAGTACAGCTCACACCTTACGAAAGGCTTTATCTATGTAGAACGTATGCGATCTTAGATTTTTTTTCTTTTCAAAAACTGCTCAGTGGAAAATGTCATGAAGCCGTTACTGACCTTAGGTCTCTGGGTGGGACCCGGAAGTTAATGAGTATACAACTGAAATCAAAGAAAATAAAAAAAATAATACAATCTCATCGCCCAGACATATTGATCAGAAACCACAAAAGCAGAATGTACTTTCTTATTGGCGTGGCCTTTCCTATAGACTGTAACGTGTCTTTGAAAATCTTCAAAATACAATGATCTTAAAGTGAAAATTTCAAGAATGTGGCGCATGAAGACATCAATAATCACAGTTGTAGTTGGAGCTATAGACTTAACTGGAAAATGTTCTGATTGACTCAGAGAAAGGGGTCCACCTTCACAATACAGGAAAATACTTGTTGACAATACCAATATACTACACCACAAAAATAATAAACAAAACCTTCAAATTCTCGAGGCCCTCTATATCAAAATCAAATAACCGACACACAACAAAATTTATTACGAATGTAGCAGCAATGTGTTAAAGTGCATATAACAAACAATTAATGCTATTTTGCATTTCTATCAATTTCTGGTCAGCTCCCATATATTGGGACGCTTGTTTTGCAAAAAATTCCATAATTACAACGGATAAACTTAAAATTTTGAAATGGTTATAACAGCGTATTTTTTTTTTAATCATCATCATCACAAGGAAATGCAAATTTTATCAACGTTACAATAAGTTTATATTTGTAATTAACCCCTGAGGAAGATCTTCCTTGATGAATTTCATGTAAACACCAACAAGCTGATCAGAGAACTGGAAAGGATTATTATATAAATAAATAAACATAATGTGTCTATATTATTCAATAAAACATGTTTATATATATATATATATATATATATATATATATATATATATATATATATATATATATATATATATATTTGTGTATTTAGGCAGCAATCCTTCTTTCAAGCACATTTCATTAAAAACGACTGACAAGGTGCTTTTATTTAGTTTTTTATATAATTTCTCGTGCGATCTAATAAAGTTTTTCTTTTCAGAGGATAAATTATACAAAAATTGTCCGAATGTTCTTTTCCGAGCGCTTTCGGCTATACTTTTAGCCATTATCAAGGATTATATTTCAACTGTTAGAATTAGAAATAGTTTGTGTGTGTTTTATAAAGTGATTCATTTTTTTGTTTCAAAACACGGTCAAGATATTATGTCCATGTTCAAAGTTAATATTATTAAGGGTTGGTTTGTTTAATTTTATAAGTAAGGCTTCCATTATTTTTAGCCTTTTTTTGCAAGTGGATGATGCTATTATATTAGTGTTTTATATATATATGATAACCACGTCCAATGAATTAAAACTAGAAGAAATGACAGCCATGCCTGGTGTAGCATCAAGTTGTTGTTGTGATAATAATAACAACAACAACAACAACAACAACACCAGCGGGTTAACTATCAGAATACAAGTGGAAATCTGAAAAATGTGGCACATGAATACATTTGTGGTTCGGGCCCTCGGATTGACTGGAAAAGGTTCCGACAGACTCAGTGAAGGGATCCCTGGTAGCCCATGTCTTAAAGAAATACAAAGAATTGTTCTCACAAGTATAGAAAGGCTTTATCTATGTAAAATGTTTGTGATTTCAGGTTGTTGAATTTGAATGTTTTTTACAAAAATATTCAGTGGAAAAAGACATGGTGTAATTTCTGACCTTAAGTTTTTAGTTGAGAAGAAGAAGGAGAATCTTCCTTCTCCTCACATTCTATTTTATTTATTATAACACCAGATACAATTACTCATGCCCTGGCAATTTTGAGGCATTATTTTAACCTAGTTGGGACGAGTAGGAAGGATGGTAAAAGGACAAACTTTACTAAGAGCTACAAAGGATAGGTTGTTGCGGAGAGCTAGGGTCGCCCACGTCCTGAAGGGACACAGCACACCGACGAAGAAGACTATATATGTCCATGGTAAAATCTCGCATTAATTTTCAGTTTCTTAAATCCGGTATTAATTAAAGGTTTCTATCTATAACCCATTAAGGTCAACCATCCCAAAAATTGGGTATTAATGGGTAAAAATCAGCATGAAAGCCGCTGAAGCTGCTTACAGGAATCAGGATGAGGAAGGAAATTAAACATACTGGTCAAAACTGATTGAAGCATTTTAAGTCGGGTGACATGCCATCTATATAATAAATGCGAATTTCAGTGTGTCACACTTTTGAACTTTACTCCTAGAAGCCGTAGCTCAACTCATCATACCATTTTGGAATCAGGCCGACTCCGTGAGAAAATTGAAAACATTCCGGGCCAGATCCGAGCCCGCAATCCTGAAATTTTGGATTCCCAAGTCTTCATTACTGAGATTGTTTTCGGCGATTTTTTTACGTGATTTTTTTGCGACGAATTTTTTGTACGGTAACGTTTTATAACTTGGAAATAAATTTGGGAATAATTGAAATTAATTGCGAAATCCAGCGAAAGTCACCTATGAAATAAAAATAATTGTTTGTACGGAAAGTAAGGACCTACGTACATCAAATTACCTTTAAATTAAGTGGCGGCTGAAGAATTATCGTTGAATTTTCAAAAGGTAAGATGAAATATTAATACAAAACTAAAATGCAGCGATCAATTTTGAGTTCCTCTGTAGTTTATTGTCGCCTATTCCATTTACTACTCCCTATCTATTGTGATGACGCCCAATCAAAGCACTCCGCTAGTATAAATGCCGACCAACAGGGCGGCTTTTAAGTTAGTTTGAAATAAAGCTAAAGAGTAGATAAACATCAGTTATAAATTTGATGTTTTAAAACGCAACGCAGAAAGACTTTGACTAATAAAGGAAAGATGTTATATGTAGAGTGTTGCATAAGCCTAAAATATGTATCGGTGTTTTTGAGGGTCTAGAAAACGAAAATACTTTTGAAACACCCTGATAACAAAAGTGAAACCCTTGGAATGCGGCACTCAACTGGGATTTCAAAACCCCGTCTTATGATGTAGTGATTTTGCAAGCGTAGCTTAGATGTGGAACAAGACTGAAAGTATGGGGCACCCAGTGGGGATCGAACTCACTACTCAGTCGTAATTGTTCTAGCGAGACAAACTTGCTAACCATTACACCACGTCGAGGAGCCCAAAATGATTTTCTAAGCGTAGCTTAGATATGGCACAAGGCCGAAAGTGAGGAGCACCAAGTAAAGATCGAACTCACTACTCAGTCATAAATGATCTAGCAAGACCAGCTTCCTAACCATTACACCACGTCGAGGAGCCCAAAATGATTTTCTAAGCGTAGCTTAGATATGGCACAAGACCGAAAGTATGGAGCACCAAATGAGGATCGAACTCACTACTCAGTCGTAATTGTTCTAGCGAGACAAACTTGCTAACCATTACACCACGTCGAGGAGCCCAAAATGATTTTCTAAGCGTAGCTTAGATATGGCACAAGGCCGAAAGTATGGAACACCCAGTGCGGATCGAACTCACTACTCAGTCGTAATTGTTCTAGCGAGACAAACTTGCTAATCATTACACCGGCGTATATACATGAAGTAGAAGCGAATATTATGTTAGGCTAAATCTCCTCCCTCCTCTTTAATTAGTATGTACCGCGTTCGGCTGGTCATGTGACCATTAGGGACCAGTCAGTGGAACATACTCTGTTCAGAAATCAGTTTTGCTCTTTACGACGTGAACAGAAGATACTCCGCAGACGCGTAGGGAAAACACGACTTCATACAGCTTCTTCTTGGATTTATGAGTAAAGACAGATTGTTATAATATTCTCTAGCTTTCCTTTTCAGGGTCAGAGAGAAGGCACGTAAAAAAATTTATACACTTTCTTAGCAGTTTCTCTTTCTATACACTAAAACCATTTACGTTCTTCCGACTTCTCTCTAGCTGTTCTTTACTATTATTTTTTTTTAATTTTTGGGTAAATATCTGTACTTACGGCAGGTACTACTAAAGCCACCGTCATATATTTGGTATACCCCAAAAAGAATAAAAAGTTGAAATTTTTTTGAAGAAAACCGAGCTAGGTTCGTTGTTTACATTCTCCGACGCAGTTTTTCATCGTCACCATCATATTAATGATCAAGTTCGATCTTCTGACCAATATTGATTGATGTTCCTACAAAAGAGCAGAGCGATTCATGATAATAATGATCAATCACAATAGCGATGCCCACTGATGAGAATGTAAACAACATCTCTCAAAGTTCGAGAGACACAGACCATCCCATCCAAACCTGTCGCGTGAACAAATAAATAACAGTTTTTAAAAAAAATGGTTAATTTTTTTTTCCCATATAGGTGTGGTTGTAATGACGATAACAAATCAAAATTGAAACTTTGCCTCGTGCAGAGCGCCTATAACCAGTTTCGAGGCTGAAATTCTATAATCATCTGGAAACGTGTCTGTGGATTTGTCTCCCAAACAGCATATTCCTTTTATACAGGGTGTCCCAAAAGTCTTGGCACATAGGAAATCTCATTAACTATATTTTTTACCGCCACAGATTAAACATGGTTTCGTCGAAAGAAGAAAGAATTGACTTCTTTTTCTGGGGCATGCTAGAGTAGAAGGTATGCTCAATGAAAATCACAGATGCAACACACTTGATTGAACACACCAGAAATCTACAACTTTGTAAAAAGGTGTAGATTTCCAAAACCCTATCTCATAACCAGTTGTACCAGGAAAGTTAAAGCAAAATTAATTTTTACAATTAGATATTGTTTTCCACATTTAGAAATAAATTATACAAATATGTAAATATAATTAAAGTTAAGTCTTTAACCATCATTTTTGGCGGAGGCGGAGGGATTTATTCACCAGTTTAAAAGGTGATAAAGGTTTGTGTGTGTTTTTGTTCTATTTATCAACCCAAAACTATTGATAAGATTCTTTCTAAAGAAATTAGTAGCTTTTAGAATAAAAATAATGAAATTTTAATTAAAAGTTTTATATCATTCCAGCACATTGTCCAAAAAAACTTAATCAGCCATCCTAAACTAATGTGTCCTATCATCCCCAGGACAATGTTAATCTCAAACCCTGAAATACAGCTTAACCATCATAAATAGTTGATAATTCCATGTACTATTTAATATCCAATAAATATTTTGCTTAAACAAAATCATGTTATCATTTTAGCCACACATAAGATTTCACCTTCAGTGATAGCTGAAAGCTTCCTATTATAAAAAACAATCCACTAATTATTTACACTGTAAACCAAAAAGAATTCATGTGCTATACAAATAAGAGCATCTATTCATGCTGCAGAAAGTATAGTGCAAGACATTGCTGATGAATCTGATTCTCACAGAAAAGTTTGCACAAAACTATCTTAATAGATCAATGAAAATACACTGTATCCCATGCTATTAGCCACTTCATATTGTATTGATACATAAAATATATACTTATTGTAGTCAATGAAAATCACAGCTGTGATGCATGATTGAACACATGATTGAACACATGATTGAACACATAAAGAGTGAATGTGCTAAAATTGACAGCAATGTGGAGTTATTACATAGAGTTCATGTGAATCTTACAAAGTGCATCAACCTTTGCATCACAAATGATGGAAATCATATTGAAGATGTTATTTGTTAAAATTTCAATGATGTCGAAAATTTAATTTCTTGAAAACATGCATTTTTGCCGATATGTCCAGACTTTAGAGACACCCTGTATTTCAATAAACAGCATTAATATCTGCTACATGATGATACAACTAGAGACACCAGAAATCTACAACTTTGTAAAAAGGTGTAGATTTCCAAAACAATATCTCATAACCAGTTGTACCAGGAAAGTTAAAGCAAAATTTAATTTTTACAATTAGATATTGTTTTCCACATTTAGAAATAAATTATACAAATATGATTTTCTTGCTTTGTTTATTAATCCTTTAAGGCCAGAAGCACCCAAATGTGCTCCCAATTGAGTAGCACTGTACAGGGTGTCCCTAAAGTCTGGACACAGAAAATCTCATCTATATATTTTTTTCACCTCCACAGATTAAACATGGTTTTGTCAAAAGAAGAAAGACTGACTGCTTTTTTGGGGGTATACTAAAGTAGAAGGTGTACTCAATGAAAATCACAGATGCAACACATTTGATTGAACACATAAAGAGTGAATGTGCTAAAATTGACAGCAATGTGGAGTTATTACATAGAGTTCACGTGAATCATACAAAGTGCATCGACCTTTGCATTACAAATGACGGAAACCATATTGAAGATGTTATTTGTTAATATCCCTATTCAATAATTTTTTGCTGATGTTTTCAGACTTTAGGGGCACCCTGTATTAAGAAGGATAGGATTAGGGAACCGGTTTTGTGTTTGTGTGTGTGTGTGTGCATAGTGTATAATCCACTATAAACGATGAACTTGTTTTCTCTTTATTTCGCAAAATCTAACATTTTTTTTTCGCAAAATGATTTTCTACACGTATTTTAGATGTGACACAAAGCCGAAAGTGTGGCGCATCCAGCGATGATCGAACTCACAACTCAGTCGTAAATGATCATAGTAAGCAAGCTTGTTAACCATTCCACCACGTCGAAGTGCTCAACAGTTCACTTCTGTTCTCTGCTTAATGAGTATATGGATTATGTCATATTAAATAAATAAAAAATGTACTCCATTTTATTGATTGTTGGTCGGTTGTTTTTGTTTAGCGGTATATCAACACCACTATGGGTCATTTAATGCCGAGACCTAAATATTTTGTACGCAATTTTATTTTTATTTTTTAAGATAATAATAGTTTTATTGATAGAAGTCGTACTAATTAACCCATAGCTGGGAGAGAAGAGGTGGATTCATACGTTTCCCAAGGGTATTTGTGCGTAATTGAATATAATGAACCGGGTATTCTCAAGCGGTCACCCATCTAGGTACTGACCAGGCTCGACGTTGGTGATAGTACGGGAAGTGATTTTTCAACATGATGTGTACGTAAGCCCCCACCCCCGGCGCCCCACGTATTTTTGTCCTCGTGGATTGGAAGACAAATAAAATAGAACAAAGTTTTAAAAAGAAAATATCAAAAGTACAAAGAATTCTTCCAAGAGTTGCGGAAATTATAGAATATGAATGTGACAAACGACCATTCCAAGAGATATTTGATCTGAAATATGGCGTTCAATGAACATAAGAAACGCATCAAAAGTGCTTTGATGCCAGAGCAAACAATGACCAGCACTGAAGACAGAATCAGTTGGAACTTTGGCTGAGGTATCTTCTATCCACTTCCCATTGACCAGATATATTCGCTGGGATCGTTGATCTCAACGACATTCTGGATAATCGATTTCTGATTATCGATACTTAGTGAAACCTATGGTGTTTGTTTTTTCAAAGTTCACTACAGAGAATGCAATAACCTAATGAATTAAAGCGCTGGTTCGTATATTCGGTGATATAGTGATTGTGAGTTCAATCCCTGGGATGGACTTGGTACTTGGACTCACTGGAAACAGAGCGAGCAATAACTGAACAGTACTAAAAATTAGAACAAGACGAGATATCCCTAGAAATGAACAGTAAACAAGAACAGTCTGCCCTGTAGATTAAATAAAGGGTTCAGTTCGGAATTCCGTATAGTTTACCCGGCATGATACGTAATGAGGTTTGGAGGGCACAACGGCCGAAACGTTGTGATAACAACAACAAAGATGAAGGCAATTGTCCGACTGTGAATATCGTATTTTTTTCTTCTCATGTTTAACAATTTTCGTACAGTTTCAGATGAGTGGGGTTTGAATTCTGAGTTATTCTTATCATAGACTGGTTGACAACCAAGGCTACAGAGAACAGCCTACCCTGCTATTTAAGCTATAGTTGCCGTAGTCCATGTGTATTTGTGTGAAAATAAATGTAATAAACTCGACCGGAATTCGAACTCGCCTCGCTGATTTTTCGTTCCGAGCCACTAACCATCGCTCTACCTGAACGTTGTAACTCTCTAATTATTATGGTACATGCGCATTGATATCTTTTCTGTAGCCTCCCTCGTGATCTTCTATGAGGAACATGACTTCACAGAATATCGGTTCTACTTTTCAGCCACTTGGTCTCTCTCTCTCTCTCTCTCATATATATATATATATATATATATATATATATATATATATATATATATATATATATGTGTGTGTGTGTGTGTGTGTGTGTGTGCATATGCGGTTGCATGGAGAGTTGTTTGTGACATTAGGTTTCACGCTTTCGTGGTCTTCAGAAAAAACTTGTTTATTTTTTCAAAAGTAGATCTATTTATGCTTTATGTGTGTATGGTCGTGGGAGGGGGAACATTTTCTACTGTGTTTGTTTAGGATGACACATAAAACAACGGTTCCCGGACGATCACTGAAGTTAAGCAACGTTTAGCCTGGTCAGTACCTAGAGGGATGACCGCAGGGTAATACCAGGTGCTGTGCGGGTGGTGTAATGGATATTACTTTAGTCATTATCAAAAAGGATTTTTTTTTTTGATAATGGCTAAAGGAATAGCCGAAAGTGCTCGGATATATAGAAGGCTGAGACAATTTTTAAACACTTCATGAACAGAAAAGAAAACACTTAAGTCCTTTTTATATTTACATACGATCTCTCCCTGATATTGAGCACTTTACCCATAAATATATCATACCTTAAAATTATATTTTATTATATATATATATATATATATATATATATATATATATATATATGCTAAGATCATTCCAAATTCTTATTTCATTATTTTAGTTCAAGTTAGATGGGGATATTGGTCATATGGAAGCAAGGTTTGCCTCATTGACGGAAGTATCTGAGGGGCATTCTGGGGAAAATAGTATCTGGTATAAAAATGCGTACGAAGCAGTTCGTCACCTTTTGGTTCACCTCTGATTTTCATGCACGTAACTATCATCGGGCACAAACTCAAAATTGCTTCGATCTTGTGAAGATGGAGTTCAACTTCCGGAAAGTTAGATCGCAGACCCCGTCACATTGGTTGAGTTGATGCGGAAGATTAGTTTAAAACTAGGAACTGAATGCATAGTTTAAAAAAATGTTATTTATTTATTTATGAAAAAAAAAGGTAGAAACTATTTCACACATCTAAAATACTGTCGTTCCGGCCAGAGTTATGGTTGCAATAACATTGTCATCCTCTCAACCTAAGTTTTTTTTTTTTTTTTTTAGAATTATGGCCAGTGTGTTCGCGTGTTGAATCAGCAATAAACTATTTGGAGGAAGACTAAATGCCTATTGCGACTTACTTACTCTTCTATCTTACTTTTGCTAAACATACTCCAAAGAAGAACGATAAAATATATCCGCGTCCCGGGTAAGACGATAAACTATGTCCGACAGTAGGGCCTCTGATCAGGAGGTTTTGAGGAGCGTGGAACCACCTCTTAATTGCTGGTGTTCCCAGGTCCACCCTGACCCGTTGGTGGTAGCACCTGTTAGGCTCCCAGCTATGGGAAAATAGTTAACCCCCAAACTGAGGTCAAAACACTATGAAAGTGTGAAAATAGGTCTTAATACCAGAATTACTTTGTTAAAAAATATTACCGACTATACATTTTTGAAAAAAAAAAGTATTACCAGCGAAGGAAAATTATTACCAGACATAGATTTGCGAACGAAAAATTTTTCCAACAATGAAACTTTTTGTCGGCATTAAATAACCCATTGAGGTTGATAAGCAAAGCAAAGCAAACCAAACCTAAAGAAGAATCCAATTGGAACCATTCTTTTAATCAGACATTGATCATTGATGGTGTGCTGTCATTACACAATCAAACTAATCTCCTTGTTCACATGACTCTGAAAACTACGTGACCTTGTGGCGTAGCAAAATGTTAATGGGCGTGTGTCTTTCTTTCAAACGTTCCCACGTATCGTTTCCTGTGTGAAGGTCTAATGATAAAAAAGTTAAAAAGAAGGAAGCCGAGAACAAGGACTGGTGAGTTTTTTTTGGTACCTACCGTTTAATTACTTCTGCTGTGGCGTGTTTGATACTTAGAACCTGATGCAAACTCAGCGGCATCATATCCTCTGTGTTGTTTTAATTGTTTGTCTGGAGTGCGCGTCCTCGGTTGCACATTTCTACAAGTGACAATAGAATACTCATGCCTAAAAAGGGTATCATAGCCTGTATACAGGGACACAAATAGAGGAAGGCCTCGCTCTGTGAAAATGATCCATGAGAATGGAAAGGATACAGATAAAGATGATTTTGCCGGAGAGTGTCATATATATATATATATATATATATATATATATATATATATATATATATATATATATGTATGTATGTATGCATATATATCTATATGTATGTATATGTATATATATGTATATATATATGTATATGTATGTATATCTATATGTATATATATATATGTATGTATATCTATATATATATATATATGTATGTATATCTATATGTATATATCTATATCTATATGTATGTATATGTATATATATATGTATATCTATATGTGTGTGTATATATATATATATGTATATGTGTATATATATATATACGTATGTATATCTATATGTATATATATATATGTATATCTATATGTATATATATATGTATGTTTATCTATATGTATATATATGTATGTATGTATATATATCTATATATATATATACATATATATATATATGTATGTATGTATATCTATATATATAATAAAAATTGTGTACAAAATAGTTTTCAGTTTATTTTATATTTTAAGCATTTAGATTATTTTAAGCAAGCTTTAGCTTTTATTCTTATATATATATATATATATATATACATATATATATATATATACATATATATATATATATATACATATATATATATACATATATATATATATATATATACATATATATATATATATACATACATATATATATATATATATATATATATATATATATATATATATATATATATATATATATATAGATCGATAGATAGATAAAAGACTCAAACACTAATATTCCATGGTTATAATTTATTACATCGGAATCATAATCACGATCCAATTCATCAGACCTACAAATTCAAAAAGAATTCGGATTTTATATTATATTCTTACTCTGTCCTGGACTTTGAGTTCTACCTGGATTCTATTCTCTTGGAAATTTATATATATATATATATATATATATATTGACCACTGATATTATTAATTTTTATATATATATATATAAGGTCATCCCATAAGTTCTGTCCGAATTTTGAATAAAGAAAACAAGTGACCAAATGTTACATTTAATTACAGTACATATATATATATATATATATATATATATATATATATATAAGAATAAAAGCTAAAGCTTGCTTAAAATAATCTAAATGCTTAAAATATAAAATAAACTGAAAACTATTTTGTACACAATTTTTATTTTTTATTTAATGGATTCAGTGATACAAGTCGTGCTAATTAACTCACAGCTGGGAGAGAATAGGTGGATTTATACCGTTCGCAAGACTCTTTGCGCGTAATTGAATATAATGAACCCGACTGGAATTGGAACTCACACGATGCTAGCATTGTCAGTAACCACGGGCAACATATCATGCAAGCGTATCAGATTCCCCTACCTCCCTAAAAACCAGCTTCAGAACCTCAAGTATGTAATCACCACTACGACGTTCATGGAGTAGTCGTGTTTGTCAAACATAATTGTAAATCGTCCAGTTGCTTCTCATATAGTGAATTTGATGTACTTTTAGCACCCCCCACCACCACCACCAAACCACCACCACTTAATGCACAGCCATACATGGTGAAGCTTAATTCTATGGGACTATAGCCTCGTGCAGTCTCTCTCAACCTTTTTCAGCAACGGCACACCTAGGAGCAAATAAAAATATCACGTCACACTTAGCAAAATTTTTAAAGGGTATACATTTAAATGTTATGAATTAAACACACACACACAAATATGAACTTATTTTATTTCAACGTTTCTGTTCATCTACGAACACTGTACAATTATAACTTCCACACACACAGATATAGATACGTATGCCGTGACAATTTTTCGCAGCACATTTAAGAGGATTGCGCGACACATTAGTGCAATTGAAAATGACTGGCTTAGTGGATTAAATGGTTGGTTCGTGAATTTGGTGATATAGTAACTGTCAATTCAATTTTCTATAAATATTTTCATATTAATTGTTATGACGAACTTTCCTCTATGGTACCTAAACGTTATGAATTGAATGGTGGTATGAGATTGGCTGCAAGGTTTCATCATTTTACCGTTGAAATGGCTAGATGCAACCGTACGTGCTATGGTAACAGTTTCTTCTCTCGCACTTCTCATTTGTGACTTTTTGCTTTCCAGTCAAATTTGATCTTCAAAAATTTAAATGCAATATCAGTCATTATCTTCTCTCTTCTTAATTCCTGTTCTTTTGAGTCTGTCTATATTTTGTCATGTGCATATGTCTATATTTTGCCACTGTGCCATGTGTCCTCAAGGACACATGGCACAGTGGATAAAGGCGTTGGTTAGATCCAGTGACAGACCCAAAAGAGTGTGAGTTCAATACCCGGTTAAGGCAGTGGAGAACTTTCAGAGGGAAAATTAGCAGGAGATAACTGATAACTGATATCCATCAAACATGGCTCGGGGAACTAGAACAGTCTACCCCAGTGATCGAAATAAAGAGTTCAGTTCGAAATTCCAACCACCTGAAGAAGGCCGGAGCGTACAACGGCCGAAACGTTGTGACAAATATGGCGACAAAGATGAGGACAATAGTCCGACTAATGTAAATCCTGTTCTTTTATTGTTCTCTCGATGTAATAATGTTTTATTTTCTTCATATTATTTTACATTTAGAAACCTCTTGCGTCTCGGCGGTTTTATTGCTTTGATTGGGGTGAAAATGTTTCAAACAAGCTCCAATCTTGGCAAGACTGTTTAAAGTAGAGATGCTTCCCAAGTCTATGGAAGCTTCCAACCGCGTGCTCTGTTTTTAAGAATGTGGGTGGGCGCTCATGTTCGTTACAATAGCCTCTTTAGTGTCATGAACAAAACCTTCGGGAAGACAATAAATGAATCACGAAGACGATCGCCTGAGATGTGTGGTATCGGAGGTTACTATACAAACTCTTCAGCTATAGAAGCTCTGGAAGAGTTTTATAATTTTTCAAGTATTTCCTAACATGTGGACTGTTACTATGACGGTCGTTGTTAAGAGCTAGTCACCGGAAGCCCGTGAGATCAATGTCGGTATTTCCCAAGATTCTCTTCTCAGTCTAACCCTCTTTCTCCTTTATATTAATTGATCTGCACAAGAAAATACTCAAATCGTCAGTGAATATATATATCGACAACACTAATATAATAGCATCATCCACTTGCAAAAAAAGGCTAAAAATAATGGAAGCCTTACTAATAAAAACAAACAAACCAACACTTAATAATATTAACTTTGAACATGGACATAATATCTTGACCGTGTTTTGAAAGAAAAAAAAAAGAATCACTTTATAAAACATACATATAACAAACTATTTCTATTTCTAATTCTAACAGTTGAAATATAATCCTTGAAAATGGCTAAATGTATAGCCGAAAGCGCTCGGATAAAAAGAACATTCGGACAGTTTTTATATAATTTATCCTCTGAAAAGAAAAACTTTATTAGATCGCACGAGAAATTATATAAAAAACTAAATAAAAGCACCTTGTCTGTCGTTTTTAATGAAATGTGCATGAAAGAAGGATTGCTGCCTAAATACACAAATATATATATATATATATATATATATATATATATATATATATATATATATATATATATATATACTTTATTTCAATCCTTCATGAGCTTCCGATCCTTAGCTATGATTTATTCATGATGAACATGTCATTTTCGTTTATGATCGATTTCATCACGATACTTCTGTTAAGCTTGGAGAGTAATTATACATTCTTATTGCTCAGACTAGAGTCCAATAGTGTTGTAAAAACCTCAGAGAATTCCAGTAAGATATCTTTAATCATTTCTAAGATACAAAAGTTCAGAGCTTAATCTAACAGCTTTATAATTTTTCTGTTACACGATTTGGAAAACTTTGCTGTTACACTCTGTATATATGAAATGGATTAAATCCGACATATTTGAATTTGTTTTACTTATTGTTATTTCAGATGGATGCTCATATTCAAGTAACTGCTCCGCTTATTTAATTAAACGGTATTTTTATTTAATTTTATTTACCGGCCTGAATATTCGAAAACTCAAAAAATATACGCCCTCCGACAGGATTCGAAACTGCATCCACTATGGGGATGCAGTTTCGAAGCACTATGGGGAACCATCCGTAAATCTGACGTGCTCAACCATTTAGCCACGCAGTACTTCCAGTTACACAAAGCACGAAAGTTTAAACCGGAAGACTTATGTAGCCGTACAGTTAAGCAGGTCAGATCTAAAGACGGTTATCCATAGGAGACGAAGGTTCGAATCTTGTCAGAGGACGCATATTCTCTGACATGATTTCTCGAATATTCAGGCCGGTAATTGCAATTAAATAAACAAAGCATTTACTCGAATATGAGCATCCATCTAAAATAACGTTTAAGCAAAACAAATTAATTGATATATATATATATATATATATATATATATATATATATATATATATATATATATATATTTGTGTATTTAGGCAGCAATCCTTCTTTCAAGCACATTTCATTAAAAACGACTGACAAGGTGCTTTTATTTAGTTTTTTATATAATTTCTCGTGCGATCTAATAAAGTTTTTCTTTTCAGAGGATAAATTATATAAAAATTGTCCGAATGTTCTTTTCCGAGCGCTTTCGGCTATACTTTTAGCCATTATCAAGGATTGTATTTCAACTGTTAGAATTAGAAATAGTTTGTGTGTGTTTTATAAAGTGATTTATAAAGTGATTCATTTTTTTTTTTTTGTTTCAAAACACGGTCAAGATATTATGTCCATATTCAAAGTTAATATTATTAAGGGTTGGTTTGTTTAATTTTATAAGTAAGGCTTCCATTATTTTTAGCCTTTTTTTGCAAGTGGATGATGCTATTATATTAGTGTTGTCGACAAGTATATTCCGAATAGTGTCCGGTAGGTCTCCATGAAAAAAAAAAATGAATCACTTTATAAAACACACACAAACTATTTCTAATTCTAACAGTTGAAATACAATCCTTGATAATGGCTAAAAGTATAGCCGAAAGCGCTCGGAAAAGAACATTCGGACAATTTTTATATAATTTATCCTCTGAAAAGAAAAACTTTATTAGATCGCACGAGAAATTATATAAAAAACTAAATAAAAGCACCTTGTCAGTCGTTTTTAATGAAATATATATATATATATATAAGGTGTATCAAAAATTCTTTTACAACTTTGCATGCGGGTTCCTCGCACGAAAACAAGGTCAAAAGTCCATATAAACATATGTAACGCAAATCCTTCCTTTTTATAGCTATTAAGTTTAATGTTTACGGTAGACCTCTTCAAATGTACAATCCTAGATACAATCCAAAAATACTTTTACAAAATTTGAGGACGGGTTTCTGATACCAAAACAAGGTAAAAATGCACATATAAACATTTGTCCAAAAGGCCATCATTGTACCTCAACATGGAAACTCATAACAACTGTTTAAAATGTCCTCCGCTTGCTTGTACATGCACCCGTCGGATCATTGACTGGCGGACCCTTTCAAATACTTCCACACGGTGTCGACTGGTTTCACAGGCCCCCATGACACGTTGATGAAGCGTCTATGTATTATTAATGTCTGCTGCATATATCCAGCTGTTTTAGGTGGCCCCACATATATATGGTTTTGTGTGTGTCTTAGTAATATAAAAGTCTCTCTGAGAACAAAGCATTGTTTGTCATTCTTTTCCCTTTCAGCCATTCCATTCCATCCTTGAAGTACAGTTTTATTATGTGTATATATGTATTAGTTTTGTGTATATGTCTTAGTAATATAAAAGTCTCTCTGAGAACAAAGCATTGTTTGTCATTCTTTTCCCTTTCAGCCATTCCGTTCCATCCTTGAAGTACAGTTTTATTATGTGTATATATGTATTAGTTTTGTGTATATGTCTTAGTAATATAAAAGTCTCTCTGAGAACAAAGCATTGTTTGTCATTCTTTTCCCTTTCAGCCATTCCGTTCCATCCTTGAAGTACAGTTTTATTATGTGTATATATGTATTAGTTTTGTGTATATGTCTTAGTAATATAAAAGTCTCTCTGAGAACAAAGCATTGTTTGTCATTCTTTTCCCTTTCAGCCATTCCGTTCCATCCTTGAAGTACAGTTTTATTATGTGTATATATGTATTAGTTTTGTGTATATGTCTTAGTAATATAAAAGTCTCTCTGAGAACAAAGCATTGTTTGTCATTCTTTTCCCTTTCAGCCATTCCGTTCCATCCTTGAAGTACAGTTTTATTATGTGTATATATGTATTAGTTTTGTGTATATGTCTTAGTAATATAAAAGTCTCTCTGAGAACAAAGCATTGTTTGTCATTCTTTTCCCTTTCAGCCATTCCGTTCCATCCTTGAAGTACAGTTTTATTATGTGTATATATGTATTAGTTTTGTGTATATGTCTTAGTAATATAAAAGTCTCTCTGAGAACAAAGCATTGTTTGTCATTCTTTTTCCTTTCAGCTATTCCGTTCCATCCTTGAAGTACAGTTTTATTATGTGTAAATATGTATTAGTTTTGTGTATATGTCTTAGTAATATAAAAGTCTCTCTGAGAACAAAGCATTGTTTGTCATTCTTTTTCCTTTCAGCTATTCCGTTCCATCCTTGAAGTACAGTTTTATTATGTGTATATATGTATTAGTTTTGTGTATATGTCTTAGTAATATAAAAGTCTCTCTGAGAACAAAGCATTGTTTGTCATTCTTTTCCCTTTCAGCCATTCCGTTCCATCCTTGAAGTACAGTTTTATTATGTGTATATATGTATTAGTTTTGTGTATATGTCTTAGTAATATAAAAGTCTCTCTGAGAACAAAGCATTGTTTGTCATTCTTTTCCCTTTCAGCCATTCCGTTCCATCCTTGAAGTACAGTTTTATTATGTGTATATATGTATTAGTTTTGTGTATATGTCTTAGTAATATAAAAGTCTCTCTGAGAACAAAGCATTGTTTGTCATTCTTTTCCCTTTCAGCCATTCCGTTCCATCCTTGAAGTACAGTTTTATTATGTGTATATATGTATTAGTTTTGTGTATATGTCTTAGTAATATAAAAGTCTCTCTGAGAACAAAGCATTGTTTGTCATTCTTTTTCCTTTCAGCTATTCCGTTCCATCCTTGAAGTACAGTTTTATTATGTGTAAATATGTATTAGTTTTGTGTATATGTCTTAGTAATATAAAAGTCTCTCTGAGAACAAAGCATTGTTTGTCATTCTTTTTCCTTTCAGCTATTCCGTTCCATCCTTGAAGTACAGTTTTATTATGTGTAAATATGTATTAGTTTTGTGTATATGTCTTAGTAATATAAAAGTCTCTCTGAGAACAAAGCATTGTTTGTCATTCTTTTTCCTTTCAGCTATTCCGTTCCATCCTTGAAGTACAGTTTTATTATGTGTATATATGTATTAGTTTTGTGTATATGTCTTAGTAATATAAAAGTCTCTCTGAGAACAAAGCATTGTTTGTCATTCTTTTCCCTTTCAGCCATTCCGTTCCATCCTGTACGTCAGCTACACGGATATAACAAAGACCATAACGAAAGAAATGTAATTAGGAGAATAAATATTTATTTGCCTCGATCTCGTTACTTTATATATAACACCGATCTCTATGCTACCACGGTTTCTACCACAATGGTTTCCTCGGGCTGTTGGTCCAGATCAACAGCCTGATGAAACCATTCTGGTAGAAATGGTTGTAGCATCGAGGTCGGTGTTTTCAATATTTTATATCATAAATTGATCTACATTTTCGTTTTTGAAAATTGTATTGTATCTTTATTTAGCCATTCCTTTTGGTAAATATTACTTTTCTCATAGATTAAATTTATAAAGTATAATTATATATATATATGTATGTATGTATGTATGTATGTATGTATGTATATATATATATATATATATATATATATGTATGTATGTATGTATGTATGCGTGTGAAGTTAATTTAAGTTACTATGAACGCAGCATTGACGTTAGTAATGCAAAAACTGCTGATCTCCAGTATATACCATCCTTTTTCCTTTGTCTCTCTCTATACATATATATGTATGTATGTATGTGTGTGTGTAAAGTTAATTTAATATGAACTCAGCATTGACGTTGGTATCACAAAAACTGCAGATCTACAATATATACCATCCTTTTTCCTTTCTCTCTGTTTCTCTCTCTCTGTATATATATATATATATATATATATATATATATATATATATATATATATATATATATATATATATATATATAATCTGTGTACGTGGGTGCGTGCTTGTTTAAATATTATGTAAAACAAAGTCATCAAATAAATGCAAATAGAATTCTGTTCAAAATCAAATCTTTTAATCTGTGAACGTGGACACTGAAAACTCTGCGTCACTTTCAGATGCTCGCCTTTTCCGATGACACAGCATTATCATACTTGTAAAATCTACGCTGCCTGACTGGAAAATAAACAGGATGCAATCCTCAATACGTTGTTGCTACTTCTACTTTCACTGCTCATACTTTGTATCGACTATGATTCCGAGCGCTGGCACGAAAAAGGTTCTGCTTGCCAAAGATGTCGGCAATACGTAATAGTCATGTAGAATCAGTTTTTTCCCCTCTCTTATGAATTACACGTCTGCTTGTAACACATTCATCTTTTTGTATTACATTCTTCTATTCTTTCCATTCATTCATAGTTGTTTAAAACCTGTCACTTTCATTTTTCTTACGTCGCTCGGTTAACTTAAGGCGTAATTATCACTTTCCAGCACACATTCCAACTGCTTTCTTTTTCTCAAAGTTTCAATATATCAACTAACATTCATCTTTCCATCCGTCGACATTTTTCATGTGCCTTTCGAAAGAAGCCAACTATAAAGATATGATTATTTACACTATTTATATTCGGACTATTGTCCTCGTCTTTGTCCGTCCTAGGTAAGACGATAAACTACATCCGCGTCCTGGGTAAGACGATAAACTACATCCACGTTCTGGGTATGACGATAAACTGCATCCGCGTCCTGGGTAAGATGATAAACTACGTTCAACAGCAAGGCCTCTGATCAGGAGGTTTTGAGGAGCGTGGAACTACCTCTTAATTGCTGGTGTTCCCAGGTTCACCCTGACCCGGGGTGGTAGCACCTGTTAGGGTCCCAGCTATGGGCAAATAGTTGATCCCCAACCAGTCTCAAAACACTATGAAAGTGTAAAAATAGGTTTTAATACCAAAAATACTTTGTAAAAAAAATTACTACCAGCAATAAATTTTTGAAAAAATAAATATTACCAGCAATAAAAATTTTGTTGGCATTAAATAACCCACTGAGGTTAATATGTCACAAAACAAAACAAACTATACATTTTTGAAAAAAAATTACCAGCTATACATTTTTGGGAAAAAATATTACCAACAATAAAAATTATGTTGGCATTAAATAACCCATTGTGGTTGATATGCCGTAAAACATAACAAACTAAACCAAACCTTGTCTTTGTTGCTGTTGTTATCACAACATTTCAGCCGTTGTACCCGCATCCTTCTGAAGGTGTATATCGATCTGGATAACCTACAGATAATTCTGAACTGGACACTTTATTTAATCTACGGGGTTTAGATTGTTCTCATGTCTTCGGGACAATGGCCTTGTGGATAAAAGCGTTGGTTCGTGAATTTGGTTAGACAGGGGTTGTCAGTTCAAACCCTTTGTTGGCCAGTTTGTACTTACACTCAGTGGAAACGGACAAGCAATGCTAGATAAAAATAAGAACTAGACGAAATATCCCTTGACATGAGCAGCGGAACGAGATCAGTCTACTTCTGTAGATTAAATAAAAGGTTCAGTTCAGACTACCCCCCGTAGGTTACTCAGATCGATATACACCTGAGGAAGGCCGGAGTGCACAGCGACTGAAACGTTGTGATAACAATAGCAACAATGAAGACAATAGTAAAATAACGTGCAAATAATGATAAGACCTCCTCCCAGAAATCCAGACAGAAAATATAAAGATATGTTTAACAACTTAGTAGGAGTAGTGTACTGTAGTGTATATTTTTAAATGCTATATTGCTACAATTGCGTTCATGGTTCTCAACAGCTTCCTTTTTTTTCTTTATTATCAGGGAATTCTCATTACATTTTATAATAGTGATGTAGTTGTCTTCTCGTCGGTTTTGAATTCAGAGCAGTGATTCTAAGCTGGCTGCAACGCAATGGCAGAACTCTAACTTGCTATTTAATCCATAGCGGGTGGGCTGGAGTAGAAATGAACACTAGTTCAAAATTTACTGCTTGGGCAACACTATGATACTTCCAAATTCCATATTGAGAGGAGAAAGTCACCATTGAGATATCTTTTTCCTAAGAACTACAAATATGTGGAACAGATTGCAGTGTGGATGCTTCCTTAAAAAACAACAATCTTAAGGTCTTCAGGGTCAGGGTCAATCATTATTTATCCTTCGTACCAGCCCCTCTTTTACTCATATCACAGCTCATTCATCGTAATTATTTTAACAGTATCCCTCTGGGTGTTTCCCGAATCTTATATTGGGTGAACTTTAGTAGTAAGAAATGGCATTATTGAGAAACTGAATGCAAGAGACGAGGCTAGAGTTTGAAATCGATTCATCGATCCCTATTTTTTGCACCATTAACCGTTAAGCAAATATCTGGACATCTGTGGATCTATTAGTGGCTTATATATAACGATATTATATTTTGAGGAACTCCCTCCCGGCTGCGCTCCAGAATCTATCTTAATACGTCTACCATTCGTCCATGCTTAGAATATTGCCTCCACATATGGTCCTGTGCTCCTGCTATCTATCTAGAGCTCCTTGATAAAATTCAAAGACGAATCGGCAATATTATTGGTCTTGCTCTAGCCTCTCGGTTTCAGTCATTTTCCCTCCGTCATAATGTCGTCTCTCTGTTACTTTTGTATAAATACTCTCATAGCAACTATTTGGATGAGCTCTTCGCTATGGTACATAGACTTAAATTTAAGCGCAGTACTACGTTGGCGTCTAGGGCTCATCAGTTTACAAATGAGCTAGCTATCTGTAGCCGTACGTTCTATGCTGATAGTTTTTTTTCTCGTGCTTCTCGTTTGTGGAATTCTCTTCCGGCTCGATGGTTTTTAGCCAGCTTTAATCTTCAATGCAATATCAATCGCTATCTACTGTCCTCCTGATTACTCTTCTTCTGTACTCGCTTTTAAGTAATGTTTCTGTTTTCTAATTCTTCTACATCCAGTAACCTCTTGTGTCTCAGTGACCTTAATGACTTGCTTGGGCTGAACTTGATTGAAAAAAAATGCTCACTTAAAACCTACAGAATTCTCTCTCTTTCTCTCCACATACACACATACAGAGTGCGATGAATAAATCGTCGTCTAGATTACGCAAAAATAAAAATGACACAGACATCTCATTTTAACAGATATATTTACCAAAATTACACAAAAATATCTTGAAATACTAAAGGGTAAATTTATTCAATAAAATCGCCACTGGCTTCAGCCACGGTCTCCAGACTACTTTGGAATCTTTTGCAACTCTTCTGGGCGGCCTCTTTGTTTAAGTTGGTGAATGCTGCAATAATCCTTGCCTTCAGTTCATCTTTGGTGTTACAAGGAGATTTGTTACTCTCTCGCTCAACTGTGTCTCACACATAATAATCAAGAGGTTGCAGTCTGGGAAGTTAGGTGGCCAGATGTAAGGAGTGATGTGGCTTCAGAAATTGACTGGGCTCTCCTCCTGTGTGTTGCATGGTGGAGGGTCCTGTTGCGAGACAGTTGTTTTCCAGTAGTCACCATCTTGATCCAGGGCAGCACCACTTCCTCAAGGTACTTGATGTAGGCTTCCCTGTTGAGTCTGACGCCCTCACCAACAAATTCGGGAGTTCTTTTCTTATCAGAACGATGAAAGTTAGTTTTCTGAGCTGTCATACCTTCGTAGTCACCATTAGACTCATCCAACTATTTCCGAATCGTCTGCACTGTCTTCAGATCGACACCCAAACACTCTGAAATTTTCGTATTGGAATGCCAAGCAGTACATGCCGTTTCCAAATTTCTGGTGGAGTGAATTGTGTCATGGTGCTCTTTTTCTCACAGACGGTTCCCTACTGAGCCTAATATACTGTGTAGTCGACAAAATCAAGAAAAAACAACGCGCATGCGCGAAATTAAAAGTATCAAATGGCGACAATTTACCCATCGCATTGTATACATACATATATACCGTGTGTAACAGCAACATTGACCAATTGTTAGATTAAGCTCTGAACCGTTGTATCTTAGAAATGATTAAAGATACCTTACTGGAATGCTCCGAGGTTTTTATAACACGACTGGACTCTGAGCAATAAGAATGTATAATTATTATCCAAACTCAACTGAAGAATCGTGATGAAATCGATCATAAACGCAAATGACATGTTCAACATTAATTAATCCTAGCTAAGGATCGGAAGCTTATGAAGGATTGAAATAAAGTTCAAATATATATATATTTTATTCCATGATCATTTTTCAAATTATTCAAAATTATCTTCGAACTTTCTAACTTTCTGTACTGGGGTAACAAGGTGCCTCACAGCTTTCACGTACGATTTCATTTTCAATTATTTTTTCAATGCTCTTTGGACTGTCATAGCTGAAACTCGTCTCATGTGTCAAACGTCTTATGGATTGAGTTGGATCATTTCTCATTGATCTCTTTAGCCCTAAGTTGAAATGATGATCCCTCTTCCAGAGTATAGATGCTACTACCATTACTGAAGGTCTAAATGATGTTTTTCCGCTCACCATTACTCAGCTGGAAAGATATAGTGTGTGTGTGTGTGGGGGGGGGGGCTAACACAAAACGATTTTAACCTGTTCTCTTTCTTGCTGAATAACTCAAAGAGTCTTTCAGTGATTCTTACAACATATGATGTCAAGATGGCTAAACGTCTTATCTGAAAACCTGGAAAAAAGATACTCAATTCGTTTAGCGGTTTTTTAGATATTACACATTTTGCGGGATGGACAATTATCCTGTGACACGATTTGGACAATTTTGCTATTACAAACGATACATTCATATATATCCAGGAAATGGTTCTGGCCGGAAATTTTTCAGCACCCACTCGTGTGTGTGTGTGTGTGTGTGTGTGTGTGTGTGTGTGTTTGTAATGACCGGTTACTATCATTTTCTGAACACACAGGTCTGTTAGGGCGACTAGCTAATCCCTGTTGCAGACACATTTTTTTTTTGTTCAAAACCACAAAGCCCACCTTTGGTTCATACTCCAACTATTCTCAGCGGACCGAAATTAAGGCGCATAATTTGTCATCGACAGCTGATTGACCAACGCCAGTACTCGCAAATAACCGCGATCACCATAACTTGTGAATTCGAACTAGCACAAACATCAACGGCTTACGAAAAAGTTTCGTCTGCCCAAATATTGCGTGGTGTGGTCATCAGGCATTTTCTAAATGTGTCGCACGCTGGTCTCGACTCCCCAGAACGATAACATCAAAAAGTTAACTTCTTAACAAATCGACCATATAAGCACATACGATGAACCCGTGTGTGTGTGTGTGTGTGTGTATATATATATATATATATATATATATATATATATATATATATATTATGTATATTATATTATTACAATATATATTATTACATATATATATATATATATTATTGCATATATATATTATGTATATTATATTATTACAATATATATTATTACATATATATATATATTAT